>CM055278.1:25574604-26174604 GCA_029237695.1 Conchocele bisecta | reverse complement strand
ATTTTATACATTCAGGCATCTGCGTAATTTCACAAACTACGTTTACAACTGTTACCTTATTTTCCATAAATGGGGCAAATATATTCCGCATGTGCTATGCAATTTGTGCCAAGTACAAGTTCTGATGTCATTTGTGAAAAATATCACGTTTTCTGTACATATTGTTTATGGAAGTACGCTGATGCCCGAAGGTGAAAAATGATATGGCGTGTCTCAAATAGATTGTGATTGTGAGTGGAGAAATAGGGCCTAAGGCAAATCTCTAAATATGGATTGAATGTTGCGATTCTTTCCGATTGTCAATATATCAGGCACCAATTACACCAACTACACAAGACAAATTGGGTGTACAAGATAGATATATTGATTGAATATTGATTATTAAAGGCATATTAACAGCTAATGCCATTCAATATACACCACTCTCGCCTCATTTTCCACAATTACGTCGATAAATTAGTTCATTAGCCAACTTTCTCGGTCATTGCGCAATGACGGAGGATGACGGAGGATGGCGGAGAATGTGGCGCAATGGCCGAGAAAGATGGATAATGACCAAATATAACTATTATGCACGACTCTCCTCACATCTTCCACAATTGCGTCGATAAATTTGGTCATTATTCATGCTTTTCCGTCATTGCGCCCATGTATCCAACACAAAAAAAACACCCACCAAATCCTTGCACATGCCATTTTCCAACAATGATAACAGTCTACCTGTGATTGTAAAAAAATAACGCAACACCATAACGATTATGCATCACACACCCCTCCACAATTGCGTCGATAAATGAGTTCATTAGCCAACTTTCTCGGTCATTGCGCCCCTATCTCCGTCATTCTCCGTCATTGCGCGTCATTCTCCGTCATTCTCCGTCATTGCGCAATTTCCCGTCATTGCGCCAATTAGGCACACCCCAATCGGTGTACCGGGGTACACCGGGGCAAATCGGCGCAACAAATCGAGTCCACCTAATACATAGACAAGAAGCTAAATTAGGTGGGGCAATTGTTACATACTTTTTGCGTAAATAGTCATTGGATTTGAAATGAATTGCAAGTTTAGTACACTGCATTACTTTACAAATGTATTTGTTCAACGACAGTGATCGTGTTTTATATGTTTTCTGTGTACTGGCTAATTAAATCCAAATTATTTGCTGATGATTCACGCATGGCTAGTTTTCGGACGAAAATAAAGAGCAGTAGTCGGCAGTTACGTATCTGCATGATATAATTGACATATGCACTAGTAAAGGTACATGCCCACGCAGCAGGTTACACTGTACTACTACTTTTCACTTTCTGTGATGCCTTATATGAGCCATTTGTCTACCCACTAACGAGTTATTTTTATTTACGGCGCATGTTAATTGGTGTTAAATCGCATTTTATATGCCGCAACCAGAAAGGGTATTTTCCGACCTCGTGCTATTTTTACCAATACGCATCACGTGACACGGTCAATCATATCACATCTTTGACATGCGCAGTGAAGTATCGGAAGTTGAGAAGAAAAATCTCTGTTCGAGTCCAAATCTAAATCTCCACGTAACTATTTCCATTTGGTGATCTGGTCGCCAATATTAACCACTCTCTCTCTGTACTGCCTGTCCCTCAGACATTTCGCCTTTTTTTTTATCCGACGCCGTTTCATACAATTTCTGTCCTGGACGTTTCGACATGTTGATATTCTTGTTTACATATTGGGAAGCCTACTGGCGCGCGTAGTACACTGCGCACCGCAAGCCGTGATGTGAAAGTGTCGTCCCCACACATTATCAAAATAGACTGTTACCGCCGCGCGTCGCTAACAGTAAATTGATAATTAATAAATGATTATATTTGTATAGTGGGCACTCGTAATTTTTAGAACTGGTGGAATAGTGACATAATTATACACTTATTTAATATCTATAAAGAACATTTTGTGCCTACTGCGTGGGCATGTACCTTTAACATGAACTCATTGAATTGTTTTCCATGATGCGTTTTTCCCATAAGAACAAAATAATAAGATATAGTCCCTATTCTCATGAATCCGTGCCCCTAAGCACATACATTCATATTGTGTGTTATATTCTGATTAATTCCTGAAAATGTATACATCAACATAAAGTTCAAACACTTGACTATGAGTGCACATAAGGAATTCACCAAACGTGTTGTTTATGCAAGTCTTACAGTCCCTAGACATAATCCACCAAAGTCGCCTAATTGATCTTTAAACTTCTCATCAGGTTCGTGCCCTAGGCTATAGCCTTTTGCACATTTGAGAGACATTCATTAATCACTCATACAATAAAGAAGTGTTGCTGCCTCGATGAGTCAAATTTAAATATGTTGAAGTCCAGATTCACCTAGAAATCAACATATATCACATTTTATGATTAATTTGCGAACAGACCCTCTTCAGATTAAGGAAGTATGTCAGGGCTGTACAAATTGATTTTTTAGCCACTTGTCCCGGACAAGTGACTTGAAAAAAGTGACTTGCCCTGACTTGTCCTGGAAAATATAATTTTCAGGGCAAGTAATTTTGAAAAAGTGACTTGTCCTCGTAAGATTTCTTATGCGAAACTGTTCCAAAACAAAAACTAGTATCATAGTTGTTAAATATAATACAATTGAGCACTTGGCACATATACATATTATATTAAATATCTATAATAATAAACATTGTATAGTACATATTTATTCTTGTGGTCTTTTGTCACTGTGCCACCGCGGACATAACGTTGCGACGAGTGCATACTCAAAACACATTTATCGACAATAATAAAACATAACAAGAGTGCTGCAAGTCACAAAATACGCCCATCGAATATGGGCCAGACAGCGAAGATGCAGAAATGTGAAACTGTCACAAAGGCAAGAAACATTAATGAGAATTTGAAAGTCTATAGCATTATTTCTTCATCTCGTTGTGCTAAACATGTATACTAATTTAGGCAGAGATAGAAAAGTAGAGTGTAAAGTAGAAATGATAGGGAATTGGATACAATAATGTAGAAGAAATGGCGAAGTTAAAAAGGTGATATTTTTGTTAAAAAAATATGTTTTTGGCGTAAAAACACCAAGGTGCACATCTTCAATATGTGTAGAAGATGTGTGTATAGTTTCAGAACGATCGACTGAACGGTTTCGGAGGAGTTGTGTACACAAACTCTGTACCCTATATAGAATTGTATAGAAAAATGTAGAAAAAATGACTAAGTTAAAAAGGTGATATTTTTGTTAAAAAATATGTTGTCGGCATAAAAACACCAAGGTGCACATCTTCAATATGTGTAGAAGACGTGTGTAAAGTTTCAGAACGATCGACTGAATGATTTCGGAGGAGTTGTGTACACAATCTCTGTACCGTATATAGAATTGTATAGAAAAATGTAGAAAAAATGGCCAAGTTAAAAAGGTGATATTTTTGTTAAAAAATATTATTTTCGGCATAAAAACACCAAGGTGCCCATCTTCAATATTTCTATATGTGTAGAAGACGTGTGTATAGTTTCAGAACGATCGACTGAACGGTTTCGGAGGAGTTGTGTGCACAAACTCTGTACCGTATATAGAATTGTATAGAAAAATGTAGAAACAATGGCTAAGTTAAAAAGGTGATATTTTTGTTAAAAACTATTTTTTCGGCATAAAAACACCAAGGTGCACATCTTCAATATGTGTAGAAGCCGTGTGTATAGTTTCAAATCGATCGACTGAACGGTTTCGGAGGAGTTGTGTACACAAACTATGCACTTTTTCTGTAAGCCGCTCGCCCGCCCAGCAGTAAAACATAATACGTACCGTTTTTTAAAAACGGTCGTATAAAAATTGTTTCCTAAAATAATGAGAATCGTCTCGCGTTTTCATGATCTCGCCTTCCGCTTTTGAAAAATTCGGATTAGTTTTGCTCATGCATGTGCGGCGTGTGTTTTCGTCTCGAAAGCTGGAAAACCCTAGGTTGCTACATGTCCCTAATAGGACACGTACACATTGTCTTAGGAGACGATTCTCATGTGCTGCAAAAACATTTTAAAGCTTTTATTAAGAAATAGAACAAATGTGGACAAACATCTATATTTCTTGACAACAAAAACATAATTTGACAAAAAATGATACTCGTCTTAGGAGACGATTCTAATGTGCTGCCAATACACGTTTATTGACCAAAAAAACAACATATTTCGATACGTGTTATTGGTTAGGCTACTGCATCGCATCGTCGACCAATACACAAGATCGTGAAAACGCGAGACCAAATCGCGAGGCGAAAACGTGAGATTCTATTGTATTCATTCTCGCGTTTTCGCCTGGCAAATACGTTTGTTCATGTCATTATGTGTGTGTAGAATGCATGCGTGTTGAAATTGAGTTGTGCGCATACATTACGTAGAATGCAATTCGAACTAGCATGCTTTATATGCAAGTACGTACGTAGAACCAAATCCAACACGCATGCTGTCTACACATGCATGGGCAAATCGTATTTCCAAAAGCGGAAGGCGAGATCGCAAAAACGCGAGATTGTAACATAAACAAAAATATGGCCGTACCCACTCATCCCCAATTAGCACATTTGCGACATATCATTTTCGGTCTAGCTGCACACCTGATGGTAAATCCAGTTTCACATGCAAAGTGTGACTGACCTTTAGAATTCGGCGGAAACAAACATACCAAAACCACGTCATCGCATCGCCGATGAATTGATAATTACGCATTAGCTTGTGTATTTTCACATTTGTTTGATTTCTTGATAAAACCAAGATTTGGCAGCACATGAGAATCGTTTCCTAAGACGATTCTCAAATTTTGTCAAAATATGTTTTTGTAAAGAAATATCAATGTATTCGGGTTTTATTTTCACATTTGTACATAAGAACAATCACAAAATAGGTGGTAAATCACAATTGTATGTAACTGTAACTTAGAAAACTGTGGGAAACAACTTAAAATACCTTTTTAAAATAATTTTCAATTAATTCTATTCTTAGAATATGCTTATTCACTTGTTTTCTAGGGGCACAACTCAATGAGAAGGCATGAATCCATGAGAATTGGGGCTATTCAATTTTGATTTAACATTTTCATTTTAATGAAGGAACTTGTTCTCTGAGGGTCCGTCAACTCACCTGTACTCACCCTCCCCGTCTCATACATGGGGTCTGCAGCTATAACTATGCACACACCAAACCAAGAGGGTCGGCCACCCAGCTTTGGAAATTCACAGAATCTTAAAGCAGTCAATCACACCTTAATCAGAATGATAAATTGTCTATTAATGTGGTGGGTGATAGACATGTATTAACTGTGGTTATAATTGTCAATTAATGAAGGCGATGGAGATTTACTAAAATATATTTTCTATGTTGCCACTGGCTGGAATTATTGTCGTGAGTACATAACTCTAATTACATTTCATTACATCAGAGTTATGACAGAGTAGTCTTTCCAAATGTGCATTTCAAACGTTGTTTGTTTACATTCTACTTCGTGGAGAGTGACTTAAGAATTTTGCTAATATACACTTTATTAGGTAAGTTTATGGTAATATTTTTGTGTCATATTGTAGTATTGTCTCTCAATAAATCAAATTGTATTGGCCTTGGGCATAGGATCAGTGGTTTATCTTGAAGACTGCTTATGGGTAACCGGTTTTGCGACCAGTGTATATCCAGATCAGCCTGTGCATCTGCACAGTCTAATGTGTACTGTTTGCCATTTCATCAAGGAAACACCTGTCACGCTTCTAACAAGCAATATAGATTGTTATCAGTCTACATGAGTTTGCAAGTTGATTGTTTGCCTAATATTGGCATAAAGCTTTAACGTGGTGTAGCGAAATTGACAAGGGCGAAACTTCGTCCTGGCTAAGGTAGCTTGTCATTGGGACATTAAACAATTGATTCCTGGTTCATTCACAATAGCCCATGCAATTCACTATCTGTTCTAGCACGCAACCTTCGTACATACGCATATATAGCGATTTTGAGGTCATTGAGAATTGTAACGAAGTTGGATAATCCAATATGACGTAGTATTACATAATAGAGGGGAAGTAACTCTTGTAAGCTAATAATTAGTGTTGATATGTGGGATACAAATTCATGTTTTACGGGGAAAACAATGCCATCCAGCCTTCAACTGTTATCTAAAGTTATGCATACCTATTTGTACATGTGTCGGTGATGGTGTATTATAATGGTGTGTTAGATAATTATTATGAACCAATTTGCCGACATGATTTGGACACCACTACTTGGTAGCCTCACTACCTTGAGTCCGGCAGGTTACTGGTAAGGCTGATAACTCTTTGAAGTCTTGCAATGGGGTTATGGTACTTGGTTGGTCTAAATAGTCGACAATTTCCGTCCTTCTCGGCTATGTCCGGTAACCACCAGGCGGCGCTGGAAAGCCACAGAGGGTGCTGTATCATCTGGGTATAAATACAGAGAATCGTCGCATATTCAGGAGTCTGTCATTAGCAAGTGAGAGAGACACTGGGGAATAGCGAAAGGTATTAAAAGGAATACCGGAAGTCGCCTTCTTAGAGGGCTGTGACTTAACTGGGAGCTGGTACATGTATAGCTACAGGTTCGCTGGCAACTACATCGAAGATAGTTAACTTGGTGTATATAATAGCAGTGTTGTTAAGTCAGGACTTGATAGGAGTCAGAACAAGTTCACAGACTGTATGCACAGGGCCAGCTGTGTTCGACAGCATAGCATTCGTCCCATTGCGAGGCGTCCATCTATTCAATGTCCTAATAACTTTTAATCAAAGTAGTAAATTCCCATGATCACATTTGCTGTAATCAACAATCATTTTAACTGTATATGTTATTGATTCCCACTAAATTAAGACATTGCCTGTGCATAGAAATTCGTAGGAGCTGATAGGAGTTCATAGGAGTTGAAGTTTGTAGGAGCTCATAGGAGCTGAGTTCGTAGGAGTTCATAGGAGTTGGAGCTCATAGAAGTTTGCAGGATCTCATGGGAGTTCATAGGAGTTGAATTGAAGTTCATAGCAGTTTGTAGGAGGCCACATGAGTTGGAGCTGACAGAAGTTCGTAGGAGCTAATAGGAGTTCATGAGAGAGAAAACTCTTAAAAGATGTGGAGAGAACGTAGCGATGCGGCAGACACACTACCAGTTGTATGTGTTGAGCGAACGAGCTCGTGCCAATGCCGTACACATTACAGTAGCACAAAACGCAAGTTTTATTAATATTTATGTATTTTTGGTAGGCATTATCCCAAATAACAGTAATAAATCTAAATATTAGGACACCATTATATCCAAATATATTGTTCTTGCAATAAACGAGTATAACCATACCAGGGCTCCAGATAAGGAATTAGTAATTGAGTATTGTCACTCCATCATTTCTGAAGCAATTGGGTATTTCAAAATTTTAATTTGGAAAAATAAAATCACACTACTGTTTACACAACAGCAGACCACAATTATTGAATAGTTTGCTTCTAAATGAAAACATGTCTTGGCATTTCATTAGCACTTTATCTGGAGCTCTGCCATACTAACTCTAAAACATCGGACATTCTTTGTTGTAGGAAACTTGATATTTATATGTGATCCATAGAATAAATTGTCTGAATATTTATATTTATATTACGGTAATTTATTCAGATCCAAAGAAAATTTGAAAGCTCCTAACGACGGCTGCAGCAAGATGCCTCTGTTTGGGTCGGGGGTGGTGCCGTTTAAGGGCCAGGAATACGATAAGTTGAAGAAGGATTGTCAGTCGAAGGGAAACCTCTTCTATGACCCAGAGTTCCCTCCGGAAGACAAGTCACTGTTCTACACGAGCGGCAAGTTGACGGGGGTTGTGTGGAAACGCCCCAAGGTAAATAACTAACCCTTAGACCGCTACTCACAACAATTGTCGTTTGCTCTTGCTTTTATATCTTGCCTTATTTCTCAATAAAAACATGGTTTGACAGAACTTCAGAATCATGAAGTGCTGTCAAAGCATGTTGTAAATTATTCTAAAGTGCTGTCAAAGCATGTTTTTGATGATAAAAATGGAAAATAGATAATAAACAGCAGACGACAAAAAAAAAGATAGCTGTCTAAGGGTTAAGAAAATTCCCATTTAATGATGATCATGGTGGAATAGTGACACAATTGCAGAGCTCCAGATAAGCTACATATTTGCTTAAATACCCAATTAAAATTGCCAAAAACCCCAATTGAAATCAGAAATAGCGAGTATCAAAAAGCAATAAAAAATGTTGTGGTACCTTTATCATGCTGCAGAAAACAATAAACAGACCACAAATATAGCATATTTTTCTTATTTTCCATGAAAACACTTCTTGGTATTTCAATTGAATTGTCTCCAAGGAGACAATTCTAATGAAATGCCTAGACACGTTTTCATTTCGAAGCAAACTATTCAATAATTGTTGTCTGTTGATGTGTAAACAGTAATGTGATTTTATTTTACCCAATTAAAAGTTTGAAATTCCCAATTACTTCTGAAATGGTGGAATGATAATACTCAATTACTAATTCCTTATCTGGAGCCCTGTATAGATATGCATAAAAGAGACACATGCAATTAATAAATCTTCATATAGCTAGCTGTTTGATCACTGATGACAAATTCCTTGTGACTGAAAAATGTAGAAAGGTATCGAGTATATTCATATTTTTGCAAAGAATATGACATAATTATGCTCATTGACTGGTGCGAAATGTCTATACTTCATGAGTACCGTTAGGCATGAGTGACATATTGACATTTCACACCATGAAATGGACATACAGTCGAGCACTAGGTTTGAGATAGCGATGAAGTGACATTGTCGAATATTTTCGCGAACAATATGAAATAATTTTACCCATTTCACCACTAGTAACCAATCACCAATTAACTAATGGCCAAAGGTAGTAAGCTAACCAACATTACAAGGTGGCTTAACGACTCTCAGTGACTTGCGTAAATGACCAGCGTGATATGCTTAACGAAACGTGACAAACACACAAATATAACCAGGTTGACTAATTAAGCAAACAACCGGAAGTAGGTGTGAATTTCTTTTGTTTTGTTTGATAATATGTTTGGAAAATTAGTTTCAACCAAATCGATCTTAGCAGCCAGGCACTTAGGTGATTTATCCAAGCATTTATGTGATCGAGATAGCGAGGAGATTTTTATACGGAGGGGACAGAATGAACTGTCGAGATAAAGGACATATACGAGATAGGGCATGTTCGAGATAGCTGAGGAAATTTATATTAAACAAATAAGGAAATAATTTGTGACTTTAGTGAATCATCGATATAGGGGATATCATCGAGATACTGATATTTGAGATATTGGTGCTCGACTGTACATGTATATACATGTCATATTACATGTAGTGGCAAAAATATGAATATTCTATGTATTATATACCCCACCAAGAATAATACAAATTTTGGAGAAATATGGTGGGTCGAGATGATTTTTGTCTCACCCACATTTGTGGAAAGTGAGACACAGCAGTTAAATACTGTAGTTGCCGTCGATTGCCTTGTACGGTATACCGTAATAACCCTATATATTCGGACACCATTTATTCCTGGAAACACATATAAGTGTATGGTTTCATGGATAGTGTGGTTGCATTGGCTTGTCACAATAACAATGTATTTGGATACAATTTGTTTTGGGAAACCTTTATAAATAGTGGTGTTTCCCAAAACAATTTGTGTTTGAATATTTAGGATTATTACGGTAATGCTATTGGGATTGGCTTTACTGGTCTATAGATTGCTCTATTCTAATGCAGGGATTCCGCTGGCGATCGCCACTTTCGCAATTGGCGATAAAAATAAACAATTGGTGGAACATTTTTTATAATTTTCGCCAAAAAAAAACATTTTATTTTTTTATTTTTTTCCCGAAAATTGTAATTTTTTATCGCCAATTGTTTTGTTTTTTTTGGAAGTGGCAATTTTTTTTATTTTCCCCAGTGGAATCCTTGCTAATGTTTTTTCAGCAAATCTGTGACAATCCGAAGCTGTTTGTTGCGGGCGCGAGTGCGGGTGACGTGTCCCAGGGTCGCCTTGGCAACTGTTGGTTTGTGGCGGCCTCGTCTTGTCTCGCTCTCTATAAGGAGCTCTGGCACAGGGTACGTTCTTATCAATAGTTCCGCGACATCAGATGTGGATGAGGGATGGGTTGTGGCCTACGGGTTAGAGCACCGGCCTTCCAATCCGGAGGTCATCTTGATCTACAGTGTTTGCAAACATTGTTATAGAGGTCTGTAGTCTTGAAAGGGTTAAACAATGTATATACAAGCTGAACAAAATAGATAGTTTACCCAAAGGAGTTAATGTGTTAAAGAAAAAACAAATTGTAACCATTCAGGCCATATAAAACTTGACGGACATACAGCGGTAATCACAGAATATCCAACAGGCACCAACGGACCTAGGAAAATCTGTCAATTACGTTCAACGTAAAAATTGTCACATACTATAAAACAATCTGTACTTGTAAGTGAAACCAGTAGCCTATTTCATCAACATTGCAAAGTATACTTTACTAGCAAAGTATACTTTGAAGGAGTAATCATTTATTTTTCCTGAAATGCATTATTTCATATAGAACTAACAAATGCATATATTTCATGATTAAAAGTATGCAGAATTATTATACTGAATTTATTACATTATCACAGCCAAATTGGCTGTGATAATGTAATAAATTCAGTATAATAAAAATTAATAAATTTATCATAAAATTGAAAATTTCTCCCTCAAAGTATACTTTGCTACTAAAGTATACTTTGCAATGTTGATGAAATAGGCCCCTGAAAGGAAAGGGCGTCAGGTACTTCAAAAACGATTTGTACTTGTAGGTTATACCGGGTGAGCAGGAGTGGGATGAAGAGAAACCCGATGACTACCAGGGCATATTCCATTTCCGGTTCTGGCGCTATGGAGAGTGGGTGGACGTTGTCATTGACGACCAGCTGCCCACCATCAACGATGAACTTGTGTTCATTCACTCACAAGCGAAGAACGAATTCTGGAGCGCTCTCCTGGAGAAGGCGTATGCCAAGTAAGTTGATTTGAGTGGCCGGGCTGAGAAATGGTTGAGTTCAGTGCTTGTTTTCCGCTATGTAATTGGGGCCGTTCTTCCCGGCGTCACAATCGGAAATATGTTCTTTTTTTTTAAGCAATTGAGACAAAAAATGTCACCATTCCATCAGTTACACACGCATCATGCTTCTAACCAGCAATATACAGGTGTTTCTCGTTATCTCGAAGTTTACCGGACTGAGCAAAATATATCGACATATCCAAACTTCGAGATAAAAATTTGGCAAATTTAGCGACAACTGTCTCAAAAATCCGAACAGAATCGTTTCAAGTTCAGTTGACTTGACTGCCATGCCGTTTAATTACGTTTATAATTCTAAAGTAGCCGATGTTAATTAATTATGGTTTTTAGTGAATCCCTTTAACATGTTTGTGAAACTTTGAGCTGCTGCGTTTTTGACTTCTACAGATGTGTGAAAACTTACCTGAGATAATCTTGCTGATTCAGACTTGCCGGTGCCGGGCGCTTAATTTTCACTTCGAGTTATCAGAATACAAGTGTGAAGGAAACATACTATCAGGACTCGATTTCCACTTCGACTAAACCGAAATATCGACATTTCCAATATCGATTTATCGGGAGTAAAATACATGATCTATATAGGGAATTCGGCCGGGACCTTGGACATATATCGAGATAAGCAGGTATATCGAGGTAAGCGATATCGAGATAACGAGAATTTGCTGTAGATTGTTTATTTGCATGCTATTCATCGTCAATGTATTAGTTTTGTTTCCTATTTGGTAAAAGCCCTTCAAATCGTCTGTGAGATTATTCGGGACTTGTGAGGCCCTGGATGTAGGAGATCTGTGCGGGGCCCTGGAAGATATTTCCGGCTACTGTATACTTTTATGTGACTGAAGACATGGGGCTTATGGGTTTGGCGACCAATGTAGATCCAGATCAGACTGTGCCTCCGCACAGTCTGATCAGGATCTGCACTGTTCGCCATTCCATCAATGGAACACTTGTCATCTTTTTAACAAGCAATATAGATTGTTTATGGCCTGCTATGCTAATCATGTATTTGTTTTGTTATTTCCTATGTCTATTCATCAGACTGTTCGGGACCTACGAGGCCCTGGATGGCGGGGACCTCTGTGAGGCCTTGGAAGATTTCTGTGGCGGCGTGTCGGAGCTGCTCAACCTGGAACAGATGAACCTGGGTGACAACCCCGAGGAGCGGGCTGTTTTCTTCACTCGACTGGAGAAGGAGGTGGAGCGCAAATCACTGATGGCCGCCTCGATCCCGGTATATATAGACGATCTTATAGATCCCGGTACAGGATATAAATTTAGTCTTTTGTGAGGATTTAATATGATATTTATTAAACGAGTTTACCGAGGTGGAGTGGAAATCACTGATGGCCGCCTCAATCCCGGTATATATAGACGACCTTATAGATCCCGGTACAGGATATAAATTTAGTCTAACATTTGTGAGGATTTAATATGATATTTATTAAATGAGTTTACTGAGGTGGAGTGGAAATCACTGATGGCCGCCTCAATCCCGGTATATATAGACGACCTTATAGATCCCGGTACAGGATATAAATTTAGTCTAACATTTGTGAGGATTTAATATGATATTTATTAAATGAGTTTACTGAGGTGGAGTGGAAATCACTGATGGCCGCCTCAATCCCGGTATATATAGACAACCTTATAGATCCCGGTACAGGATATAAATTTAGTCTAACATTTTGTGAGGATTTAATATGATATTTATTAAATGAGTTTACTGAGGTGGAGTGGAAATCACTGATGGCCGCCTCAATCCCGGTATATATAGACGACCTTATAGATCCCGGTACAGGATATAAATTTAGTGAGGATTTAATATCACTGATGGCCGCCTCAATCCTGGTACAGTGTGGATTTATTATCTCCTCGCCGATTGGCGTCCGTAACTAACACCTTTATTTCTTGATCACTTGTGAACCACTTCACTGATTCTAATAATATTTTTTTCGCAACTGCTTGTGGATAGCGCGATATAGTCATCAAATTGGCGTACATGCGTCCGCTTTTGCGGTATACTATCCAAGCCTCGGCGGGTGTGACATGCGGGCCACAGACATCCAGTTGGCCAGAATGTGTGTCGAGAGATGGCGCTTTGCTTCGTATACAATCCCAACTGAACACTCAAGCTCAAGGCCACTGAGGGGATTAACTTTGTAATAACGATGCCCGTATTATGATATTTTAATATTTATGAAGCAAGTTTACCCATTTCATAAAATGCCTAAAATGACCTTAGCCGTTTTACGACATTTGACCCTTTCTCTTGTCCCCTGGCCAGGCGACGTCGAGTGAAGAGATGGAGGCGAGCACAGACATGGGGCTGGTGAAGGGCCACGCGTACGGCATCACCGCCGTTAAGAACATACACCTGCAGGGTTCCTCGGGGGTATTCAGCTTCTTCAACAAGCGCAAACTGGCCATGGTGCGCCTCCGCAACCCCTGGGGCGAGGGCGAGTGGAAGGGCGCCTTCAGCGACAAGTAAGGCAGGAATTTCACCGAAATCGGGGATGGGCTTATCTCGGGTAGAATACAGGGGCCCGTTTCACTAAACTTTGTACGACTACAATGTTCGGAAGTGAAAATTTAGGATCGTCTGGAAATTGCAATTGGTGGATTTACATTTGTTGAGCATAGGCTGCATGTGCAGCCTATGCTCAATAAATGTAAATCCAATAATTGTTTACAAGAAAACAATATTAATGTGAAATTTACAGACTCATAATTTTGCACTTACGAACATTTTAGTCGTACAAAGTTTAGTGAAACGGGCCCCAGGACTTCAATACTGCAGGATGTCAGTTCATAACCTACCCTAGGGCGTGAAAAATACTTTCATTGTTTTTCCATCCCACTGGTCTGTCGGATGAGAGGGTGCAAGCGATGGGTAATTTAACGATCGGGGTTCATCCTTACCGGAATTCCGACTGGAGACCTGGTTTGGCCCTCACATACGTCTTTGGCATTTTGTATGTGACAGTTGAATCTGGTTATACCCCTTATGTGAGTATTACGATTATTCGTAATCCTATTTTAGGGGAAGGGGCCAAGTGACTTTGGTGTGGTATGGACCTGCCACCAGGTCAGGTTATTCTAATTTCAGGGCTGAATATATTGTTTCTCGATGTAAATATTCAGTTCTGATTTTGGAATTTTCCCCCCAATGCAGCAGGTTAAAACGGGATCGAATCCGTTTGCCCGGCCTTGCATGACCTTAGCTGTTGATAGGCCGTTAAACACCAATAAACAAAAACTGTCGGATGAGACTTTAACCCTTTCAACACCACAGGCCTGTATAGTGGTATTGACAAATCGTGTAGATCCAGGTGAGAACAAAAATAACCCCCTTTTCATATTAAATGGATTGGATTGGTCCTGAAATTAACATATAAAATTCCATTCCAGTTACTTAATAAGGGTTAAACTGTGGTCCTGTTTCTATATGACCTTTGCTGTTGCTGGGACGTTAAACCAATTCACTTTCACTTTAAGAATTTGCTGATAAACCATGTGAGTATCTTTTAACCCTTTCAACACCACATACCTGTATAGTGGTATTGGCAAACAGTCTAGATCCAGATGAGCCGGCTCGTGACGAGCCGTCTCATCAGGATCTGCACTTTTTGCAAGTAATTTCCATATTTTTGAGAACAAAAACACTGCGTTTTCACAAATGGACTAGTCTGAAAATCATTGTGTGACTATTGGACTGGTTGCATAATTAACATATCAAAGTCCATTCCAGTTACTTAGGGGTGAAAGGGTTGATATCGTTACCTCAAATACCACTCGTTTTTCACCAAAATCGCTAAGCCCTATATCTCCAGTCTGCTAGGAGTGTAATACTATGTGGCGAGTTGGAGTGGAATGGCGTCTTCAGTGACATGTAAGTGGCATGAGTGGAGAAACCGTATAAGTAAGAGTGGATTTAAGTGATTATTACTCATCTACGGCTTACTTGTTATACTCTAGTAGCCGATGTCACCAAAATTGCGAAACGTACTTATCTAGCAAAGTATACATTGAGGGAGTAATCATTTATTTTTCCCGAAATGCATTATTTCATATAGAACTAACGACCGCATATATTTGATTAAAATTATGCAGAATTCTTATACTGAGTATAATAAAAATTAATAAATTTATCCTTAAATTGAAAATTTGTCCCTCAAAGTGTACTCAGCAAGATAAGTATACATGTACAATTTTAGTGAAATAGGCTACTGGTAAGTATGTAGAGAGGTATATAATTTTAGTGAAATCGGCTACTGGTAAGTATGTAGAGAGGTATATAATTTTAGTGAAATCGGCTACTGGTAAGTATGTAGAGGTATATATAGTTTTAAATCGCTACTGGTAAGTATGTAGAGAGTGATCGGCTACGGAAGTATGTAGAGAGGTATATAGTTTTTAGTGAAATCGGCTACTGGTAAGTATGGTAAAAGGAGGTTAGAGGTAGAAAATCGGCTACTGGTAAGTATGTAGAGAGGTATATAGTTTTCGTATTTCCGTCCGTGAGTCCATAGATTTGCATTAAAGTTTTGTTTGTCAGTCCAGGCGGATGAGACTTTAATCCGAGGTCTCATCATCCCTACATGATCTTAGCTGTTGCTGAGACGTAAACCCGATTCACTTTCACTTTTTGTCCATCTATCCCGTCCTTTCCATCCATCATGACTGTCAGTCTCTGTGACTGACAGACATGATGGATGGAAAGGACGGGATAGATGGACAAAAAGTAAGATATTTGAGCCGCTGGAGGTAAAGACTTGAAGCTGTATCATGGTTGTAATTGTATTTTATTTCCAGTGACCCAGAGTGGAACAAGATCCCAAAGAGTGAGCGAGAGAAGGTTGGAATTGTGTTTGAGGAAGACGGAGAGTTTTGGTGAGTATCTTTCCTATGCCCCCTATGTGATGGCGTTGCACTTGAGGTTCCGTCCATGGGATGGGTTGTGGCCTAGGGGTTATTACAGGTTGAAGTAACGGACCGAGGTTTATAAATACATTAAATATACCTAAAAGCATTCATAAGTGTAATAAAAATTACTTTACTCCCTCATATGCACATAATTCTCGGTCCGTTACTTCAACCTGTGGGGGTTATAACACCTGACTTCCAATCCGGAGGTTGTGGGATCAAACCTCGCATCAAAAAATACTTTCATAGTATTTCCATCCCACTGGTCTGTCGGGTGAGACTTTATAAACTGTGGTCGCATTTCTTTATGACTTTAGCTGTTGCTGGGACGTTAAACCCTTTTCCGTCCGTCCGTGTACATTTATGTTGAACAGTCAAAAAGTTTGTGATAGTTTCTCCAATTGGAGTCCAGGGGGCCGTTTCACTAAACTTCGTAAGACTAAAATGTTCGTAAGTGCAAAATTATGATAGTCTGTAAATATCACATTAACAATGTTTTCTTGCAGTGTTCTGCCAAGAAATCGGAGACATGGGGCCAATGACCCCATGGGTAAAAAAAAGTGGGGACATTTTCAAAAATGAGGGGTCACCCATGGTATTTTAAAGAAAAAGTTCAAAAATACTGCTTAGAACTATTAAATATCAGCAATTAAAGTAATTGATAGTTTGAAATAGTGTTTTGCGAAGCCCGACAATGGACTTGCAATAATTAATTCATGTAAATTTTCATCATGTTCTGATTGTGAAAAAAACATGGAAATAAACATTAAAACATGATCATGATGTATTTGTAGTTCTTTATCATTCCATCGGCTCCCAGACAATACGTGCATTTCAAACGGCTTTTCTCATTGGCGGACCAAAATAGTTTGCTTTGTACTTGTATCACTTATGTAACTATACCATCCAATGAAAACCGTTGATAGATGTATAGCTAAGTGCTGTTGCTATGCGAATTTTACATTTCCGATACATTTCACGAGCGCCCCAAACACAGTTCGGACTTTTTTAATCTCGGACCGAATATTTAATGCGCCCGTTGGCCCATCGGTAATTTTTTTCTTGCGCCATTGACGATTTTTCCGCGCCAATGGCGCGATCCCGCATCCTTGGCAGAACACTGTTCTTGTAAACAATTATTGGATTTAAATTTCCAGACGATCCTAAATTTGCACTTACGAACATTTTAGTTGTACGAAGTTTAGTGAAACGGGCCCCAGTATGCACATGGAGGCATATCCATGTTTTACAAACATAATGTCTAGTTATATACCTGTAATATTGCAAAAGAGTTAATACTTACTTATTTTCACTAGTAGTAGTGAGTTCAATAACCGCCATTGCATGAATAAATACTTTGATAGTCAGGGCTCCAGATAAGGAAATAGTAATTGAGTATTGTCACTCTATCATTTCTGAAACCATTGGGTATTTCAAAAATTGTATTGGGTAAAATACAATGAAAACACGTCTTTGCATTTCATTAGAATTGTCTCCTTGGAGACAAAGAATTACAATTCTAATGGAATACCAAGATGTGTTTTCATGGAAAATAAGAAAAAAATATGCTATATTTGTGGTCTGTTTATTGTTTTCTGCAGCATGGTAAAGGTACCACAAATTTTTTATTGCATTTTGATACTCGCTACTTCTGATTTCAATTGGGAATTTTAATTGGGTATTTAAGCAAATACGCAGCTTATCTGGAGCTCTGGATAGTACATGTATTTCCATCAGCTAGTTTATCATATGAGACTTGAAACTAAAGTCACAGACGATAAACCGTTTAACTGTCCACGTTTCACTATTGCCGTTTCACTACAGGATGACGTTTGAGGATTTCTGCAAGCATTTCATCAACATATCATACTGCCGCGTGGTCAACACGTCCATGTTCAGTCTGTCCAAGACGTGGCACGAGGGGATTGGACACAGTGCATGGAAGGCCCCACACAGGGCTGGGGGCTGTCTCAATAACCGCGACACGTTTCTCGACAACCCTCAGGTATCGTCACTACTGTCTGTTTCATGAAACCTGCCCAAATTATACGGCTATATAAATGATTCAAAAACAATATTTTTTTCCGATAATATTAAATTATAGCAAAATTTAAGAATGAGCCTACTTTTTATACGACCGTTTTAAAAAAACTTTACATATTATGTTTTACCGGGGGGCGGGTGGCGGACAGCGGACAGAAAAACTGCATAGTTTGAGTACACAACTCCTCTGAAACCGTTCAGTCGATCAATCTGAAACTATACACACGTCTTCTACACATATTGAAGATGTGCACCTTGGTGTTTTTATGCCGAAAAAATGTTTTTTAACAAAACTATCACCTTTTTAAGTTTTAAGTTAGCTATTTTTTTCTACATTTTTTTATTCGATTCTATAAAGGGTACATAGTTTGTGTACACAACTCCTCTGAAACCGTTCATTGTCAATGTGAAATTTTCAGACTCGTAATTTTGCACTTACAAACATTTTAGTCGTACAAAGGCGCCTAGTTTCTTAGTGGTGAGGCCATCCATAATTATATCTCCGTTTCCTGTAACCCGACCGACCCGCTAAAAACGGTGCGACCCGACTTTTTTTATTGCAATTTTGTGTTAAATACAATTTTTTTACATTTTTTTTTTTTTACATTTTATTTATTATTATTTTGTTCAATTTAGTGCTACAGTGGGTTAAAAGAGTTAATATAATCTCTGGCCCTAAATGGCATACATGTTCATACAACAACACATATTGACATACTTTTATTGCAAGACTTGCAATATTGAATTTAAAAATTATTAATATTAAAAAGGTACAATATTGTACCTTTTTAATATTAATAATTTTTAAATTCAATATGTCATGTGACAGAAAAAAAAAGAAATTGCCTACCGACCGACCCACTTCTAAAATTCTGGGTCGGGTTACAGGAAACAAACATTTTTTTAAGGACGGCCTGACAGGGTTGTGTGCCTGAGATTGGCTGTGTGTGCAGTATATTTCGCTAAGTTTGCATCATTCTCCAGTGATAGCCCGTGGCCTGGGGGATATGGCATATATCGGAGGTATACCGGAGGTTGTGAGTTCAATCCACACCCTAGGCGTGAAAAGTTCTATTTCCATCCCACTGGTCTGTGGGATGAGACTTTAAACTACAGAACTCCAGATAAGCTTTGTGTCTAAAGCGTACTATACCCCCTGATTTCAAAATCATTGCGTATTTTACTTTTACAAATGGATTATTGATTTTTTGCATTACTAAGTAGGGAACAAATGATAAACAAAATATAACAAATATAAATATTAAATGAGCTGCAAAAAACAAACAGTGAATTTTCAACTCTGACATTATTTTCACTACTCAATTTGAAAGTCAATGCGTATTTGCGAAGGATGGCATCGAATGGTCAAAATGGTATTCGAATATTCGATTGGCTATTCGAATATATATTTGAATATTCGGAAACACCCAACCTCTAAATCTCACTATTACGGAATTGACACCGGTAACATGTCTAGGATAAATTGGGTTCCCACGTGCTTCAAATAATAATCAATTACCTATTTTTTCAAGCGAATGGAAAATTCATCCTGAGGATACATGTTAACAACGAAATTGTTCTTATATAATTTAATAATCCAAGAAACAACATGATACTTTAAATCATGAAAGCGCTCTGTACACGTGTAATGCCCGATTAAAATATGTGTCAATAATTCCAGCACAAAAATATTTACACAATTCCCTAACATTTGATTGGCCCGTAGCAAGTCTCTGTCCAAAATTTACATCCCAGTAAACTCCCACGCCGAACTACTTTCCGTAACTGTGAGGCGCAGTTAAAAAGAAAACGGAAAATAAACACATTTTCTTGATGAATTTATTTAAAATGCTGGAATTATAATGAATGAATGGCCTTTTTGTTGAATTTATCGGGGATATAAACTTGGAAAAGTCGCGGGAATACTGGACGAGGCCTTCCGGCCTTCGTCCAGTATTCCCACGACTTTTCCAAGTTTATACCCCGATAAATTCCACATAAAGGCCATTCATTCCTATAATAATACGCGATGTCAAACTTGTGTGTATTGTAACTCTCAAATGACGTCACGCATCACACAGCGGAATGATGAAATGTGCATACCGACATGAGAATAATGGGTGTATTGAGTTTGGAAAAAGTGGAGCTAGGATGGACATTAGTAGATTCTTTTTCTTTGGAGACATAACATTGGTGCAAATCAGGTATTAATTTGTTACTCATTTACTGATTGGTTAACTAATGAGAATTCAACAAACACATAAGTATACCACCACGAAACACCGTGTACCGACAAAGCAACGGGAGTTCTTTACTAAGGGTTACGCTATTTGATTCAATTAAACTTTATTAAGGTACGGATCAAACACCTGCAAGCCTTCAGGCTGTCAAATCAATACCGTGTTATTAATTGTCGATATTAAGAACAAGCAAACTTTGACGCGAGACTATTAATCGTCAATAACGGACATTACAAACGTGCCAGGATCAATTGATGTATGTGCGACGGTGAGAAATAAGTAAACCAAACAATACATTGAAATTAATTTTTCTTTTCCAATACCAAACTGATATTCGAATATTCGGTCAATAAACGAATATTCGAATATTCGAATATTCGTTGCCATCCCTAGTATTTGCACATTGCTGTGCGTATTTTGTGCTCCCACTTTTGATAATCAATGAGTATTCAGCTAAAACAATTACGTAAAATAATACACCAATACGCACCTTATCTGGAGCTCTGAACTATGGTCCCATCTCTATATGGCCCCTTTTTGACAAAAAAAACATTCCTCGTCTGATTATTGGAATAGTTCAAAAGTCTACATGGAAGAGTCCATACCAGTTTCTTGCGGGTTAAAGGGTTAAGTGACTGATGTTGGCTGTGTGTCCAGTATATGTGGCTGTGACTGGAGAAATGGGGCTTATGTGTTTTGCGACCAGTGTAGATCCAGATCAGCCTATGCATCCGCACAGTCTGATCAGGATCTACACTGTTCGCCATTCCATCAATGAATCACCTGTAGTGCTTCTAACGAGCAATGTAGATTGTTATCAGGCTACATGAGTGTGCTGTTTGATCAGGAGCTACGCTGGTCACAAATCCTGTAAGCCCCGTTTCACCAGTCACAGCCACATGAGACGAGCCACGTGATTTTGTACCTTCGGACATCTGCGTAATTTCATTAAATACGTTTACACAATTTACAATATTTTTAATATTAAGTAATGTCAGAAGTTCAGAAGTTGACAAAATTTTCAACTTTTGACGGCATTTACGGAAAATATTGTGAATTTTGTAAGCGTATTTCATGAAATTACGCAGATATCCGAAGGTACAAAATCGCATGGCGTGTCTCGTATGTTGACTGTGTGTCCATCGTTGTGTAACGATTCCAGTTTGTGTTCTCCATCACGGAGGATGATGAAGATGTCATGATGCAGATCATGCAGAAATCCTCGCGGGGCCGCGACGGCAGCGAAAACACAACTGTTGGATTTACTGTCGTCAAGGTTTGTATGTCGGGTTGGACCATGAGAGGGCGCCAGGCAGTGGCTTGGATGTTTCTAGGATGTTAAACGAAAGGGGCCCGAAGAAACTGACAAAAGTTTATATATGCACATTCTTATATCTGGAGCTAACACTGTATGAACTGTATGTATGAACTTTCACATTGATGTGACTGGAAAATTTGTGACCAGTGTAGATCCAGATCAGCCTGTGCATCCGCACAGTCTGATCAGGATCTGCACTGTTCGCCATTCCTGCCATGAAACATCCGTCATGCGTCTAACAAGCAATTTAGATCGTTATCAGGCTGCAGGAGTGTGCTATTTGATCAGGAGCTACACTGGTCACAAATCTCATAAGCCCCATTTCTCTACTGCCACCTGTAACCTTAGTTGTTGCTGTGACATTAAACCCTTGTTCCTTGTTGCTAGGTGGAAGAGAACCGGCACACCCGTATCCATGACTACAGTCACCAGGAGCCGGTGAAGAGCACAGTGTTCCGCGACAGTCGCTCCATCTTCCAGCGCATCAAGCTGCTGAAGGGCCGCTACGTGATCATCGCGTGTACGTTTGATCCCGGCGTAGAGAGGAACTTCTTATTCCGCATCTACTCCAACGCTGCCAACAGCTTCAAGTAAGATAATATGCCGAACCCGTCCCGTTTCCGTGCCACGCCAGATATATTTACACAATTCTCTAACATTTGATTGGTCCGTAGCAGGTCTCTGTCCAAAATTTATATCCCAGTAAACTCCCATGCCGAACTACTTTCCATAACCGTTGGGCGCAGTTAAAATAATTTTTAAGAAAACGGAAAATAAACACATTTTCTTGATGAATTTATTTCAAATGCTGGAATTATAAGGAATGAATGGCCTTTTTGTGGAATTTATCGGGGATATAAACTTGGAAAAGTCGCGGGAATACTGGACAAGGCCTTCCGGCCTTCGTCCAGTATTCCCGCGACTTTTCCAAGTTTATACCCCGATAAATTCCACAAAAAGGCCATTCATTCCTATAATAAATAGCATTATTTTCTATTTCACTTCCGCTCAGTCGAATACACTGGAACCTCTCTAAACCGGACACCAAGAAAACACGTGTGAACTATTTTCGATGAGTTTTTTGGTCATTTATCTCGTGTGATAATGTCTGTTTGTGATCGCATAGCACACAGCTATGGCTCGGAATGATCAAATGCCTGATTTACACCTCCTAGGGTGTCCCGTTTAAAGAGTTTTCACTGTATAAAAACATTTACAATGCAGCAAGACGCTCGTTACTAGCCCTTGATTGTAGGTAGGTAGAATCCAGCTACAAGGTAGCATTTGCATTCATTTATTTGTACATTGCTTCCCATAGCTTTAACTAAAATAATAAGACATACTCCTGCTGCCTGATAAATATAGAATACAGTACAATCTCACTACTACGACTAGTAGCCGGAAAGAATAAAATTAGCCTCTGTGAAGCGGTGGCCATTGTAGTGAGGCCATCAATGTACAGCTACTGACCACACAGTCGTCCAATGATCCCACCCCGTTGTTTGATCAACAACTCCTTACTGAGTGAAATAATGTCAACGGCACAAGTTGCCGGATGACGGTATTTAGAAACTTGCCGGTAACTGATAACGACAATGACAATGATGATTACTAGTAGTAAATTGCTTAACGGCATGTCAGAAAGATGCTGTTTGAACAGAATTGAAAGTGATAATTCACAAATTCACTGGTATTCATTCTATCAAAGTTATAAGGCTCAGCTCAGTAGCCGATTTCATCAAAATTGCAAAGTATACTTATGTAACAAAGTATACTTTGAGGGAGTAATCATTTATTTTTCCCGAAATGCATTATTTCAGATAGAACTAACGACTGCATATATTTGATGATTAAAGTATGCAGAGTTATTATACTGAATTTATTACATTATCACAGCCAAAATGGCTGTGATAATGTAATAAATTCAGCAGTATAATAAAAATTAATTAAGTTATCCTTAAATTGAAAATTTCTCCCTCAAAGTATACTTTGCTAGATAAGTATACTTTGCAATGTTGGTGAAATAGGCTACTGAAACAGCAGGAATTCCTGCCATTTGCGAGCTGAGATAACAAACTCGATATTAAAAGACACTAACCAGGTATTCTCTATTGTTACATGACTGCCGTTGTTCGACACCGCTCACAGCCGTGTTCAAACGTACAGCGCGTGCTGTTTAACCATGGCTGTAGACAATGCTCATTCCGGGCCCAAGCCAACACCTACGTAATGCATGTGTATCGTGATGTTACTAGGACGCGCCATTACGTCATCAGACCAGTTAACAACGGTCGCACTGAACTTTTGAAATTGGTGCGGCTGCATCACGCGACGTGTACTGCTGCTCTGGAATATGCATGTGTAAATCAGCTGTTGGAATGGAGCAGATTATCAAAGTACCGGGTTCAAACAGTTCCCTCGTGCCACGGTAAACGTTCACCCACGGCTGGACATGGTCGAACCTTATATTCTCTATATTCTATCCCTTGTAGGGAGATGCATCACGACAAGCCAGAGGGCAGCTCCCTGAACTGTTGTGGCAAACAGGCGGTGATGGTCACTCAGGTCAAGGTCTTGAAGGCCGAGGGGCTCGAACGCCAGGAACGATCAGGTACGCTACTCGGGTTGTCTCGTGTGTCCATAGTGTTTGTCACAAATTCCTAGTCTTTCAGAAGAGCATGGTGGGTCATTGAATTTAACTTTACTAGTATCCTATTTCACCAACATTGCAAAATACACTTTTCTAGCAAAGTATACTTTGGGGAGTAACTACTTACTTTTCCCGAAATGCGTTATTATTATAGACCTAACGACTGCATATATTTGATGATTAAAAGTATGCAGAATTATTATACTGGATTTATTACATTATCGCAGCCATTTTGGTAAAATAAAAATTTTCCTTAAATTTCACATTTCTCCCTCAAAGTTTACTTAGCAAGATAAGTATACTTTGCAATGTTGGTGAAATCGGCTACAGGATTCAAACCGCTATAGGCTGGATAGTTTGGGGGTAGAGCATTGAACTTCAATCTTCACTCTTTGCATGCTGGGAAACTTGTGGGCTATAAATAGTTCAAAACTAGCGGACAAGAATTCATCATATTTTATTTCTCTTTGTAAATATCATGAATATGTCTTGGAATTTCATTAGAATTGAGTTCTGAGGACTCAATTCTAATGAAATTCCAAGACATATTTACAGAGAGAAATAAAACATATAGTCCTAATTTGTTTGGCGGATATTTTCGCCGCTAGCATGCAAAGAGTTAATAGCATTAGACATGAAAAAATACTTTCAAGACTTTTATTATTCTACTGAAAGCAAATTCAGTACCCTGTATTGACTAGAATAAGGGTTCCTGGCACCAGATCACAATGTAGCAGATTTAGTTGTTGCCAATTTGTAGAGTACAGTCTCTGTTTATTATTGTGTGGGATGGGCCGTGGCCTAGGGGCTAAGGCATCGGACTTCAATATCGGAGGTTGTGAGTGCAATCCTCACCCTCGGCGTGAAAAATTCTTACATGGTATTACCATCCCACTGGTTTGTCTTATGAGACTTTAAACTGTGGTCCCGTCTCTATATGTGGCTGTGACTGGAGAAATGGGGCTTATGTGTTTTGCGACCAGTGTAGATCCAGATCAGCCTGTGCATCCGCAAAGTCAGATCAGGAACTGGGAGCCGTTTCACTAAACTTTGTACGACTAAAATGTTCGTAAGTGCAAAATTATGATAGTCTGTATTTTTCACATTAGCAATGTTTTCTTGTGAATAATTATTGGATTTACATTTATTGAGCATAGGCTGCATATGCAGCCTATGCTCAATAAATGTAAATCCATCAATTGAAATGTACAGACGATCTTAAATTTGCACTTACGACAATCTTAGTCGTACAAAGTTTAGTGAACTGTTCGCCATTCCATCAATTGAACACCCATCATGCTCCTAACAAACTAAACAAATGTATAGATTATTATCAATCTACATTAGTGAGCTATTTGATCGGGAGATATACTGGCCACAAACCCATATACTGGTCACAAACTCCAGATAAGGAATTTCAAAAATATTTAAATTGGGTAAAATAAAATCACACTCCTGTTTACACATCAACAGACCACAATTATTGAATAGTTTGCTTCGAAATGAAAACATGTCTTGGCGTTTCATTAGAATTGTCTCTTGGAGACAATTCTAATGAAATACCAAGATGTGTTTTCATGGAAAATAAGAAAAATATGCTATATTTGTGGTATGTTTATTGTTTTATCTAGCATGCTAAATGTACCACAAATTTGTTATTGCTTTTTGATACTCGCTACTTCTGATTTCAATTGGGTTTTTGGCAATTTTAATTGGGTATTTACGCAAATACACAGTTTATCTGGAGCCCTTAAACCCATTAGGCCCCATTTTTCAGTCGCAGCCACATATGACCTTAGCTGTTGCTGGGACGTTCAATCCTTTCACTTGTCCCCCAGGTGCGGACCCGTACTGTATCATCAGCTGTGAGGGGGAGAAAGTACGGTCTCAAATGATGCCGGACACCGTGAATCCCGAATGGAACACTTCTGCCATCTTCTTCCGCAAATGTCCCATGAAGAACGCACTTAAAGTTCAGGTATGTATTTTAATACAAATAGTTTCTCGGCAGGGCCCTGTAGGTTTTTCCCTGCTTGTCTGTCCGTTTATTTTTTTAAATGTTTGTAACAGTTTCTCAAATCATCTATAATTTCTGTTTGCCTTCAGCTAATATCTTCATATTGCGCATATGCTAAGTAACTATATATCATTCCTCATTCGTACAATTACCCTCGCTACTGATCGTACGTCCGTCCGCCCGTCTGTCTGTTTATTTATTTGAAAGTTTTTGTAACAGTTTTCAAACGGGGGCCCTTAGTGCGTTGACAGGCCACATTTTCTAGTTGTATAGAAATATTCATTTGGGGGCTCTGTAGTATCTTATTGTTATGCATGTAATTGAGACATGCCATGTGATATTGTACCTAAGAATATGTGTGATATGTACAAAATTTACGATATTTTCCGTAAATGTCATCGAAAGTTGACATTATTTTCATAACAGATAACAGAATTCTATTCTGCATTTGCTATGAATATTTTGTCATCTTGCGATTTTGTCATCTTGTCATTTTGTCATCTATCGTTTCGATAATATTAAATTAAAGAAACATTTAAGAATGAGCCTTCTTTTTATTTCTTGAAATTTGGTCAAATATTAATTTTATTGCGAAAAAACAATTTCCCCATGTTAAATCCCCATAGAAGATGTCTATGGGGATTTAACATGGGGAAATTATTTAGAATTTCAGTAATCCTGGACCGATTTTCAAAATTTAACTTTTGTTTTCTTATTTCGATCATTTCCAAGCTATCTAGCTAGGTTTCGGAGTCAATTTCCGTTTTTTGACTCCTCCCACACTCCTCTACCTCTTTTTCCCCCATGTTAAATTCCCATAGAGAAATCAATTTTTCGTAATAAAATCAATATTTAAATTTTGAAAATCGGTCCAGGATTACTGAAATTCTAAATAATTTCCCCATGTTAAATCCCCATAGACATCTTCTATGGGGATTTAACATGGGGAAATTGTTTTTTCGCAATAAAATCAATATTTGACCAAATTTCAAGAAATAAAAAGAAGGCTCATTCTTAAATTGTCCTTTAATTTAATATCCAAAAAAAAAAAAAAATTTGGAATTGTTTATATGGCCGTAAAATTTGGGCAGCTTTCGCGAAACAGACTATAGTCATCATTGCTTTCAGATCTGGAATTCAAACGTGATCAATTCACAATCCTCCCACCTAAAATACAGGTGTATTCTCTGTGTATAACCTTAATTAAACTGGCATAAAATCAAGCAATCAATCAGTCATTATACCCCCCACAACTCGTGTATACTGGAGTCAGGTCGGTTCTACCCTCCGTCCGTCACTAAACTTAACATCAGAGAAATATTGTTATAACTTCTATTTCCTTCATCTAAAATGCTTAATATTTCACACATGCATTCCTGTAAGGCTCTACTACCATGCTGTGCCAAATCCACGACCGTCCAACTCCCGCTGATCTCAACGTCAAGGTCAAATACTTACAAGTATTTGACCTTGACCTTGGGATCAGCGGGAGTTGGACAAAACTTAACATCAGAGAAATATGTTATAACTTCTATTTCTTTCATCGAAAATGTAAATCCAATCATTAGTTGCAAAACATTGTTAATGTGAAATTTACAGACTATCATAATTTTGCACTTACGAACATTTTAGTCGTACATGGTTTAGTGAAACGGGCCCCAGATTATCAAAGTACAGAAAGTACTGCGTATATGCTCAAATTGCATGATATTTCCGACGGAAATATAACAACGTTCCACCATGTCCAGCCGTGGGTAAACGTTTGGGGGTTCAAACAGTTCCCTCATGCCACGGCAAATGTTTACCCACGTCTAGACATTGTCGAACCTTGTATTCATTACAGATCTGGAACTCGAATGTGATCAAGGACCAGTACATGGGCAAGCACCTGTTCATCAGCGCAGACGAGTGCTCACGTCACACCGAGTCAGTCACGCTCGTCGGGCGTGGCAAAGAGGGAGACCAGAACAAACCGGGAAAACTCCTCGTCCAGATTACACAGTCGAAAACATTGACTCAGATCTAAGGCGGGTCATTTACACGTCGTATTGTGCAATTACCGTAATTGTCGCATATATTGGAACATTAATTGTTTCTGGAAAAGTCTGAATATTAGGTATTGGCTCTATAATTTAGACAAGCCATGTGATTTTTTGTACTTGAAAGAAGATGTGTTATTTTTCATGAAAAATATTGACAAAAATTATAATTTATATAATATTTTCTGTTTGACGTCGGATGTTGACGAAATGTTCAGAGCAAATGCGGAATTGTGTTGGATAATATGATAAAATTGCACCATATTATTAAGATATTTAACTGTATTGAGTGACTCGTTGCTTTGTTTCATACTTGTATCATATATGTGATACAAAACAGAAGCTATCACATTCAGATACATCAGTAGTAATCTTTTATGGTATTTTGACCATTAGAATCTACGGTTGACATTTGGAATTCGAAGTACAAGGGTCAACTTTACGATACAGAACGTATTAACCATTAGAATAAGGGTAAACGTAAACGTAAATTGCTGTCTGCTGTTGTTTTGTATTTTGTCTTTGTTTTGAATAAAAGCATGGTTTGACAACACTTTAGAATCATTTCCATTGGAAATAATTCTAATGTGTTTTCAGAACATGTTTTTGATGAGAAAAATGAAAACAAAACAATTGACGACAGAATTTATTTCAGCATTTCAAAGGTTAAAAGTGTTTTCTCACTTAAAATTGACTCTTGGTTTGGCCCTCGGGTACGTTTTAGGCTTTCCTGTTACTTGAGAGTTGAATCCGGTTATAACGATTGCCTTCTCACTTGCTAAGTACAGACCCTATCGATCGAATACATTGCCAATATGTAACGATATAGCTAGCCCTATGTACGGAAAGAGGCGACAAAACAAATGGTGTTCCAATATATAGATATTACGGTAGACAGTTGGAAATAGGATTGTACGGAGCCCCGCAGTGGACATAGAATTCTTTTTTTTTTATTAATTTGTTCCCTCAATTCAACAATTCATTCCCACAAATTAACAATTCGTTCCTACGAATTAACAATTTGTTCCCTCAATTTAACAATTCATTCCCACGAATTAGCAATTTGTTCCCACAAATTAACAATTTGTTCCCTCGATTTAACAATTCGTTCCCACGAAATGCCAATTTGTTCCCACGGGAACGAATTGTTATATCGTGGTAACAAATTGTTAATTGGAGGGAACAAATTTATTGGGAACAAATTGTTACTTCGGGGGAACAAATTGTTATTTCGTCGGAACGAATTAATAAAAAAAATCTATGTTCCCTGAGGGGCTTCATAGGATTGTGATCTAGATAGAATAGATATAATTAAATTGCAAGTCTCGGTGCAGCTGAATATGAATGCAATACAAAGAATTGTTGAGGCAGTTATTAATACACTGCAGGTCCATTATAACGCGATGGTCGGGGTCCAAGATTTCAAATCGCGATATAAAATTTCGGGACATGCACGGGTACTGGTATCATCCGCATTTCGGTTATCAACTATTGCGGGAATTCCATTAGCAACGGACCCATATAAAATCATGTCATTTGAACAGAAGTTAAAGTATTTATTAATAATGACTATGACCTACAAACTTGTATTAATGTATTAAACATATGAGTTATTTATAAAATCATGCTTATTACGTTGTATAGTGCTCGCAATAGACAGACGCTTATTACAATGTGTACTGCTTGCGATCAACAGGCGCTTAAAAGGATTAATTGATAATAAATAATGGTCATTTGTCCTGCCTATTCATGCAGATGATTAACTGTTGATACGTGCATAATCTCAGGATGTGGGGTCACGTGATCTATTGTTTACACTGCAACAGTCATATTGATGAATGAAATTTACGATTTACGTGAGACATCATGATTGCCGTGGGCTGCAGTGTAAACAATAGACCACGTGATCCCATACCCAGATAATGCTGAATGTATTGTTTCAGATTGCACACAAACATGGTCAGTCTATTTATAGAAGGCTAAATATTGCACCTGTCACATTATGAAAAATCAATACACAATGTACTGGGAGTAAAGTAGAGAAAGGCGACCGAACACGCAACCATTTATTAGCGACAATTATGTGTTAACACGGATATATGTCTCATAACATTGACATTACTTGGTGACAAAAAGCGGTACATTTACGTGACTGGAGAAATGGTGCTCTGACATGGGATTTCACCTAATCCAAACTGAATTAATACTTACATTCACAAGACGATCAGATGAGAATATGAACCCGGTATGACATGCAAACCAGGTCTATCATTATTTATACACACTGGCGAATTCTTTAGCGCGGTAGTTGTACTTTGATGACTGTCACAAACATCGCGTGATAATTATAGCTCCAGACACGAGTCGGCATGCTCCTTTGATACGACCATTACTTCGCGAATACATGTCAATTGGGATTAAGGTAATTGAATTGATTAATAAATATGCCTATTAACATGATTACCTGATTAAAGGTATTACATTTTCTAACATACTAATAGTAATCCTTTCATGGACTGAATGACGTTGTTTGAATAAACTTACAGAAATCACGAATCAACTAATTACACAATGACTACGACGTCCGTTTTTTTTATTTTCTTTTTAGATATTTGTTTGGGATCCACGTGAGATCCACGTCATAATGGAGATCGCGCTATACGCAATCGCTTTATAATGGAGCTGCAGTGTAGCATCAAAGTGTAAATATGCATGCCGCAATCTGACAAAACCTGACATTTATTTTCTGACCAGTGTAGCTCCTGATCGATGTATCTTACCGATGAATCCATCCTTAACCCTTACACCGCTATCTTAATTTTTTGTCGTCTGCTGTTTATTTTCCATTTTTATCATCAAAAACATGCTTTGACAGCACTTTAGAATAATTCACAACATGCTTTGACAGCACTTCAGAATCATTCCCATTGGAAATGATTCTGAAGTGCTATCAAACCATGTTTTTATTGAGAAATAAGGCAAACAACAGCAGACGACAATTGTTGTGTGTAGCGGTCTAAGAGTTACAGATTTATATCCGACTGGTGAATCTCACTCTGGAGCTAAGTGATTGGGTGTAGTAAGGGTGCCTGGCACCAGATCACAACACTTTTGTTCAGTGTTGATAGTTTTAATTGTAATCGGTGCTCAGCGTATAGTATAATGCTCTCCCATACAGGTCTATCCCTTCTGTGACCTTGCTGTTGAACGCACGTAAAACCCCAATCAATCTATCAACCCAATCTGAGCCTGATCAGACTGTGGGTGGCAGGTTCATCCTTACCGGAATTTCGACTGGAGACCTGGTTTGGCCCTCACATATGTCTTTGGCATTTTGTATGTGACAGTTGAATCTGGTTATACCCCTTATGTGAGTATTACGATTACTTGTAATCCTATTTGAGGGGAATGGGCCAAGTGACTTTGGTGTGGTATGGACCTGGCACCAGGTCAGGTTATTCTAATTTCAGGGCTGAATATATTTGTTCTCGATGTAAATATTCCGTTCTGATTTTGAGATTTTTCCCCCCAATGCAGCAGGTTAAAACGGGATCGAACCTGTTTGCCCGGCCTTACATGACCGTAGCTGTTGATAGGCCGTTAAACACCAATAAACAAACCAACAAAACTGATCAGACACCGAGGATGCACAGACTGGTCAATGTCTACATTGGTCGCACATACAACATTCCTGGTTTGTCAGATTTTGGCCTTGATCTATGTATGAGATATATGACAAAACAATACAATAAAAATTGACATTCAATGTAATTCAGAACAGAGCAATCTAATGTGATGGCAGAGAATTTTAATTGAATTCAAATTTATTTTGAATTTATCAATTTTCATATTGAAAGGAACTATGAGATTTATTGCACTCAATGGGTAACCTTTAACCCTTACACCACTATCTTAATTTTGTTGTCGTCCGCTGTTTATTTTCCATTTTTATCATCAAAAACATGGTTTGACAGCACTTTAGAATAATTTACAACATGGTTTGACAGCACTTCAGAATCATTTCCATTGGAAATGATTCTGAAGTGCTGTCAAACACATGTTTTTATTGAGAAATAAAGCAAGATATAAAAGCAACAGCAGACGACAATTGTTGTATGTAGCGGTCCAAGGGTTAATATATATGATATTATTATGCTGTGATCTCTGTGTCCCGAACTACTAAACATATGTCTGCTGCAATATATAGATTGATATTGGATCACAGGGCTCCAGATAAGGAATTAGTAATTGAGTATTGTCACTCCATCATTTCTATAAAAGCAATTGGGTATTTCAAAGTTTTAATTTGGTAAAATAAAATCACACTACTGTTTACACATCAACAGACAGCTATAATTGAATTGTTTGCTTCGAAATGATATCATGTCTTGGCATATCATTAGAATTGTCTCCTTGGAGACAATTCTAATGAAATACCAAGATGTGTTTTCATGGAAAATAAGAAAAATATGCTATAATTGTGGTCTGTTTATTTTTTCTGCAGCATGATAAAGGTACCGTAATTTGTTTATTGCTTTTTGATACTCGCTACTTCTGATTTCATTTGGGTTTTTGGCAATTTTAATTGAATATTTAAGCAAATACGCAGCTTATCTGGAGCACTGGGATCACACCGAACGATTTCTAGCGCGACATAATCTTTGATGCTATTTTTGCAGTAGATTTTCTTTAAAATCTCCCCAACAAATTAATAACAGATTTTAATGATACAGTATATATAGCACACTAAAGACAATGACTTGCATGTTTTTTGATTACATTAATAAAATAAAAATTCTTTATAAATCCTTGTAACTTTCAAGGTGAATTGAGTTCTGATTATTTCCTAAATGCATATCCTATTTACATTGACGGTAACCGATTCTTCATCAGAACAACAGTTATGAGATTAAAGCAAACTGTACAATATAGGACAAAAGAATTTCCATAAATATTTTTTTCCGTTAAAAGAAATATTGAAGGAACTCTACTGTAAAAAATATCTAAAAACATGATGTCACGTCGTTGAGAAACCACGTGATCCATGCCCTGTTTATGTTTCCGAGGTAACCAAATCCATTACCCAGCTGCCCTGTCAAAAATGTTTGCAAAAATGCGCAACAAAACTTGCCCAGCTAAGTTAAAAATCATCTAACTTCAAAAATAAAAATATACTTTCATTTTATTGCCATATTTAACCACAGGTTGAAGTAACGGACCGAAGTCTATAAGTACATTAAATATGCCTAAAAGCATCAATAAATGAAAAAAAAAGAAGCTAAAAAATGTTTTTTTACTCCCTCCATATAGACTTCATATGGAGTCTATATGGAGGGAGTAAAAACAATTTTTAGCTTTTTTTTTTTATTTATTGATGCTTTTAGGCATATTTGATGTATTTATAGACCTCGGTCCGTTACTTCAACCTGTATATTTAACTTGCATTAGTAAATTAAATTTTAAATCTCTTGATTATTTTATAGACATATAATTTACGTAATAGTTATAGTTCATATATTGATAATTCCAGCACAAAAATATTTACACAATTCCCTAACATTTGATTGGTTCGTAGGAAGTCTCTGTCCAAAATTTATATCCCAGTAAACTCCCACGCCGAACTACTTTCCGTAACCGTGAGGCGCAGTTAAAATAATTCTTAAGAAAACGGAAAATAAACACGTTTTTCTTGATGAATTTATTTCAAATGCTGGAATTATAAGGAATGAATGGCCTTTTTGTTGAATTTATCGGGGATATAAACTTGGAAAAGTCGCGGGAATACTGGACGAGGCCTTCCGGCCTTCGTCCAGTATTCCCGCGACTTTTCCAAGTTTATACCCCGATAAATTCCACAAAAAGGCCATTCATTCCTATAATATTTAATAAGTTAATTTCGAGCGAACACGCGCAAGTGTAGAAATTAATTAATTATATTTGTGAGCTGTAACTATTTTATTGTTTGGGCTGACCATTCACATGCACTTGTTTGTTTCAATGTAGCGCCACCCCTAAACACACTTTACAATTACGATCCTATTATGTGATTGACTGTTTGACGTTGAAGTGTGCATGTACACGTGGTAACATGGTGCGTTTCTCATAAATTTCCCACAAGACGTGACCTCTGGTTCCAGATATAGCACTACTTATTACGAACAATTAATGATTACTTGAATAGATACTGGTGAGACTCGCATTTTTAATTTGAGACAACAAAAATCTAAATCTTGTGCGTCCATTGGTCGAGAAACATTGGTAAACAGTAAAAATTCTGAGTAACTATTGTGTTCGTTGTTTGAATCACCACTGGGCAATTTGAAATTGTCGCTGGGCATGCTGGTATTGTGCGATTTGGATACTCCTGATTATTATATTGTGCATTATCTCCCTCCTCTGACAGCATGTCTCCATTTTAACCCATTTCATGATGGGAATACACAATTTTCTGACGGAAAAACATAAATATTTCTCTTACTTTTTCTCGGAAGTATATGTTGTCACCACTCATTTGAACCGTCTCGTCGAGACGGTTCAAATGAGTGGTGACAACATATACTTTGTTGGAGAAATAAGAGAGGTAGAAAAAAATTGTTTGAAAATGTTCTACCGGTGAACCAGTATCACACATGTAATGGGTGAAATGTTTACATTGTATGTTTTCACGTGCTATTCTGCTATTTCTATCATCACCATTTTATTATTTAATAGCAAAATTGCTTTTTGTTGATTAATTTATAAAGTTTGTATTGTTGTGCAACAAAACCATGCATGTGTGGATTTGTACATATAAAGGACAATTCCAGAATTGATTGCATTGGGGGAGTGGAAGGCACATGATTTCTTTTATTTATGGGTGGTGGGGTCGAAAAAAAAATAAAGTTTTTAAAAATACGTCTGAAAGTTAGTTAGCTTAATTACATGGGTAATGGTTTTTATCAAAAAGTGCCTTCCAGCTCTCGCATTTGATCGATTCCGAAAGTGTCTCTATACATTTATTGATTGGAACTGGTCTAGTGGGAATGTGATATAATTATTGTCCCATACACTACTGACTGCACTATTGATCTTATCAATATTTGTCAACTGTTTTGTTTCAAAATACTTTTAACATTGTGATTTAAATCAAGCAGATTGATTGACTGAGCTGTGCTGCAACTCAGACTTAGTCAATCAAACTGCTTGATTGCGAGTTGAGATTGCCAATAGATGCTCAGGAACGTTGACATCAGTAGCCGATTTCATCAATATTGCAAAGTATACTTATCTAGCAAAGTATACTTTGAGGGAGTAATCATTTATTTTTCCTGAAATGCAGTATGTCATATAGAACCGACGACTGCATATATTTGATGATTAAAAGTATGCAGAATTATTATACTGAATTTATTACATTATCACAGCCAAAATGGCTGTGATAATGTAATAAATTCAGTATAATAAAAATTAATAAAATTATCCTTAAATTGAAAATTTCTCCCTCAAAGTATACTTTGCTAGATAAGTATACTTTGCAATTTTGATGAAATCGGCTACAGGTCAAGATTAACACAGGTGGTAGCGTATCCATGTGTAGCAGGGCTTCTATAATTTCAGAATGTAAAAACTACAATGTACTCAGTAAGTCTAACAATAGTAATATTTGGAGGAAGAAATGAAAAAATCACCCAATTGTAAAAGCTTGTTTTCTAACTCAGTTACCAAGTGTAGGCGTCATGTATATAACTTTGCGTTGGTGATATTATAGGAATGAATGGCCTTTTTGTGGAATTTATCGGGGTATAAACTTGGAAAAGTCGCGGGAATACTGGACGAAGGCCGGAAGGCCTCGTCCAGTATTCCCGCGACTTTTCCAAGTTTATATCCCCGATAAATTCCACAAAAAAGGCCATTCATTCCTTATAATTCCAGCATTTGAAATAAATTCATAAAAAAAATGTGTTTATTTTCCGTTTTATTAAGAATTATTTTAACTGCGCCTGACGGTTACGGAAAGTAGTTCGGCATGGGAGTTTACTGGGATATAAATTTTGGACAGAGACTTGCTACGGACCAATCAAATGTTAGGGAATTGTGTAAATATTTTTGTGCTGGAATTATATAGTATTGTTTCAATGAAGAGAGGCTATGCATATATCTGCGCCGTAACCACGTTGAGGCACACCGAGGCAACTGCAACTGCCTCCGTGTATTTTCCGGATTTTTGTATGCTTTCATCATAAAAGCAGATCGTGATTTAACTATTCGTGACCATGTCTCCTTTAACGTTATTGCCTCAGTGTTTTTCAGGCTCTGGCTACGCCACTGTATATGAATGGTAAATCCATCTCTACCAGGATTTGCAGCGACCGCTAAAAATGTAGCCGATTTCACCAACATTGCAAAGTATACTTTTCTAGCAAAGTATACTTTGAGGGAGTAATCATTTATTTTTCCTGAAATGCATTATTTCATATAGAACTAACCACTGCATATATTTGATGATTAAAAGTATGCAGAATTATTATACTGAATTTATTACATTATCACAGCCAAATGGCTGTGATAATGTAATAAATTCAGTATAATAAAAATTAATAAATTTATCCTGAAATTGAAAATTTCTCCCTCAAAGTATACTTTGCTAGAAAAGTACACTTTGCAATGTTGGTGAAATAGGCTACAGGTATTCACACCCAAAATCCAAGTGATGTGTCTCATAAGAATACCTGGCATCAAATCAGGATACTGTGACGTCATTGCGGAAACGTTGTTGTAATTTCTCAGCTACATTTTGAATGTTGCCCACATACATTAAGGCATTTGGCTGGCTTGCACCGATTATATGATGGATATTGGGTGCTTTAATGCTTTGTTTATCAGTATCTCAGTTATAATCGTTTCATAGTGTCTGTCATGGTGCTTTTAGTTGTTTCATGTTTATTTCTACAAGCTTTTATGCAAGTATATTTTATGTAAACCACTGTATGTTATCTTATGTGTATAATTGTTTATTACATTGTAATCTGCTTCAATATGTTTAAGATTCAAAAGTCACTGATAGATGTGAAGTAGTCACGGCGCATGACATGTAAATCATAATTTTGCTCTTACAAACATTTTAGTGTAACGGCCCCCAGTTCAGCATCACATTTCATCGAAAAATTATTTTCTTTTTTTTTTTTCAATTATCTCGACGAGACGGTTCAAATGGTGGTCACAACACATACTTTTGAGGAGAAATAACATAAATATAATCTAAAAATGAAATGATAAATCCCTACCATGCAATGTGTTGAAACAATGGCTGAAGAAAAAACCACTGATCTTCTTGTGTAGTATAAGAAATGTTGTTTCTGAAAAAATAGAATTCTGCAAAAAGCAGGAACCCACTTTTCCGACGTTTCTGCACAAGGCCTTTATCAAGGAATTAGTTTCTACTTAACGCGAAGTGGTATCCATTTAGATTTCACAATTTTAGATGTAAAATCTATAATGGAGGCCACTTAGGAGTAGAAACTAATTCCTTGATATCCGGCCTCGTCCAGTATTACCGCGACTTTTCCAAGTTTATACCCCGATAAATTCCACAAAAAGGCCATTCATTCCTATAATATTTCCATCCCACTGGTCTGTTGATTAGATGAGACTTGAAGCCCATTCACTTTCATTCTATAGCCCACCAGGGTATGTAGATTACATGATATGGCTAATCGCAGCCCCAGTAGCCTATTTCACAAACATTGCAAAGTATACTTTTCTAGCAAATTAATTATTAATTTTTATCATACTGAATTTATTACATTATCACAGCCATTTTGGCTGTGATAATGTAATAAATTCAGTATAATAATTCTGTATAGTTTTATTCATCAAATATATGCAGTCGTTAGTTCTATATGAGGCCCTGAAACGTCGGAAAGGTGGGCTTCTGGTTTTTGCAGAATTGTTCAACATATCGTATATTTTGTGTAAACCTTAAAAAAATACGGAATTCGAAAATAAAGGTTTCATATGATTTGTTTTTCTGACACTTGCTCCGTGTTTAAATATCTAATATTGAAATGTATGCCCTGATAATTGTATGTAGAAGTTTTACTAGATGTATATATTTTCATGTGGTTGCGGTACTAGTATGTACACGTATATTTTGCTATTTTCATATATGTACATAGCGTTGTTGTGTTAACGAGCAATCTTAGCCATATATTTATTAGCATTTATAGATATCTATATTCACATTTATTAGCAGTTATAGATTTATCCCGTCAACACAGTGCGTATGTGCCGTAAAACATATTTGATATCGTGCACAGGTCCGGTTATTCTAATTTCAGGGCTGAATATGTTGTATCTCGATGTAAATATTCCGTTCTGATTTTGGGATTTTCCCCCCAATGCAGCAGGTTAAAACGGGATCGAACCTGTTTGCCCGGCCTTACATGACCTTAGCTGTTGATAGGCCGTTAAACACCAATAAACAAACAAACAAAACAAACTAATCACTGCGTATGAATATGTGCGGTGACTGGGGTAATATTTTTGCATTTTACAGCCATTTGTAGGTGTTGACGGGATAAATAGAATAGTAGGTTAATGGGGAAAATATCTGGCACGGCACGGAAATGGGATGTGCTCGGCAGAGCCTCGCCCATCCCGTTTCCTGAGCCTTGCCAGATATTTTTTCCCATTCACGGCACTAACCTACTATTCTCTATATCTATATTCATATTTCATGTCACAGTAGGAACCGCAGATCAAGCGGCACTTATGACGCAATGTGGTTTTGTACCTATAAAGAACATGTGCGAGTTTTCATGACATATTTACAGAAACTGTGATATTTTCTGTAAATCACATCGAAAGATGACGGGATTTTCAGAGCAAATGCGGAACAGAATTCCGCATTTGCTATGAGAATTTCGTTAATTTTCGACCTCATTCATGGACAATATCTTAAATTTTGTACATACATGTATTTTGCATGAGATCGCACACACAAAATCACATGGCGTGTCCCATATGTGGATGTTGCCCACTTAGTGATTTATTGGATTGCCCTGCAGCAAAACCACAAACTGCACCAAGTACATAAACTGCAGTTAAGTTCACATGTTGTACTACACATGTACACATGTATACGATAAAACACCAGGGGGCCGTTTCACTAAACTTCCTACGACTAAAATGTTGGTAAGTGCAAAATTATCATAGTCTGTAAATGTCACATTAACAATGTTTTCTTGTAAACAATTATTGGATTTACATGTATTGAGCATAGGCTGCATATGCAGCCTATGCTCAATAAATGTAAAGCCATCAATTGGAATTTCCAGACGATTCTAAATTTGCATTTACGAACATTTTAGTCGTACGAAGTTTAGTGAAACGGGCCCCTGTAGCCTATTTCACCAACATTGCAAAGTATACTTTTCTAGCAAAGTATACTTTGAGGGAGTAATCATTTATTTTTCCTGAAATTCATTATTTCTTATCATGCATATAGAACTAACAAATGCATTTATTTCATGATTAAAAGTATGCAGAATTATTATACTGAATTCATTACATTATCATATTCAGTGTAATAAAAATTAATTAATTTATCCTAAAAAAATTGAAAATTTCTCCCTCAAAGTATACTTTGCTAGAAAAGTATACTTTGCAATGTTGGTGAAATGGGCTACTGGAGTAATGTGTAACTCCTGATCAAATAGCACACTCCTTTAGCCTGATAAATATCTATATATTGCTTGTTCGAAGTATGACCGGTGTTTCATTGATGGAATGGCAAACAGTGCAGATCCTGATCAGACTGTGCGGATGCACAGGCTGATCTGGATCTACACTGGTCGCAAAACCCATAAGCCCCATTTCTCCAGTCACAGATGTGTAGAGATTAGTGGTTGGCAGGATGAATTGTTTGATGGGCCCATTCATGCATTTATCTGTTGAAATGTTGTCTTTATTTAGTGGAAGGTAGTAAATGTAAATTCTTTCATTTAACGACGGCACTGGTCGATGACCTTGCATGTCGGGACCGACTATTTAAGTCCCCATCCGATAGGACTAGGCTAGCACGAAGTTGTCTTGCCCAAGGACACGCCGAATCGGCCATTCGGCAGGTCGAGGTTGGAATCGAACCCGGGGTCTCACGATCCCATCATCCGCAGTCCGACGCTCTACCCACTGAGCTAATCCGGCCATCAGTGGAATGTTGAGGGTGGAGCTCATCTTAAATATGAAGCTATTAAGCATTCGTGTCTTATAACAGGGGTGTGAATTTTCAAGATATATCTTGAAATCAGAATTGAAGTTCCTGATAATTACAGAAAAATACTAATGTTTCAACATTGAAAGCACACTTTTAAGCATTTGTGGGTGCAAAAATATGTTTCTTTAGCCATTTTCAGGATTTGGTATTTAGAACTGTTGCCACCCCTGTATCAGTGCAGCAAGTTAAATATGGGATGGGACCCGTTGGCCCGGCCTTAAATGACCTTAGCTGTTGACAGGCCGTTAACCACCAATAATCCTTAACGGAATCTCGAACGGAGACCTGGTTTGTCTGTCCCTCAGATACGTCTTTGGCATTCTTGTATGTGAGAGTTAAATCTGGTTATACCCCTTTTATAAGTAATATGATTATTCCTAATCTTATTACTTTTAGGGGAATGTGCTGGTGACTGGTGTGGTATGGACCTGGCACCAGGCAAGGTTATTCTAATTTCAGGGCTGAATATTTTATTTTTTTTAATATTTTGTTCTGATTTTGGGATTTTTCCCCCAATGCAGCAGGTTAAATACGGAATCGAACCCATTGGCCCGGCCTTAGCTGTTGATAGGCCATTATACACCAATCAATCAATCCTGACATTGTGACCTTGACCTTTGTGGATGAGGCACTCACTGGCATTGCCTTGGTATAATGCTAAGTCTAATCTGAAATTACTGCATTGTCCTGAAATTGTATTTGAAACCTTCAAGGCCGTGACCAGTAGCCTATTTCACCAAAATTGCAAAGCATACCTACTTATCTAGCGAAGCGTAATCAGGGAGTAACCATTTATTTTTCCTGAAATGTATTACTTCATAATAGAACTATAACGACTGCATATATTTGTTGATTAAAAGTATGTAGAATTATTATACTGAATTTATTACATTATCACAGCCAAAATGGCTGTGATAATGTAATAAATTCAGTATAATAAAAATTAATCCTTAAATTTAAAATTTCTCCCTCAAAGTGTAATTGGCAAGATAGTGGGTGGTTGGTCTGGTGAATGTGATGGCGTAAATTAACGGTATGGGTTCCTCCTTATAGGAATCACGATTTGCCTGGTTTGGCCCTCGGGTACATTTTTATCTTTGGCTATTTTGTTACCTGGGAGTTGAATTGGGTTATTGCCCATTATAAAGGTAGTAAGATTATTACTGATCCTACTACTTTTGGGAGGGGCCAAGTGATTCTGGTGTCGCGAGGACCTGGTATTAGATCAGGATTATTCTGATTTCAGGGCTGAATATAGTTTATTTTGTTGTAAATATTCAGTTGTCACTGACTGACAGTTCTGATTTAGGGATTTTCCCCCAATTTGTACATGTACATGTGCTTGTACAGGTAATATATGGGATTTAGTACTAAACCCGGTCTTAAATGACCTTAGCTGTTGATAGGCCGTTAAACCCCAAGAAACAAACAAACCAACAAACAAACAAACTTGGCAAGATAAGTATACTTTGCAAAGTTGGTGAAATAGGCTACAGGGGCCCCGTTTCACTAAACTTCGTACGACTAAAATGTTCGTAAATGCAAATTTAGAATCGTCTGATAATTCCAATTGATGGCTTTACATTTATTGAGCATAGGCTGCATGCGCCTATGCTCAATACATGTAAATCCAATAATTGTTTACAAGAAAACATTGTTAATGTGACATTTACAGACTATGATAATTTTGCACTTACCAACATTTTAGTCGTTTTACTGAGCGAGTACTGCATTAATAATTCCAGCACCAAAATATTTACACAATTCCCTAACATTTGATTGGTCCGTAGCAAGTCTCTGTCCTTCCGGCCTTCGTCCAGTATTCCCGCGACTTTTCCAAGTTTATACCCCGATAAATTCCACAAAAAGGCCATTCATTCCTATAATATCTGCCAAAATTGTTGCTTCCTATGGCATTTATGTAAGGTTTCTCTAAATGATACTCTTCTTCTGTGTTGATGGGCCGTTAAGCACCATTCTATTCTAAATACCTCGTGATAGTACTTGTCCCACCCGTGCTGTATCATCAGGAGATAACTGGTCACTACTATTCGGCCAAAAAGAATTGAAATTTGGAAAATGAAAGTTAATTGGCTGAAGTATGAATGTCATCGGTGACCCATACATTTTTAGTTTATTATAATTACCATTTTTAGGTAGCGGAACCAAACTTGAATTTTTAGTTATATTTTCAATATTTATTTTTTCTTGTCGGTTTGTTGTACTATTTCTTTACAAAATAGATTTGAACTGTTCTTTTTCTCGTTATATTTCATAATGAATGAATCTGTCTGCTTGGTCATGTTGGATTTATATTGGTGTTACTAACCATTTTGCAATACTTATAGTCATCCATATTAATAAGTTGCGATATTATTATAACACATGTATACATTGTGTTCACGGTCCTATTGGCTTATACATGTATTTTATTACCAATAAAATATTTCTTTTTATCTTGTCTTGATTTTAGCACCCAAATGTGGTTGTGACTATGAGAAATGGGACGACTTGCCTTTGCAATCAGGGTAGACCCAGACCAGCCCGTGTATTCCGTGCAGTCTAGCCTATTTCATCAACATTGCAAAGTATACTTTAGTAGCAAAGTATACTTTGAGGGAGAAATTTTCAATTTTATGAGAAATTTATTAATTTGTATTATACTGAATTTATTACATTATCACAGCCATTTTGGCTGTGATAATGTAATAAATTCAGTATAATAATTCTACATACTGTAAAAAATCAAATATATGCAGTCGTTAGTTCTATATGAAATAATGCATTTCGGGAAAAATAAATGATTACTCCCTCAAAGTATACTTTGCTAGATAAGTATACTTTGCAATTTTGATGAAATCGGCTACAACTGATCATCGTCTGTACTGATCACTCACCTTAACCCATTTCAAGCCAAATACCCATTCGTAGATATCTAAATTTCTATTGTCTTCATTTCTCAATGAAAATAAATGCTGTTACCACTCATTTGAACCGTACCGGCGAGCATGCAACGGGTAATCCAACGATTGGGGTTCATCCTTACTGGAATTCCGACTGGAAACTTGGTTTGGCCCTCACATACATCTTTGGCAGTTTGTATGTGTGTGGGTGTCTGTAACATGTTTGTATGTGACAGTTCAGTTGAATCTCAGGTTATACCACTCATGTGAGTACAAATGTAATACGATTATTCATACTCCTATTTTAGGAGAAGGGGGCCAAGTGACCTTGGTGTGGTATGGACCTGGTACCAGGTCAGGTTATTCTGATTTCAGGGAGTGGGTGGAAGGTGGGTGCAAGCGATGGGTAATTTAACGATCGGGGTTCATCCTTACCTGAATTCCGACTGGAGACCTGGTTTGGCCCTCACATACGTCTTTGGCATTTTGTATGTGACAGTTGAATCTGGTTATACCCCTTATGTGAGTATTACGATTATTCATAATCCTATTTTAAGGGAAGGGGCCAAGTGACTGGTGTGGTATGGACCTGCCACCAGGTCAGGTTATTCTAATTTCAGGGCTGAATATATTGTTTCTCGATGTAAATATTCAGTTCTAATTTTGGAATTTTCCCCCCAATGCAGCAGGTTAAAACGGGATCGAACCCGTTTGCCCGGCCTTACATGACCTTAGCTGTTCATAGGCCGTTAAACACCAATAAACAAACTGATTTCAGGGCTGAATATATTTTTTCTGTATGTAAATATTGGGATGTTGGGATCCCCCCAGTAGTATATAGGGTATTAGTACGTTACCGTTTTGCTATAACAAGATAATAGAGTGCATCAAGCACACCACCCCTATAATAACCCCTATAAAACAGTGAAAAAATAGCAGCGTAATAATTGTGTATAACCTATATATATAGTGTTTGACAGCTCTAGAGATAGAAAAGGTAATGAAGGTGAAATATCTTCGATAGTCGGGGTATTTTTTGTACTCAAAACTCCCCGACAACATAGTTTTATACAACAAAACAAAAGTTATAGGAGTGTAAAAAATCTTCTAGCAACCTAGTTTTCGGCAACCATTCTGTCTCTACAAAAGTGGAAACCACGAAAGAAGAACTAGAAAACATCGCAAGAGGTTTGTGGGATCTGCCAAATTTCTACTCGTTTTTGTGCACAATCGGTTCCAAAACTGCTTCCAGCATGGAAAAATAGTCCAATTGAACATATAAAAATGTAGCTGTATACAACCACGGCAACAACAATTTCAAAATGTCTTTTCGAGCAACTTTCCAAACAATGGGAATACGAGCGAAGAACAGTGTTTCTAGGCACTTGCTTCTAGAGAACACGTACGAGAACAATCTAGTCTCGGACATAGCAAAAGTAGACTACTTGTTCGGCCACGAGGGGCAAACACGACTCCAACCTCTAGATGGCCTGCCTGCTTTCGTCGACGATCTGTACGTTTTTGGCTATTTGTCTAGAGAAGAGTGCGTAGTAGTAGGAAACAAAGTCTCTTGCACGACCGGCGATACAGGGTCTGCAAAAAATTGCATGGGAAAGATAGCGATAGCAGCTAGAGAAACAATAGGTCTGGGACAAAAACCACTGCATACAACAATACTGCACACAGTCCGAGAATGTGGAGAATACGGCAATAGTACCATACGAAACACGATAGATAGAATAGAAGAATGTAGTGGGGAGAAAGCGCAAAAGAATTGGACCCAGCAGCACAATGGACTGTACCCATATGCGGAATTTGTAGCAAAGATAGCGGTGTCCGAAATTCCGATAGAACTTCTAGAACAGCAATTGCCAACAATGCAGGCTAGATTGCAAGCAGTAGGTATGGACATCTACTGTGTAGACTACACGCAAGACTTTTTCTGGGGTCCTAGATAGAAAAGCGCTAGTAGAACATCTCGAAAACGACCAAGGATTTGTTCTACAGGGTAGTAGTACTGGTTGGGGAGGGATAGAAGAAAGAGGAGGCACAATTCTAGACAATACTAGTTCTGTTGGGAACCACGTTTGTAGCTGGATACAGACACACGACAGCAAAACAATACAACTAAACAAAGGTGTACAACAAGGTAGTCTCCAATTTCGAAGCCGGAGAGATCCGAGATCCAGTAGGTGGCCATCTAGCAGACTACGCGGATTGCACCAACGAACATCTACGAAAAACTTTTGTACACCCATGTGCAGCGTAGGGGTTGCACGAGAATAGAAGTTTCTGTGTACGCTAGTTCTGCACTCTCTAGAGAAAATGCAGAGACGTTCTAGCACAAGCAAGAGACACTGTTTCCCTAGGTGAGACATCTTCGTAGTACAGCCTCCACGCAGACAGTGGGAGAATCTAGCAAAGAGTCTGGATAGATGTTTTGTACTAGGAGACAAGCCATGTGGACAAATATTTGTAGCATGGTACGCACATACAGGAAACAGGTAGGATATCTGGAGTACGCATACGTCCGACTCCCGCAACACTAGAATGTCCGCAATAATGGAAGCGAGCAATGGAATGGGCTGCAGCAGATTTTGGCTTCCGAGCATGTCCGATATTTGTATCCGAGATTCTGTCTGTAGAAGACGAAGAAATAGAAATGGCTCCACTACAGTGCTACGCAAAAGCAAGCGATTCCGCAACAATACTCTGTGCGAGCAAGAAGCCAACCGAAATACGCGCTAGAGGTCCAGATGTAGATCTTGCAGAGGTCTTGCCATCCACAGACTACGTTTGCTGGAAATGGAGAGACAAGAAAGCGCAACGTGTAGGTGTAGAAAAATCTATGTACGATCTTGTAGAAGTTCCAGAGATAGCAGCCGCTAGAGAGGTTTCCATACTGTCTCCACGAAATAGAGCAGAAAGATTGCTACAATTTCGAGATGCCGAACAAGCCGAAGTTTGGATAAGAGAAACACTAGAAAGAGAAACACCAGCAGAGTCTACGCCCGAGTACACCAGAAGATTCCTCGAACTAGAAAGACTAGCTGTAGCAGCCGCCGAACACGTAGAATACACCGAAGAGAAAGAACGCCTCCGAAAAACTATTTGGTCCATGCTAGGAGGCCATGCAACAGAAAAGATCTCCTCGATTGCCAACAGCAATGTACTCTGGGACATTGTAGGGTTTCGAACGAGTCCAACAAGTATGTACCAATACGGTGGCACTAGAGCATCTTGTGGAGTGCAGAAGGTGGCCAGATGTGCGTTTGGCCTACCAACGCGCTTTCCAAAATTCTAGATAGCTGCGAAGATATGTTCGAGAAGCAAGTTTTGCGGCGCCAAGACAACATTCTGGTTGCCCCAACGTGTAGCTCTCCGCATACGAATTTGTCCGACAAGGTTGTTCCAAGCAAACGGACGTAACAATCCAGTGGAACCCGATAGAAGTAGAAGAAAAAACACCAAATCCAGAAGAGCTCGAAAGAATACAAAATCTTGCAACAGCTGCAGAGGAGTACGGGTCTGTAGAGAGGCTCTGCCTAGAGGAAACAACATTGGGAAAGACGAAGCCACAGAGAGATCTAGATCTAGAACCAGGTTTGTACGTTTGGAGTAGATACGCCAATACAACATACAGGGGAGCAGATAGAACAATACTATTTCTAGTAGCTACAGACGAGGATGGCACACCTACAACAGGAGAGGAGATTCCAACATACGGATACTTCCTCCAACAAGAAGTAGAAAAGATATCTACTCCACTGTGCGAGCTGCAGAACCCACTTCGATGTAGAATGGGGGATGTCCGCACAACCAAAAGCAAAAAAAAAATCTAGAACATTTGTAGTGTGCCCAGTGGTAGCTACAGTGCCAGACAGAAGTCTAGAATAGAAAGCATACATATTTCCACTATATTTCTTTCCAGAGGGCTACTCCATGTAGAAAGGGTCGCCAGGGGCGTATGGACTCGCTAGGAGTTTTCTTTTTTTTCCTCCGGTTTGGTGGACTGTTTGGTCGGGGTGCGCGAACTGGGCGTCGGGATCTCCATTCTTCCAGATTCTACAAGACTCTAGGACACGAATGGGAACAGTGGTTTGCAGACCGCGTACGCCACCACGAGAACCCCGAGCCACCACTCGCATTCTCTACGGTTTTTCCAAATGTCGTGCACCTCCCACTCGTCTTTCTTCGGACACTCGGAATCGATAGTTTTTCAAAACTGCTGGCATCGTCGGAAATCGCGTCCAACAACAGTCTACGTTCCAGCGCGTCCAATCGTCTCTCCATGTCGGACAGGCGCGTCGATTCTTCGAACGAGCTGGCGTTTCGTACATCTTCGAGTAGATCCCGAGGGAACTCGGTGGGACCAGGCGCGGTCGCCCTTTGTACTACGGGGGTAGGGGTTTCTTGTTCTTCCGGTTTTGTACTACGTTCTGCATCGACGGCGTCCCATATTCTTCGAAGACGAGTTGTACCGATCCTATATTTTTTCTTCGTGTCGTCCGCAGACTCGACACCTCGAAGATTGCGAATATCTTCTATATCCTGCGCAGACAAATTTTGTTTTTGTGGCATTTTGTTGGTACAAAATATGCAAGCAAATGTATATATATATATATATTTGCCCACTGTACAACAGGAAAAACTAGGCAAACCTAGGCAAAACTTGCCAAATAGAAGTCGACCTGGGCCAAATAGAAGTCGACCTGGGCCAACTAGTAGTCGACCTAGGCCAACTGCCGGTATGCCCGGGCAGACGGTAGAAAATACAAAACCGTGTATATAGACATTCTAGAATATTTTGGACTACTATTTCGAAAACTTGCCGTGGTCGGTTTTGTATTTTCTACCGTCTGCCCGGGCATACCGGCAGTTGGCCTAGGTCGACTACTAGTTGGCCCAGGTCGACTTCTATTTGGCCCAGGTCGACTTCTATTTGGCAAGTTTTGCCTAGGTTTGCCTAGTTTTTCCTGTTGTACAGTGGGCAAATATATATATATATATACATTTGCTTGCATATTTTGTACCAACAAAATGCCACAAAAACAAAATTTGTCTGCGCAGGATATAGAAGATATTCGCAATCTTCGAGGTGTCGAGTCTGCGGACGACACGAAGAAAAAATATAGGATCGGTACAACTCGTCTTCGAAGAATATGGGACGCCGTCGATGCGGAACGTAGTACAAAACCGGAAGAACAAGAAACCCCTACCCCCGTAGTACAAAGGGCGACCGCGCCTGGTCCCACCGAGTTCCCTCGGGATCTACTCGAAGATGTACGAAACGCCAGCTCGTTCGAAGAATCGACGCGCCTGTCCGACATGGAGAGACGATTGGACGCGCTGGAACGTAGACTGTTGTTGGACGCGATTTCCGACGATGCCAGCAGTTTTGGAAAAACTATCGATTCCGAGTGTCCGAAGAAAGACGAGTGGGAGGTGCACGACATTTGGAAAACCGTAGAGAATGCGAAGTGGTGGCTCGGGGTTCTCGTGGTGGCGTACGCGGTCTACAAACCACTGTTCCTATTCGTGTCCCTAGAGTCTTGTAGAATCTGGAAGAATGGAGATCCCGACGCCCAGTTCGCGCACCCCGCCAAACAGTCCACCAAACCGGAGGAAAAAAAGAAAACTCCTAGCGAGTCCATACGCCCTGGCGACCCTTTCTACATGGAGTAGCCCTCTGGAAAGAAAATAGTGGAAATATGTATGCTTTCTATTCTAGACTTCTGTCTGGCACTGTAGCTACCACTGGGCACACTACAAATGTTCTAGATTTTTTTTTTGCTTTTGGTTGTGCGGACATCCCCCATTCTACATCGAAGTGGGTTCTGCAGCTCGCACAGTGGAGTAGATATCTTTTCTACTTCTTGTTGGAGGAAGTATCCGTATGTTGGAATCTCCTCTCCTGTTGTAGGTGTGCCATCCTCGTCTGTAGCTACTAGAAATAGTATTGTTCTATCTGCTCCCCTGTATGTTGTATTGGCGTATCTACTACAACCGTACAAACCTGGTTCTAGATCTAGATCTCTCTGTGGCTTCGTCTTTCCCAATGTTGTTTCCTCTAGGCAGAGCCTCTCTACAGACCCGTACTCCTCTGCAGCTGTTGCAAGATTTTGTATTCTTTCGAGCTCTTCTGGATTTGGTGTTTCTTCTACTTCTATCGGGTTCCACTGGATTGTACGTCCGTTTGCTTGGAACAACCTTGTCGGACAAATTCGTATGCGGAGAGCTACACGTTGGGGCAACCAGAATGTTGTCTTGGCGCCGCAAACTTGCTTCTCGAACATATCTTCGCAGCTATCTAGAATTTTGGAAAGCGCGTTGGTAGGCCAAACGCACATCTGGCCACCTTCTGCACTCCACAAGACTGCTCTAGTGCCACCGTATTGGTACATACTTGTTGGACCTCGTCGAAACCCTACAATGTCCCAGAGTACATTGCTGTTTGGCAATCGAGGAGATCTTTTCTGTTGCATGGCCTCCTAGCATGGACCAAATAGTTTTTCGGAGGCGTTCTTTCTCTTCGGTGTATTCTACGTGTTCAGGCGGCTGCTACAGCTAGTCTTTCTAGTTCGAGGAAATCTTCTGGTGTACTCGGGCGTAGACTCTGCTGGGTGTTTCTCTTTCTAGGTGTTTCTCTTCTCCAACTTCGGCTTGTTCGGCATCTCGAAATTGTAGCAATCTTTCTGCTCTATTTCGTGGAGACAGTGTGGAAACCTCTCTAGCGGCTGCTATCTCTGGAACTCTACAAGATCGTACATAGATTTTTCTACACCTACACGTTGCGCTTTCTTGTCTCTCCATTTCCAGCAAACGTAGTCTGTGGATGGCAAGACCTCTGCAAGATCTACATCTGGACCTCTAGCGCGTATTTCGGTTGGCTTCTTGCTCGCACAGAGTATGTTGCGGAATCGCTTGCTTTTGCGTAGCACTGTAGTGGAGCCATTTCTATTTCTTCGTCTTCTACAGACAGAATCTCGGATACAAATATCGGACATGCTCGGAAGCCAAAATCTGCTGCAGCCCATTCCATTGCTCGCTTCCATTTTTGCGGACATTCTAGTGTTGCGGGAGTCGGACGTATGCGTACTCCAGATATCCTACCTGTTCCTGTATGTGCGTACCATGCTACAAATATTTGTCCACATGGCTTGTCTCCTAGTACAAAACATCTATCCAGACTCTTTGCTAGATTCTCCCACTGTCTGCGTGGAGGCTGTACTACGAAGATGTCTCCACCTAGGGAAACAGTGTCTTGCTTCTTGTGCTAGAACGTCCTCTGCATTTTCTCTAGAGAGTGCAGAACTAGCGTACACAGAAACTTCTATTCTCGTGCAACCCTACGCTGCACATCTGGGTGTACAAAAGTTTTTCGTAGATGTTCGTTGGTGCAATCCGCGTAGTCTGCTGGATGGCCACCTACTGGATCTCGGATCTCTCCGGCTTCGAAATTGGAGACTACCTTGTTGTACACCTTTGTTCTAGTTGTTTTGCTGTCGTGTGTCTGTATCCAGCTACAAACGTGGTTCCCAACATAACTAGTATTGTCTAGAATTGTGCCTCCTCTTTCTTCTATCCCTCCCCAACCAGTACTACTACCCTGTAGAACAAATCCTTGGTCGTTTTCGAGATGTTCTACTAGCGCTTTTCTATCTAGGACCCCAGAAAAGTCTTGCGTGTAGTCTACACAGTAGATGTCCATACCTACTGCTTGCAATCTAGCCTGCATTGTTGGCAATTGCTGTTCTAGAAGTTCTATCGGAATTTCGGACACCGCTATCTTTGCTACAAATTCCGCGTATGGGTACAGTCCATTGTGCTGCTGGGTCCAATTCTTTTGTGCTTTCTCCCCACTACATTCTTCTATTCTATCTATCGTGTTTCGTATGGTACTATTGCCGTATTCTCCACATTCTCGGACTGTGTGCAGTATTGTTGTATGCAGTGGCTTTTGCCCCAGACCTATTGTTTCTCTAGCTGCTATCGCTATCTTTCCCACGCAATTTTTTGCAGATCCTGTATCGCCGGTCGTGCAAGAGACTTTGTTTCCTACTACTACGCACTCTTCTCTAGACAAATAGCCAAAAACGTACAGATCGTCGACGAAAGCAGGCAGGCCATCTAGAGGTTGGAGTCGTGTTTGCCCCTCGTGGCCGAACAAGTAGTCTACTTTTGCTATGTCCGAGACTAGATTGTTCTCGGACGTGTTCTCTAGAAGCAAGTGCCTAGAAACACTGTTCTTCGCTCGTATTCCCATTGTTTGGAAAGTTGCTCGAAAAGACATTTTGAAATTGTTGTTGCCGTGGTTGTATACAGCTACATTTTTATATGTTCAATTGGACTATTTTTCCATGCTGGAAGCAGTTTTGGAACCGATTGTGCACAAAAACGAGTAGAAATTTGGCAGATCCCACAGACCTCTTGCGATGTTTTCTAGTTCTTCTTTCGTGGTTTCCACTTTTGTAGAGACAGAATGGTTGCCGAAAACTAGGTTGCTAGAAGATTTTTTACACTCCTATAATCGTCGTCGCTGTCGATGTTCGCTCCATCCCGCAGTCTAGCCACCTCCTCCTCCAACTCTGCCACCCTCCTCTCCAGTACCAGGATCCTCTTCCTGGTCGCAGCCTTCTTCTTGCTACCCTCCGTGGTTGTTTTGGAAAAACAATCTTCTGGCCCCTCGGGACACCTGTTCGAGCGATGTTGCCAGAGAGTCTTGTAGGTGGCAAACTTCCCTCCACATTCGGGACACTCTCTCGTGGGAGGTCTGCACGGGTTCTTGCGACCCATGTGTCTTCGAAAATTTGCGGCTTGTCGAAACCCTTGCCGCATGTTTCGCATTCCTTGTATGGCATTTTGGATCGATTTGGCAAAATTGTTTGTCTATTCCAATGGGAAACATATCTTCAATTGGGCGTTCGATTGTGGATGGTGGAAAACAGAAATTGTTTTTGGATGGCAGATCCATTTTGGAAAATCGGGTGTGGATCGATTCTGGAATCGGGCGCATCCCATGTGGAAAACAGGTTTGGTATTCCAGAAATTGTTGGCTGTATTTGGAGTGGTAGTACGATTGTGGATGTTTTCGTCCAAAATGTGGATGGGCCATTTCTGTTTGCCTCTTGGGAGACAATTTTTTCTTCTACTTTCCCAAAAAGGGATGTGTGTGCAATTCGTATCCACAATTGGGTGGTGGTAGTACGATTGTGGATTTTGTGTCCCAAATGTGGATACGAATTGGGAGGTGGTAGTACGATTGTGGATGGATTTTGTGTCCCAAATGTGGATACGATTGGGAGGTGGTAGTACAATTGTGGATTTTTCGTCCCAAATGTGGATACAACTTTCCCAAAAAAAATCCAACAAACAAAAGTGTGTACCAGCACCCACAAAAAGTACCAGTTTTTCCCCTTTTTTTTCTCTTTTTCGAAATATCGGAGTCAGAATAATATCATCTGCGCTGGTGGTTTTGTTGCCTGTATTGCGGCACCCAACGCCAACATTTGTTTTTTGTTGGGGACTACTTTTCATATTTGGCCAAAAACACGTTTTTCGATACTGTTGGGAGCTGTAACCAGGGTCAATAACGCTTCCCAACCTTGGTGGTATCATTTTGACTCCCTATATACTACTACTACCCCCCCCCCCACCCCCCCCCCCCCCCCCCCCCCCCCCCCCCCCCCCCCATGCAGCCTGTTAAAACGGGATCGAACCCATTTTCCCAGCCTTACATGACCTTAATAGCTCTTGATAGGCCGTTAAACACCAATAAACCAACAACACACATTTCATAAGCCCCATCTCTCCAGTCGCCGCCACAGATAGTGATATGTATTTAGCTTAGTCAGGCCACAGATTCCTTTGGCCTCCTTTTCTCCATTCATTGCCACATACCAGGGACTAGACTGGTCACAAATTACATAAGCACCATTTCTCCATTCACTGCCACATACCAGGTGTTATACCCCATCCATTTCTCCAGCCACCTCCACAAATAATGACCCAGCGTGGCCACAAATTCAATAGGCCCCATTTCCACACAGGTGGAAGATTCGGGACCTATGACATCAAAAGAAAATGCCTATTAAAAAATTCCATTACCCCACCCACTTGGTCTCGTACAGTACCATCTTCCGTAATAATATAAGATGGTACTGTACGAGACCAAGTGGGTGGGGTAATGGGGTTTGTTTTTTTTAATAGGCATTTTGTTGGTGTCATAGGTCCGAGTCTTCCACCTATGCGTTTCCACTGTCACATATACCTGAATTACAGTGGACCCCTTCCAGTGGCGTAGCCAGGTATACGCACGTGCCGAGAAAAAATAAAAGAATTAAAAAAAAAAGGCTTATTTTTCGAAATATGCAATAAAATCTTGGGGGTGGTGGGGGGGGGGGGGGTGGGGGGGTGCTATTGAGTCTGGAACAGAACGCATTTTGTATCAAACGTACATGTCGATTACAAACAAATGGTGCCGTAAATAATGCAGGAAAACGCGTTAGATAGGATCTCCGTTTCAAAAAAAATCAGGGGGGGGGGGCATGCCCCTGGACCCCCCCTAGCTCTCTCCCTCACTTCGCTAGGTCGACGAGTGAGCCATGCTCACCAAATGTTCTACCATTTGATATGTGTGCGTATCAGAAATGTGTCCCTGGTTACGCCCCTGCCTTCTAAACCGGACATCCTGGGGACGCCCCAGGTTGTCCGGTTTAGAGATGTTTCACCGTATCAGTCGATGGTGCTCATTTAACCCATCCTACGCCGTTGACGGAAATTGCCGTCTGCTGTTTTTCATTTTTGCTTTAATTCTTAACAAAAACCTGGTTTTGACAGCACATGAGAATCGTCTCCACTTGAGACGATTCTCATATGCTGTCAAAACCAGGTTTTTGTCGAGAAATATTGAAAATAAAACATTTCCAGCAGACGACAACATTTAATTCAGCGTAGTAAGGGTTAATGGCTAATATTGTTTTGTCATATACTTGCCCATGAACCGTGACCAGGTCACCTAACTATCGATAATACACTGGGGTATTTCTGACCGCGTGTCACAGATGTCTATTTTTAGCAACGGATCTACGTATGTTCTGAATAATCACGCGGGTGATTCATTGGCGATAATCTAGATTTCTGGCTGTTACTGGAGAAATGGGGTGTATCGATTTTGCGACCAGTGTAGATCCAGATCAGCGCCTGTGCATCCGCGCAGTCTGATCAGGATCTGCACTGTTCGCCATTCCATCAATGAAACGTAAATCCGTCATGCTTCTAGCAAGCTGCACAAATCGTTATCAGGCGACATGAGTGGGATATTTGATCAGGAGCTACACTTGTCACAAAACCCATAAGCCCTGTTTCTCCAGTCACAGCGACATCTGCCGGCCATAATCCCGGACTATTGTCACGGGTAGTCGGACTCTTTAATGGGGCTTATAGGTTTGTTTAGAAAACACCAGGAAGAAAGTAAGCTAAAAAAAGTATCGGTCCGTTACTTCACCCGTGTAATCTCACTGAGACTTGAGAAAAGGGACCTTTCAGTAAACTTTATTTATTTTAGCGCGAGAGCACTTGTACAAATGTTTTCGTTGGCACAGATGAAGGCTTAAGGGCGGATTATTAATAATTCATAATACTCACTCGAGCAGGACATAAACTAAAACTGGAAACGCTTATATGATACGGTACGTTTTGTTAAAACTCGGAAAATATGCTAATTTGTTCCGCAGAGTGATTTCAGACTGGTTACGTAAAATAGATTCTTGTCGTCGTTTAACTTTGATCAACCTTTTCTATGTGGATGATTAGACCCAGGTGAGTCGTCTACCGTTTGTTTATGTTTGGATGCGCATGCTCAGTGAAAGAATCTCAGGTGTCGCAGGAAAGAAGATCAGGTAAATTGTTCTCTAAAAGTTCGGAATTGTTATTGAAAGTCGGTGCGTTTTAAAAACAAAATAAGTGCACTGGTTGTTATTCATTGTGTATGTTTTAGTTTAGGTGTTTTGAAGTATGACAGAAGTATGACAATCTGTACGTGGGAAACAATTACCCATTTTCAACTGTTGGTGTTAAAATGGAAATGTGTACTCTATTTCGATAGGTACCTTTACTCGGACGTACATTTGATAGTTTGAAACGGCATAAACCGGATAATTCATGTTAAACAATAACACATTGTTTAGTGGGTATTTGATATGTAATATAAATTTGTAAATTTTAAAATATGTGACATATTCTTGAAAGTTCAAATCAAGTTATATATAATAGAGATATCACCCATTCAAACATATGATTTCAGGAATCGGTCTTGAATCCAATTCTAATAATGTTTTATTATATATATTATAGTATAATTCCAGCACAAAAATATTTACACAATTCCCTAACATTTGATTGGCCATTAGCAAGTCTCTGTCCGAAATTTATATCCCAGTAGACTCCCACGCCGAACTACTTTCCGTAACCGTGAGGCGCAGTTAAAATAATTCTTAAGAAAACGGAAAATAAACACATTTTCTTGATGGATTTATTTCAAATGCTGGAATTATAAGGAATGAATGGCCTTTTTGTGGAATTTATCGGGGATATAAACTTGGAAAAGTCGCGGGAATACTGGACGAGGCCTTAAAAAAATTACAATTTTCGAAAAAAAATCAAAACAAAAAAAAATCTTTTTTTGTTTGATTTTTTCCCGAAAATTGTAATTTTTTATCGCTACGTCCAGTATTCCCGCGACTTTTCTAAGTTTATACCCCGATAAATTCCACAAAAAGGCCATTCATTCCTATAATATATAATAAGAAATTATTAGAATCTTCTCTGAGACCAGTTCCTGAGTATTTGAACATGTGACATCACCCATAATTAGTTAATTCATTAATTGAATAATTCACCAGTTCTACTCAAATATGAGCTATCCTCACATATACATGTGATGGTATGATGGTATCACTTATTTAGTTAGGCAGAGCTCCAGATAAGCTGCGTATTTGCGTAAATACCCAGTTAAAATTGCCAAAAACCCAATTGAATAGTTTGCTTCATAATAAAAACATGTTTTGGCATTTCATTAGAATTGTCTCCTTGGAGACAATTCTAATGAAATACCAATATTTGTTTTCATGGAAAACAAAGAAAAATATGCTATATTTGTAGTCTGTTTATTGTTTTCTGCAGCATGATAAATGTACCACAAAATTGTACCGGTAATTGCTTTTTGATACTCACTACTTCTGCATGATTTCAATTGGGTTTTTGGCAATTTTGATTGGGTATTTAAGCAGCAGCTTATCTGGAGCTCTGACTTCTATTAAGTATTACCATTTTAAGAGAAACATGTTGAAAAAAAAAAATATTACATTATTGTTACATGGTTTCCGTTGTTTGCACATATGTGCAAACCTATAGCGCGTGCTGTTTGCATATGGCTTTAGGCAATGCTCATTCCGGGGCCGCGCGTAATGGAAGTGCCTTCATGACGTCACTACTTCATGACGTTCATGACGCGGCCCCGGAATATGAATACCGAAAATTATCTACGTGAATGGGACGATTTATAAAAGTACTGAAAATACTGAATATAATGTTCAAATTACATCAGTTTTTTGTTGGAAATGTAACAATAACGTTTGATCATGTCCAGCCATGTGCAACCGTTTGCACACGGCTGGACCTCAGGAACTGTTTGAACTGTGGCCGCAGTTCAAACAGTTCCCTCGGGCCACAGCAAACGTTTGCACACGGCTGGACATGATCAAACCTTATATTAGCATACCATAGACATATACATATATAAAACGTACAGAAAAGAGTACATCACAATAGTTGCAAATATCTATTAAACCAGATTATCTCAGTAATCTAATGGCGTCGACGTGGTCCCCTAATCAGATTGAATCTGAATCAGCGTTTATTGTACGTGCCGTGATGTACCCTTTCCCACATGGAGACATATACACTGTCGCTGTAAGGTATAACTGTGACAATGCATGTGCGTATTTATTTATATATGTACGTATTCATGAATTGTGGTAAAAGTGACATATAGGCCCATAGGGCCGGGTGTATCTGAATACCGAATCTTAAACATTTTGATATATATATATATATACAGTCGAGCACCAGTATCTCGAAGTCGACGGGAGATCGTATTTTAGTCGAGATAGGACTAGGTTCGCGATACCGAGGAAGTGACATGATCCAATATTTTCGCAAAAAAATATCAAATCATGTTACGCATCACATCACGAGTAAACAATAAAGGAATAATGAAACAAAACACGTGTTGCTTTTATTATTTTATATACCAATTAATTGACAAACAACAATATGAACATTACATACATTATATACATGTATTCAATAGACAATATGTCACTCACTAACAAGGAAATAAAGTTGTGTTTTTATAATGAGTAACATATAATACAAGAAACAGAAAAGTACATGTTTTAAGCGAAACGAAATTGACACCGTCACTCGCAGTCAGGTCTCGCGAAGAAGTCCTTGATCGTCCCTTGCTTCATACACCGGCGTCTATACAGTTGTGTGAAGAATGCCGTGGACTTTGACAGGGCGTTAAGAATGTCATGTGGCACGTCGTGATATGCTTAATGAATCGTGTCAAACACACAAACAAATTGAGGTGGGCTCAGCAAACAATTTGAGGCAGGTGTGAATTTATTTTGTTTCGTTTGATAATAGGTTTTTGAAAATTAGTGTTAACCAAATTGATCTTGGCAGCCAGGCGCTTAGGTGATTTACCCAAGCGTTTATGTGATTGAGATAGCAAAGTGATTTTTAACGTATTTTTATACGAAGGGGACAGAATGAACAGTCGAGATAGAGAACATGTTCGAGATAGGGCATGTTCGTGATAGCCGAGGAAATTTACATTAAACAAATAAGGATATAATTCGGGACTTTAGCGAATCATCGAGATAGGGGATACCATCGAGATACTGACGTTCAAGGTACTGGTGCTCGACTGTCACTATAAAAAATAAATTACTTACCGTACTTACAGTATCATTGGAAACACGGGGGATCCCCTAGAATAATTTAGTCTGCATACAGACGTGTTTAATTTTAAAACAAGAGAAACTCGTGTAACAGTATCTGCGACAACGACACTGGCACGCCATGCATGCATCAGTACTCTCTGACGTGATCTTGTTGTCTTAAACTGTGATGTGACATTACATCAGTGCACACATGGTCATCACAGAGCTCCAGATAAGGTGCGTATTGGCGTATTTTACAGACTTTTTTTTAGCAGAATACGCATTGATTACCAAACATGGGATTACAAAATACTCTCAGCAATGTGAAAATATGCATTTATTTTCAAATTGAGTAGTGAAAGTACTGTAATCAAGTTGAACTGTTACTTAGTTGAGTTTCAAAAAGCAAACATTGTTAAATAAGTTAATTTTGTATTTTTTTTCTAATCATTTGTTCCCTATTTTACAAGGAAGAAAATCAACAATACATTTGTAAAATACGCATTGAAATTGAAATGTGGGGTATAATACTCTTTAGATACAAAACTCATCTGGAGTTCTGCATTCAATTATGATTTTTGAAATCTCCGACCATCTTATAGGTGGAATACGGGCTGCAAGCCCATTAAACCAGCTTAACCTGACCTTAGCTGTTGACAGGCCGTTATTTAACACCATTAAATAAAAATTTGCCCTCGTGTATATATTTGGCTTTCTTGAATCCGGTTATACACATTATAAAAGTAATAAGTTCTGATCATATTACTTTTAGGGAGTGGGGCTATGTGACTCAGGGGCCTTATATTTCATCAACATTGCAAAGTATACTTTTCTAGCAAAGTATACTTTGAGGGAGTAATCATTTATTTTTCCCGAAATGCATTATGTCATATAGAACTAACGACTGCATATATTAGATGATTAAAAGTAAGCAGAATTATTATCCTGAATGTATTACATTATCACAGCCAAAATGGCTGTGATAATGTAATAAATTCAGTATAATAAAAATTATTAAATTTCTCCTTAAATTGAAAATTTCTCCCTCAAAGTATACTTTGCTAGAAAAGTATACTTTGCAATGTTGGTGAAATTGGCTACTGATCATATTACTTTTAGGGAGTGGGGCTATGAGACTCCGGTATGGTGAGGACCTTACACCAGGTCAGGTTATTCAAATTTCGGGACTAACTTTATATATTTCTGATTTTGGCTATTAAACACCATTAATTAAATAACTTATCACGGTTATTGTATTTACCACGCCACTTTGTCTCAGCAAGCTCACGACACAATGAAGAATGAGAATACCGTAGGTGTTTTATGTATGTATATATATGTAAATTTCTATACCAACGACGCAATGAAACGTGAAACACGACATGATAGTTCGAATCATAAATGCAACGGAAGTTATGTCCTTAAACAGTTGATTCTGATTAAATTCAATTTTTTATTGACACTACAAATGTCCCGCAAACATCAACCGATGTATACCTATAGTCTTGTTTCACGAAACCTGCCCAAATTTTACGGCTACATAAACAATGAAAAAACAATATTTTTTTCGATAATATTAAATTAAAGCAAAATTTAAGAATGAGCCTTCTTTTTATTTCGTGAAATTTGGTCAAATATTGGTTTTATTACGAAAAATTGATTTCTCTATGGGAATTTAACATAGGGGAAAAAGAGGTAGAGGACTTGTGGGAGGAGTCAAAAAACTGGAAATTGACTCCGAAACCTGACTAGATAGCTTGGATATGATCTAACTAAGAAAACAAAAGTTAAATTTTGAAAATCGGTCCAGTATTTCTGCAATTCTAAAAAATTTCCCCATGTTAAATCCCCATAGACATCATCACTGTCTATGGGGATTTAACATGGGGAAATTGTTTTTGCGCAATAAAATCAATATTTGATAACATTTCACGAAATAAAAAGAAGGCTCATTCTAAAATTTTCCTTTAATTTAATATTATCAAAATAAATATTGTTTTTGCATTGTTTATATAGCTGTAAAATTTGGGCAGCTTTCGTGAAACGACTATAATTTATTTTACATGTACATGTATATATTTCTATGCTTTCTTGTTTGTCAATCATGTTGATACTCTCCACATATGGAGGAAATAAAGCTATACTACTTCTACTACACAATGTTTCACACGAAAAATAAAATAATTCTCTTAATTATGCACTGAAGTATATGTTGTTACCACTCATTGGAACCGTCTCGTCGAGACGGTTCCAATGAGTGGTAACAACATATACTTTTTAGCGACAATTACTTAAATTTGTTCATGCCCCATATAGGTGTATCTAGTATGAAATGGGTTAATGTTGTAATATAATCAAGTATTTAAAATTCCTTCCGCATAATGTGACAGGATTAGGCCAAGAGTAATTTTATCCGGAAACAGGCAGATCTCCAGTTAAGGTGCGTAATTTGACCAACTTGGGGTGAAATTTTGTTATTTCTTCATGAAAAATGGCTAGTTGGGAGTCCTTTAGAATCGTCTCATTGAGACGATTCTAAAGCACTCCCAACTTGCCATTTTTGATGCAGAAATAAGAAATTTACCGCCAAATTACGCACCTTACTAATACGAGGGTCAGTCTATAAGTAAGCGGCCTAGATACTTTGGAGGGATTCATCGGACCGGACTTTGGGACTATGAAATAGTCGCTGGAAGGTGGGGGGGCCAGGTCTGGTGAGTTTTGTGGGTGTCCTGGCGTTGTCATGCTGCAGAAGGATGCCTTTGGTGTATTTGCCACGACTTTCCTGAATAATGGCTACTCTGTCAGCGTAGTATTGCCCATTCATTGTACGACCACGAGGTAGAAAACCCAGCCGGATTACCCCTTTAGAATCTAAAACAATGGTGGTCATAATCTTACCTACTGATGACTGGGTCTTGTATTTCTTGGGTCTCGGAGACCCCTTCCCCACCCACTGACAACTTTGCTCTTTCGTCTCTGGATCATACCAGTGAACCCATGTCTCATCTGCTGTCACTAATCGCTCTAAAAAATGTTCTGTGCGGGAGTTATATTGACGCAACAGAGCCCTACTTGAGGCAGCCCTAGTTGCCATTTGGTCGGCATCCAACGATCGCGGCACCCATCGCGCAGTTAGCTTTCTCATTTCCAAAATTATAAAAACAATACCATGTGAAAGCCCTGCTTCCTTAGCAATCTCATCAATGTCCATTCGTCTGTCTGACGTAACGATCTTCCTGATCTTGGCACAGTTTTCACTTGTGATTGTGTCCTTTGGCGTACCAGGCCGTGACTCATCTTCTAGGTCCGTTCGACCCCATTTAAATTCGGCAACCCAGAATTTGACCTGTGTGTACGAAGGAGCAGAATCTCCATAATACACTAACAAGCTCTAAATGAATCTCCATGCCAGTTTTCCCTTTCAGATACAAATATCTAATGACAGCTCTGTACTCAATTCAACTTGAAAATTATGCACAGTCGCCACTTTCCATGTTTGACATTCAATATAACTGATCCAAATTTGACAAGCACATGCCTACTGGCTCATATATAGTCAATGTACAAACCATGAATCCCGTGCAATTTTTTTGCATCAGTATGTTGTCGAGGTCGGTTGTGTATTGACTGACCCTCTTATATGGGTTACAATGAATTGAAAGCTGACGTTACATGATGTTACCAAATGGTGTCGGTGTAAAGGAGCAATTTACACAAGTCTGCATGTTTTTCAACGAAAACTGTTTTTATGTCTTCAAACTAACCTGAATGGTTGCAAACTATTAGGTTGCTATGAAATCGTCCTAATAATAAAAATCTGCCTACTCTAATCACTCAATTAGCCCACCATAGACCATTCCGCTCTATACACAGCCATTTTGCTAGTCCGCTATTTAAACCCTATTATTTTTAGGACGCTATCAAGAATGCAGGTATATTTTGTATCTCCATAATTTTGTTCTAATTTTGAATTTCTGCCGTGTTTTGGGCTTTATTTGTCATTGGATATTGTTCAATACATGTTATTGTCACTCATTTGTGTTACGTGCTTATTTCTCTTTTGTTTTTATTTGTGTTTTACACTGTGTCACGTATTTTCGCGGGTCGCCAGGTGCGCGTTTCGGACCCTGTTCGTCCCCGAGTGTATTCGCTCCCGTGACAAAATCGACCGGGCAGTCACCGGGCACCGGGATGTCACCGGGCACCGGGCAGCTACCGGGCACCGGGTTGCCACCAGGCACCGGACATCCGGGCAACCACCGGGCAACCACCGGGCACTGGGCAACCACCGGGAACTGGGCACCAGATTCTTCTGGTTCCTTCTTCTCTGGACAGCCAGCTTCTTCCGGTTGGAAGACGTTCTGTGTCTTCAGGTGGTCATCGTTCCACGTGTTCTCGGATGTCAAGGAGTCGATCTCGTCGTAGGGGTCGGGATCGTTCTAGCTCTTCGAGTTCTTGTTTGGGTTCTAGGTCTTGTTCTTCCTCTTCTTCGAGGTCCTTTTCGGGGTTTGGTTCCGTTTCTTCTAGACCTCGTTCTCCTGTTCGTCGGAGGAGACGTTCGTATAGATCTACTACACGTAGTACGAGTTTGTTGGATCAGATGGCTAAGGTTTTGGGGGCTCTGTCTAAGTCCCAAAACTTAGTGGGTTTGTCGGCTCCTCCACAGCCTGTGGTTCTACCGGTGGATCCGCTTCGGTATGATCTTCCACGTATTGTGGTAGAGGACTGTCAGTCGGTGCCTGTTGGGCAGGCCACTTCGATAGGGAAGGATTTACCTGGGCAGGGTTGTGTTCTGGATGGTTCGGTTCCCGGGGTTCTAACTGTCTCCCCATGGGAGGTTAGCTGTGTTCAGGACTCTGAGGTGGAGGGTGAGTTTGATTCGCTTCCTCCCTCCTTCTTGGATGCTCTGAATGCGGTTTACACTCTGCTGCCTGCAGATGTGTGTCCGCCTCTGCCTCCACCACCACCTCGGGTTCATGCGTTGTATGAGGCTGATTCGGTGGTGGAGACGAAGGAGTTGCCGAGGCTCTCTTTTTCTCCTACAGTAGCGCTTCTGACTAAGGAGATTGAGCATGCTTTTGGGAAGGATTTGGCCACTGCGGGTTCCCGAGTGCCTAAAAGGTTGAACATCACACAGGGGTCTAAATTCTACACGCCGCACAATACGGCGTGGCCGTTGAGACCTCCTTTTCTTGATAAGGACGCATCGGCAATTGGTATTTCGTCGGTTCCGGGGCCCGGCTTGCATTTTGCTAAAGCATGGGAGTCGGCTGACTCTAAACTTCGGTCAATTGTGGCTATGGTTTCACATATTGATTTATGTTTGGGGGCTGCTAAGGAGGCTATGAATCAAGATGATTCTTCGTCTCTGGACGCGGTACTTCAGTCGGCGGCCCGTGCCTCCAAGCATATTCTTAGCACGTCTTTGGCGGCTTCTACGGACATGCTTTTGTCCAGGAGGGACGCTGTGCTATCCGGCTCCTCTGTGTTGACTGGTCCTGCCAGAGATTTGCTCCGCTCAGCTCCTATCACCTCTGATTCCTTGTTCGGGGGCAGGTGTGAACGTGCAGCCAAGGACGATTTTTCTGTCAGGGAGCGGTTGTTTTTGACCAGGAGTTGGTCACATTCCAACCAGGGTGGCTCTCGCAAGAGGCACGCTTCTTCAGGGGGGTGTGGGTCTTCTCAGGCGAAGTGGGTTAAGAACACGGTGCCTTCTCGTTCTTTGAACCGTGGGTCTGCACCGAAAGTGACGGTTCCGAGGGTTCCTCCGGCGGCTCCGTATTTTCAACCTCCTGTGGGGTCGTTTTCCAGGAGTGTTGTGTCCGTTCGGGGCCGAGGGAGGGGTGGTTTCTCCGGCCGCCGGCCTCGTAGGAAGACCAGATAGGCCAACTGGGGCCGTTTCGTTTAGTTTGGGAGGACCAGCCCATGTCAGTTGTCTCCGCTCCTGTAGGAGGCAGGATCTCGTTATTTCCTCTCCAGTGGGAGGAGATAACGCAATCCAATTGGGTACGGGAGGTAATCCACCAGGGTTACGCCATCCCGTTTTCGTACGGTCCACCCCCCTTGCGAAGGGGTCCGCCCTTATGGAATCCCTACAGGGATTTGGTCAAGAGGGAGGCCCTCTCCAGAGAGGTAGCTTCTCTTCTGGAGAAGAGAGCGATAGAGGTGGTTCAGGACGTGTCTTCTCCGGGGTTCTACAGTCGCCTTTTTGTAGTTCCGAAGAAGAACGGCAAACTACACCCTATCCTGGATTTATCCGTTCTGAACAAGTTTGTTCTGTCGGAACGTTTCAAGATGGAGACGTCTCGGTCTATCCGGAGCGCCATTTGTCCGGGAGACTGGGCCGTTTCCATAGATCTGCAAGACGCGTACTTCCACGTGCCCATCCACAGGTGCTCTCGGAAGTTTCTCAGGTTTGTTTCCGAGAATCGGGTTTTTCAATTCCGAGTGTTACCGTTCGGTCTGACGACGGCTCCTCGTGTGTTTACGATTCTCATGGAAACTGTGGCAGCGGAGGCCAGGCGACTGGGGGTCTCTCTGCTCCAGTATCTGGACGACTGGTTGATTCACCATCAGTGCGTTCATTCGCTCAAACGGAATCTGGAGGTGGTTTGGGGCTTCGTTTTTCGTCTAGGTCTCATTCCCAATCTCGAGAAGTCGGAGTTGGTTCCCACACAGGATTTCTCTTATGTGGGAATGAACTTCTTGACCGATCAGTCGATCATCAGGGTCCCGTTGGACAGGGTGCGAGGCATTTTGACCAAAGTTTTCCAGGCTTTGGACAGGGTATCTATGTCGGCTCGGCACTTTCTGTCACTCCTGGGCGTTCTGGGGGCAGCTGCGGAGTGGGTAGTGCTGGGAAGGTTATATCTGCGTCCTCTCCAGTTTTACTTACTCGGGCTGTGGAGGCCTCACCGCGATCTGTTGGATCGGTCTTTGCCTCTGGTCATCGTCTTCAAACGTCATCTGAGATGGTGGGCAGTGGAGGACAGGTTCCTACAGGGAGTTCCCATGTTGTTACCTCCTCCGACTCATTTTCTGTCCACAGACGCGTCGGGCACAGGTTGGGGGTCTCATCTGGAACCCCTAGGTCAGTGTTTTTCGGGCCAGTGGTCAGTGCAGGAAGCTCGAGAACACAACATGTTAGAGCTTTTGGCAGTATTCCGAGGATTGACTGCTGCGGAATCCGTTCTGCACGGACAGGTGGTGCTGGTTTCTACCGACAACACGACAGTGGTGGCTTACATCAACAGGCAAGGTGGGACACATTCAATCCGACTGTGTCTGTTGACGCGGGAGATGCTGCTGTGGTGTCACGTCAGACACATCTCCTTGCGAGCCCGGCACATAGCGGGACACAAGAATGTGTTAGCGGAATATCTGTCCCGGCAGTCCTCTCCCATTCTGACAGAATGGGCTCTGCATCCGTCGGTGTCCAGTGCGATATTGTCCAGATGGGGGGGTCCATTCGTGGATCTGTTTGCGACAAGGTTCAACAACCGGTTGCCTCTGTTTGTGTCTCCGGTGCCCGACCATCGGGCATTGGCGGTGGACGCAATGTCCTTGTCGTGGACCAATTCTGGACGGGTACGCATTTCCACCGTTCGTGATGTTTTGCCCCGAGTCTTAAGGATGATTCGCGACGATCAGTCAATGATCACGCTGGTGGCCCGTGTTGGCCGACCAGGAGCTGGTAATGTCATGCTTTTTGGAACTGCTGACAGAACACCCCGTAGTCCCTATCCTTCCGGTCAGCCAGGATCTTCTGTCTCAGCATGCAGGGAAGACCCTTCACTCCAATGTGCGGATGCTAAACCTTCACGCGTGGCGGTTATCAGGCAGGCCGTCAGACGCGATGGTTTTTCAGAGGACGCTGCCAACGTTATCACTCAGTCTCAACGTCCATCCACCACAAAGTTGTATGACGCTAAGTGGAGAGCCTGGGTGGATTGGGGCCATCAACAGTCGGTCGATCCACTCAATCCCACTATAGGTGAGATAGGTGAGTTTCTTTTGTTTCTTTTTCATACTAAGAAATTATCTGTGTCGGCCATCCGGGGGTATAGAGCGGCGTTGTCCAGTGTACTTCGGTTTTCTAATGGCGCAGCGAAGTTTTTGGGCACTGACATCAAATTGTCGGCCATGATCACACATTTTGCTAGGGCGCGTTTTGTGTCTCGTTCTTCCACTCCCAGGTGGAATTTGTCTTGTGTTTTGTGGTCATTATCCAAGAGCCCATATGAACCTATGGCTTCAGCCACTTTCTTGAATTGTTCCATTGAAACCGCTTTTCTTCTGGCCTTCGCTACTGCAAAGCGTAGAGGTGAGTTACATGCTTTCTGGATGGTTGATCAGCATATGTCTGTGGGAAGGAACTCCGTTTCTTTTTCATATGAACCGGGTTTCCTTCCTAAGACACACAATCCCTCCACACATGATGTCAGACCTGTTGTGGTTCCGGGCCTCCCTCCGTCCCGTCTGTCAGCGGCGGTGGATCGCACTCTCTGCCAGTCCGTGCGGTAAAGTATTACGTCCGGAAGACTAAGAACATTCGGTCCAACCGTAAGCGTTTCTTTATTCCGACTTTAGGCCAGCGGGAGGTATCGAAATCTACTATCTCCCGTTGGATAGGTAGAGCCATTACTAGAGCTTATACTTCAGTAAGTGGTTCTGCGGCCGTGAAATTTAGGCCCAAGCCGCACGAGGTGCGAGCAGTCTCTACTTCTTGGGCTTTTCGTTGCATTTCCGTCAGGAAGGTCATGCGAGCGGCAACTTGGAAAAATTATAATACTTTTTCCAAGTTTTATCTAAGATCGCTATCTGAGCAGGCGGGTGATGTGCTTCAACTGGGTCCGTTAGTGGCAGCGGGTGAAGTTGTGGGTTAGTCTATCGGTAGCATCGCATTTAGCACTTTTTGGATCTAACCTGTTTGTGCTCTGCTGGATCTCTTTCTGATAACCCGATCATTCGGTTTGTCATTACAGTTCCAGTGGAGTATGGGGGTTGGGAAGTGGTGGCTCACCGCTAGATGAGCTTCACTTGCTTTTCTTCATAATGGGTGTCTGTGGGGTTATGAATGGTTTATACTGTTCATCACACTGGTCATTAGTTTTTGGTGTGTACATTTTTGGATAAGGGCAAGGCAAGCTAACCAGTTTGTTGCAGGGGTGTTACAAAAGGTTAGTTTTACCTTTAGTTAGTCATTTTTTGGTTTCTGCTCTCTTTGTCTAACGTACAGCAGTTTATATGGTTATGGTTTTGGTCTAACTTATGACCAGTTTTACGCCTAAGCACTTACTTGTTAGGATGACCTTAGTGCTTAGGACGTTTGTATGTTTGTATAATGTGTTCTCGGTATGGACGAGTTATGTATCTTCATGAGACAATGTTCAGACTTTGTATATATCTCGGTTGAGTCTGTTGCATGTGAGGTGCCAGGCAACATCTTTGTCGAGGTTTCCATCGGTCAGGAGCTGCGTTTCACTGAGCAGCCTCCGTCGTGCTTCACTAGGGTACAGATCGATTCTACGAGTCAGTCCTCATGTCTAGCGTGGTGGGATCGTTCTTCATCCACTCTTCACCTACTTTCGTTTGAAAAGGGGGGGGGGCCATATTGGGCGCTCCTATGCTTCTATTGTGAGTCTATGTTTTTACATTATATGTAACAACCAAGTGGTACCTAGGCCATATATATATATATATTTGTCTGTTTCGAGGGTTTTTAATCTTCCTTACCATTCCGGTCGAGTATGAGTAGTGAGAATACCTCCCACCATCACTACGAATTCTTGCAACCATTCAGGTTAGTTTGAAGACATAAAAATGGAAAATTATTACTAATTTTAGTTTTTATTATTCATACTCACCTGAATGGTAAGGTAGACCCTCCTCCTGTTCCCCGCTTGATGGTTTCATCTTCTCCCTACTTCAGTTACTTCGTGCTGCTATTCTACTAGCAGTTTGATTTCCTTTTGGAAATTAGTAATTTTGAAGCTGTATACCTAACAATAATAGAAGGGGTTTAAATAGCGGACTAGCCAAATGGCTGTGTATAGAGCGGAATGGTCTATGGTGGGCTAATTGAGTGATTAGAGTAGGCAGATTTTTATTATTAGGACGATTTCATAGCAACCTAATAGTTTGCAACCATTCAGGTGAGTATGAATAATAAAAACTAAAATTAGTAATAATTTTCCATTTAACCCTTACTATGCTGAATTAAATTTTGCCGTCTGCTGTAAATGTTTTATTTTCAATATTTCTCGACAAAAACCTGTTTTTACAGCACATGAGAATCGTCTCCACTGGAAACGATTCTCATGTGCTGTCAAAACAGGTGTTTTGTTAAGAATTAAGGCAAAAATGAAAAACAGCAGACGACAATTTCCGTCTCCAGCGTAGTGAGGGTTAATATTTGAGCAACAGCTAGCCTAAAATGTTACCTGATAACTAGAATACCAGTAGTATCTGTTGTAGATATTCAGCCATGGCTTGGAAAGGGTAGAAATTCCTCGGTGAACCTCGGAATTCCTACATATTTCCTAGCCTTACTTGATGATTGATATCAAACGACACTGACTTATACTCGCTAGATACATTGCAGAACTCCAGATAAGCTTTGTGTCTAAAGCGTTCTATACCCCCTGATTTCAAAATCATTGCATATTTTACTTTTACAAGTGAATTATTGCTTTTTTTCATTACTAAATAGGGAATAAATTATAAAAAAAATATAACAAATTGAAACATTCGCTTATTTGAGCTGCAAAAAGCGAACACTGTTTGCTTTTTGCAGCTCAACTGAGTGAATTATCAACTTTATGACAGTATTTTCACTACTCAATTTGAAAACCAATTATTTTCACGTTGCTGTGCGTATTTTGTACTTGCACGTTTGATAATCAATGCGTATGCAGCTAAAATAATTGCGTAAAGTACGCCAAATACGCACCTTATCTGGAGCTCTGATATTGTTCTCTTTAACACAACCAACGTGGGTGCAAGCGATGGGTAATTTAACGATTTCATCCTTACCGAAATTCCGACTGGAGACCTGGTTTGGCCCTCACATACGTCTTTGGCATTTTGTATGTGACAGTTGAATCCGGTTATACCCCTTATGTGAGTATTACGATTATTCATAATCCTATTTCAGGGGAAGGGGCCAAGTGACTGGTGTGGTATGGACCTGCCACCAGGTCAGGTTATTCTAATTTCATGCCTGAATATATTGTTTCTCGATGTAAATATTCAGTTCTGATTTTGGAATTTTCCCCCCAATGCAGCAGGTTAAAACGGGATCGAACCCGTTTGCCCGGCCTTACATGACCTTAGCTGTTAATAGGCCGTTAAACACCAATAAACAAACAAACAATAACACAACCAACCTTGTAAACTATTCCTAAATGCAAGAACAATACTGACATTTTTGGGGACTATTTACACGCGTTTAACACCGTAAGATGCCTTTTTCAGCTGGCAACACATCATACTTTCCTGAAACCCAAAACATGGCTTGGTGAGAAATAAACAACATAAAAGGTGAGAATAAAGGTAGATGACAAATGACTTTTCACTACAAAGGCGTTAATATAATTTCTGGTGAAATGTTTGATCTACTGTGCATCACAGGTGATCGGCATGTCGATAGGATAGTGTATTATACGTTTTTATACGTATTATGTATTAATCCTGTATGGGTGGGCGGGCACAGCTTGTACACGCAATGACTAGAGTTCTACTTGACGGATTGTAACCAAATTTGGTATACATTTGGTATACATATTTATCACGGCAAGCCGAAGAAGCCTATTGATTTTGATTTCCGATGACTTATCTCCCCTTGGCAGCCATTTTTATTTTTCGCACACTGTATCCTTGTCCACGCAATAATAACTCAAGTTCTACTTCACCGCTCATAACCAAATTCGGTATACATGTTTATCACAGCAAGACAAAGAAGCCTATGGATTTTGAAAAATATCCGATGATTTCTCTCCCCTTGGCGGCCATTTTTATTTTTCGCACTCTGTATCCTTGTCTACGCAATAACTCAAGTTCTACTTCACCGCTCATAACCAAATTCGGTATACATGTTTATCACGGCAAGACGAAGAAGCCTATTGATTTCCGATGACTTATCTCCCCTTGGCGGCCATTTTTAATTTTCGCACTCTGTATCCTTGTCCACGCAATAACTCAAGTTCTACTTCACCGATCGAAACCAAATTCGGTATACATGTTTATCATGGCAAGACAAAGAAGCCTATTGATTTTGAAAAAATTCAGATACTTATCTCCCCTTGGCAGCCATTTTTAGCTCACCTGAGCGAAGCTCATGTGAGCTATTGTTACCGCAATGTGTCTGTCGTCGTCCGTGAACATTTTCAAACGTCTTCTCCTCGGTAACCATTGGGCCTATAGTCACCAAACTTCATGGTCATGGTCCTTAGGAAGGGAGATTACAAAATTGTTAAAATGACGTCATTACGTAAACCAAAATGGCCGCCGTCTAAAAATAGCACAAATCTTCAAAAATCTTCTCAGGAACCGCCAATCAAATTTCGACAAAACTTGGTAGGAATAATCGATGTACAATGTTCTTTCAAAGTTCTTAAAATGGTGACCCCGGGGTCAAAAATGGGCGTAGCCCGTGGGGTCAAATTGGGGTCAAATTTTATTTTTGACCGAATATGGTCATGTCATATACCAAATTAAAGGTATCAATGAGGCGATCACTCTGGTGCATTTTTTGTCGAAATCGGATGGTTATGTCATCCAAGATGGCCGCCGAATGGTCAAAAGGTCGTTCTGTTATTAGAGATTTCAAAATTCTTCTTCACATGAACCGCTTGGCCCATGGTAGCCAAACTTAAAAGTTATGGTCCATGGGTGAAGCCTTTTCAGATTTGTTAAAATGGAGGTCATCGCTAATCCAAGAAGGCCGCCGTCTAAAAATAGCTTAAAAAATCTTCTTCTCATGAACCGCCAGCCGGATTTCGACTAAACCTGGTAGGAATGATCGATTTACAATGCTCTTTCAAAGTTGTGAAAATGGTGACCCCGGGGTCAAAAATGGACGTGACCCGTGGTGTCAAATTGGGGTCAAATTTTATATTTGACCGAATATGCTCATGTCATATATCAAATTGAAGGTATCGATGAGGCGATTGCTCTGGTGCAATATTTGTCGGAATTAGATGATTATGTCATCCATGATGGCCACCAAAAGGTCCATTTATTCAAGATTTTGAACGTCTTTTTCTCAGGAACCACATGGCTGATGCTGGACAAACTTAAGTTAAGATCCTTGGGTGAAGCATTTTCAAATTTGGTAAAATGAGTCATCGCTTAATCCAAGATGACCGCCTTCAAAAAATAGCACAATTTTTTTAAAACACATGAACTCAATGTCACATTCTCCTCTGGTGTTCATGGAGTCAGGTGAGCGAATTAGGGCCATCATGGCTGGCCCTCTTGTTCATTTTCTCACTGTATCCTTGTCCACGCAATAACTCAAGTTCTACTTGACCGATCATAACCAAATTCGGTATACATGTTTATCACGGCAAATCGAAGAAGCCTATTGATTTTGAAACATTTCTGATGACTTATCTCCCCTTGGTGGCCATTTTTAATTTTGGCACTCTGTATCCTTGTCCACGCAATAACTCAAGTTCTACTTCACCGATCGAAACCAAATTCGGTATACATGTTCATCATGACAAGACAAAGAAGCCTATTGATTTTGAAAATTTCCGATACTTATCTCCCCTTGGCAGCCATTTTTAATTTTCGCACTCTGTTTCCTTGTCCACGCAATAACTGTTCTACTTGACTGATCATAACCAAATTCGATATACATGTTTATCACGGCAAGACGAAGAAGCCTATTGATTTTGAAAAAGTTCCGATACTTATCTCCCCTTGGCAGCCATTTTTAATTTTCGCACTCTGTATCCTTGTCCACGCATTAACTCAAGTTCTTGTCCATGCATTAACTCACTTTCTACTTGACCGATCCTAACCAAATTTGGTTTACATGTTTATCATGTCAAGATGAGTTATCTCCCCTTGTTGACTGGCCTTGCCTCGACGGGCGTATATTGTGACCTTCGGCACTCTTGCTAGACATGTACAAAAAAATAACATGTAGTCATTCTATAATCAAAGTATTATATAATCAGTGCTCCAGATAAGGAATTAGTAATTGAGTATTGTCACTCCATCATTTCTGAGCAATTGGGTATTTCAACATTTTAATTGGGTAAAATAATATCACCTACTGTTTACACATCAACAGACAGCAATTATTGAATAGATTACTTCGAAATGAAAACATGTCTTGGCATTTCATTAGAATTGTCTCCTTGGAGACATTTCTAATGAAATACCAAGATGTGTTTTCATGGAAAATAAGAAAAATATGCTATATTTGTGGTCTATTTTGTGCAGCATGATAAAGGTACCACAAAATTGTTATTGCTTATTGGTACTCGCTACTTCTGATTTCAATTGGGTTTTTGGCAAATTTAATTGGGTATTTAAGCTTCTATTTTATTTTTATTTAATATAGGAATGAATGGCCTTTTTGTGGAATTTATCGGGGTATAAACTTGGAAAAGTCGCGGGAATACTGGACGAAGTGATAAAAAATTAAAATTGTCGAAAAAAAATAAAAATTTGATTTTTTTTCGAAAATTGTAATTTTTTTAAGGCCTCGTCCAGTATTCCCGCGACTTTTCCAAGTTTATATCCCCTATAAATTCCACAAAAAGGCCATTCATTCCTTATAATTCCATCATTATTTTAAATAAATTCATCAAGAAAATGTGTTTATTTTCCGTTTTCTTAAGAATTATTTTAACTGCGCCTCACGGTTACGGAAAGTAGTTTGGCGTGGGAGTTTACTGGGATATAAATTTTGGACAGAGACTTGCTACGAGCCAATCAAATGTTAGGAAATTGTGTAAATATTTTTGTGCTGGAATTATTGATTTTTGTCTCACCTACATTATTGGAAACTGGAAAGTGGGACATCGTGTTCACAATTCTAAAGTAGACGCTATCGTCGTCGCCTTGGGCATCAACAATTATGTCCAAGTTTTCAATATCTCCGGATACGTTAGACAGATCATTACCAAACTTCATCAATAGCTTCCTCATATTGATAGCTATCCACCCAGTGTCATAGCGGTAACCTTGACATTCATGAGTGAGACACTTGCCAGCGATCGCCTTGTTATATTGATTTGTTAAGTTTCATTTGACAAATACCACTAGAAGATAAAGCTAAAGATAAGAGTGCATTTGTGACTCCATTCGGACAATACCAGTTCAACTTGTGATGCCATTTGGCATGGTAAATTCGGGAGCATCATTTGTGAGATTGATGAAAAGGGTATTACAGGGTATGGAACAATTTTCAGACTCATTTATAGATGATATTATCATCTTCAGTGCAAATTTCACAGAGCTTTTATATCATTTGGATAAGCTGTTTGCATCACTTAGAAAGGCAAAACTTACAGCAAGACCAAGTAAGTGTCAGTTGGCATACCCAGAATGTGAATACCTTGCACATACAGTAGGGAGAGGCAAGGTACAGCCTACATTGGATAAAACCAAGGCAATCAAAGAAATACCAGTACCCGATACGAAGAGACAGGTAAGAGCCGTTCTTGGGAAAATTGGCTTCTACAGGAAGTTTATCCCACACTTTTCAGAAACAGCTGCTCCGTTGACGGATTTGAAAACATGCACCAAACCACAGGTGGAAGACTCGGACCTATGACACCAAAACAAATGCCACTTGGTCTTGTACAGTACCATACGCTATATATAGCATATGGTACTGTACAAGACCAAGTGGGTGGGGTAATGGGATTTTTTTAATAGGCATTTGTTTTGGTGAAATAGGTCCGAGTCTTCCACCTGTGCACCAAACAAGGTAATTTGATCAACTCAAATCAGAAATCACAAAGTCACCAGTATTATGGAGCCCAGATTTTTCGAAGCCATTTATTTTACAGACTGATGCAAGTGACAGGGGTATTGGAGCAGTACTTACCCAAGGAGAAGGTGAGTATTTGCATCCAATAGTGTTCATAAGTAAGAAGTTGTTACCGCGGGAACAGGCATACAGCACAATTGAAAAAGAATGCTTGGCAATAGTGAAAGCTGTAGTATCCCCGAGAGAATATTTGATTGGAAGAGAATTTGAAATTCAATCCGATCACATGCCACTGCAATGGCTGAACAGGATGCAGGGACACAATCAGAGGTTGTTGCGATGGAGTTTGATACTACAGAAGTACAGGTTTGTGATTAAGCATATTTCAGGGGCAAAGAATCAGGTGGCAGACATGCTATCACGTCAAGGTGTGTATTGATAGGTTTAGTACCGTAGTAAATTTGTTAAGATATGGTAGGGATAAATGCTTATTTATCCTCATATGAAAAGGGCCTATGTAACAAATTTACTTGCTATGGGTGTGTACAGTACCATTAAAGGTAGGTTTCACAGGTGAATCACATGATACCTTGGGGGCATGAGTGATAATGTTGGGAGGGTAAGCTTGGCATTGTTTTCTGGCTGTGTATTGTCCAATAAAACACAATGGGTATACTTTTACTTGGTCAGTATAGGTAGAGATTTTGGATAGGGCAGTTGGAAGGAATTATGGACATAACGGACCCTGGACATAACGGACCCGGACATAACTGACCCGATTTCGGACGAAACAGACCCGATTCCTGGACATAACGGACCCGATTCCTGGACATAACGGACCCGATTCCTGGACATAACGGACCCCGTGTGGACATAACGGACCCCGTATAAAACCTATCAGAAATGCTATAAGAAATACTATTTTAATATATTTTTGTTATATATTGATTGATTGGTCTAATGGTAAATGAAAGTTGGGAATGTTAATTGGGAAATAAAATACAAATCGGGAAAAAAATTATGTTTATAATTTAATAATAATATAAATACCAGGCACATACATACAAGCAGATACATACACTCTGATCAGGATCTTAATTATACCCCCACAAACAAAGTTTGTTGGGGGTATATAGGAGTCAGCTTGTCGGTCTGTCGGTCTGTCGGTCTGTCGGAAATTCCCTTCCGCTCTATATCTTCTACACCGAAGCATGGATTATCAAATGGCTTGGCACAAATGTTTCTCATGATGAGAAGGTGTGTCGCGATCAATAACCACGCACCTACGTCCAAGGTCAAGGTCACAGTTGAAGGTCAAAGGTCAAAAATATTGAAATTCCCAAATGGCTTGCCACAAATGTTTCTCATGATGAGAAGGTGTGTCGCGATCAATAACCACGCACCTACGTCCAAGGTCAAGGTCACTGTTGAAGGTCAAAGGTCAAACCTATTGAAATTCCCTTCCGCTCTATATCTTCTACACCGATGCATGGATTATCAAATGGCTTGGCACAAATGTTTCTCATGATGAGAAGGTGTGTCGCGATCAATAACCACGCACCTACGTCCAAGGTCAAGTCACAGTTGAAGGTCAAAGGTCAAACCTATTGAAATTCCCTTCCGCTCTATATCTTCTACACCGATGCATGATTATCAAATGGCTTGGCACAAATGTTTCTCATGATGAGAAGGTGTGGTCGCGATCAATAACCACGCACCTACATCCAAGGTCAAGGTCACAGTTGAAGGTCAAAGGTCAAACCTATTGAAATTCCCTTCCGCTCTATATCTTCTACACCGATGCATGGATTATCAAATTGCTAACCACGCACCTACGTCCAAGGTCACAGTTGAAGGTCAAAGGTCAAACCTATTGAAATTCCCTTCCGCTCTATATCTTCTACACCGATGCATGCATTATCAAATGGCTTGGCACAAATGTTTCTCGTGATGAGAAGGTGTGTCGCAATCAATAACCACGCACCTACGTCCAAGGTCAAGGTCACAGTTGAAGGTCAAAGGTCAAACCTATTGAAATTCCCTTCCGCTCTATATCTTCTACACCGATGCATGGATTATCAAATTGCTAACCACGCACCTACGTCCAAGGTCACAGTTGAAGGTCAAAGGTCAAACCTATTGAAATTCCCTTCCGCTCTATATCTTCTACACCGATGCATGCATTATCAAATGGCTTGGCACAAATGTTTCTCATGATGAAAGGTGTGTCGCGATCAATAACCACGCACCTACGTCCAAGGTCAAGGTCACAGTTGAAGGTCAAAGGTCAAACCTATTGAAATTCCCTTCCGCTCTATATCTTCTACACTGATGCATGGATTATCAAATTGCTAACCACGCACCTACGTCCAAGGTCACAGTTGAAGGTCAAAGGTCAAACCTATTGAAATTCCCTTCCGCTCTATATCTTCTACACCGATGCATGCATTATCAAATGGCTTGGCACAAATGTTTCTCATGATGAGAAGGTGTGTCGCGATCAATAACCACGCACCTACGTCCAAGGTCAAGGTCACAGTTGAAGTCAAAGGTCAAACCTATTGAAATTCCCTTCCGCTCTATATCTTCTACACCGATGCATGGATTATCACACTATGCCCAGGGTCAAGGTCACAGACTTGATGCGTTTGAAACCTTAACGCTCGGCTAAATGGCTTATAATAAAAAATGCTTCGTTTTCTTTGGCTGCCAGTGGGGGTATTCGTGTGCCGACAGGCCACATTTCTATTTTTTTAAGTGTGCGTAATGTGATCAACTTTATGGGAGATTTTGTTTTTGTCAAAACTTGCAAGTTGGGAGTGCTTTAGAATCGTCTCATTTTGACGATTCTAAAGCACTACCAAAATGTCAAAATAACTATGATTGTCGCTATGTTGGAACAGTGTCAGAACAGTGTAGATCTTGTTATGGACGAAGGGTTTGCATTCTGATCAGGATCTTCATTTTTCGAGCACACATACATATACAAACATACATATACAAACATACATTTACACACATGCATATACAAACATACATATACAAACATACATTTACAAACATACATATACAAACATACATATACAAACATACATTTACAAACATACATATACAAACATACATATACAAACATACATTTACACACATACATATACAAACATACATATACAAACATACATTTACAAACATACATATACAAACATACATTTACACACATACATATACAAACATACATATACACATACATTTACAAACATACATATACAAACATACATTTACAAACATACATATACACATACATATACAAACATACATTTACAAACATACATATACACACATACATATACAAACATACATTTACAAACATACATATACAAACATACATATATACAAACATACATATACAAACATACATTTACACACATACATATACAAATACATATACAAACATACATTTACACACATACATTTACAAACATACATATACAAACATACATACAAACATACATATACAAACATACATATACAAACATACATTTACACACATACATATACAAACATACATTTACAAACATACATTTACAAACATACATTTACACACATACATATACAAACATACATTTACAAACATACATATACAAAATACATTTACAAACATACATATACAAACATACATATACAAACATACATATACAAACATACATTTACACACATACATATACAAACATACATTTACAAACATACATATACAAACATACATATACAAACATACATATACAAACATACATTTACACACATACATATACAAACATACATTTACAAACATACATTTACAAACATACATTTACACACATACATTTACAAACATACATATACAAAATACATTTACAAACATACATATACAAACATACATATACAAACATACATATACAAACATACATTTACAAACATACATTTACAAACATACATTTACACACATACATATACAAACATACATTTACAAACATACATATACAAAATACATTTACAAACATACATATACAAACATACATATACAAACATACATATACAAACATACATTTACACACATACATATACAAACATACATTTACAAACATACATATACAAACATACATATACAAACATACATATACAAACATACATTTACACACATACATATACAAACATACATTTACAAACATACATTTACAAACATACATTTACACACATACATTTACAAACATATATACAAAATACATTTACAAACATACATACAAACATACATATACAAACATACATATACAAACATACATTTACACACATACATATACAAACATACATTTACAAACATACATATACAAACATACATATACAAACATACATTTACAAACATACATATACAAACATACATTTACACACATACATATATAAACATACATATACAAACATACATATACAAACATACATTTACAAACATACATATACAAACATACATTTACACACATACATATACAAACATACATATACAAACATACATTTACAAACATACATATACAAACATACATTTACAAACATACATATACAAACATACATTTACAAACATACATATACAAACATACATTTACAAACATCATATACAAACATACATTTACAAACATATATACAAACATACATTTACAAACATACATATACAAACATACATTTACAAACATACATATACAAACATACATTTACAAACATACTTATACTAACATACATTTACAAACATATATATACAAACATACATTTACAAACATACATATACAAACATACATTTACAAACATACATATACAAACATACATATACAAACATACATTTAGCCAGAGCACACATACATATACAAACATACATTTAGCCAGCACATTTGATGTTAATATAAATAATCGAGCAGAACACATACACACACATATACAAACATACATACGTTTATCAGCACAATTTGATTATCATATGAAACTATATGTACAGTCACCGCTCCAGTTACGGTGCATAATTTATGGGCAAATTATTACTCCATAAAAGTGACGATTTTGGAGTGTAATAGAATCGTCTCAATTACGCACTTTAACTGAGCTCTGATACGGGTTCAGTGGAAATTCCACGAAGTCGGATCAATTGTCTGAGTGTGTCAGCATTTTCACGAAGGGCCGTAGATCTTCCCACACCGACTCAGAAAATCGAACTAACATGTTCTGGTGTACCATATCGAATAATAAGTATTTGCTGTTAAAACACAGGGAATTGCATTTTAAATGAGACGATTCTAAAGAACTCCCAACTTGTCATTCAAGGAAATTATTTAGTTCTAAAGCACTCCCAACTAGCCATTTTATGGTTTTAGGCTTTTGCGAGTAAATGAGACGATTCTAATACACAACCAACTTGCCGTTTTAAGGTTTTATGCTTTTGTGAGTAAATGAGATGATTCTAATGCACTACAAACTTGTCATTCTATGCGTTTGTGCATTTTTCTTGCTAAACTTTTAATCGTATTTTATTACTGTTTCTATACAAATGTTATTCATTTTTAGCCAGGTTTTTTGAAAAAAAATCCAGGCTATATTGGATTGCCGAAAGCCGAGCGGGCGGGCAGGCGGGCGGGCGGCAGGCGGCGTCCACAATCAATGTTAAGTTTTCGTGTTTGAGTCCATTTCTTTGTTACTGTACCACCTAGGACCACCAAACTTTCACAGCTTCATAATCAAGGGGTGCCCACCACATATCACTATCCAACATGTTACCTTTTTTTGAACTTCATTACGCAAACACATCTTATTTGGAATTAATAAATCACTGAACTACTTTCGGCAAGGGAGATAATCAATATCACGCGAACTATTTTCATACGAGCCAAGCGGATTGTTCTGTTTATGATTAGGATATATAGTTTTAAGCTATCTCCTGTGATATATAATGATACATTACTTTGTTATGTTATGGGTACTAATACATGTTGTTTCAATAGCGTATCTCTGTAACGGTATTGTTGTAGATGGAGTTGCAAATAATTTAATAATTATTACGTTCAAATGGTGGCGTAATACTGATAGCAATTCTGTATAACTGTGATTGTCATAAATGGCACAACAGTCGTGAGGTTAAGGTCGCCGACTTCAATGATTTAATTACCGATTCCCGAAAGGGTCGGGGGTTCAAACCTCGACGTGGTATAAACATTTTTTTATCTCCATATATATTATTTTAGTGATTTTATATTTTTTTAATATTTTCACAATTTTATAATTTTAAATAAAAAATACCTATAAATTGATAGAAACTTACCAACAATTAAAGTGTCTGTCTTTAAGTAATATATACACAGACAGTTTGTTACTGATGTTTTAAGTTTAAGTAATATATACACAGACAGTTTGTTACTGTTTTTTAAGTTGAGGTACTGTCTATACTGTCTATACCATATAATAGTTTTTCTGTCCCAAAATCTTTTTTTTTTCCCGGCTGTCACAATTAATTAATTTTCCGGACAGCAAACATTTTTTTATGAATTTGAAATAATTATTGTCCTCCATCTGCTCACAACACTGTTCGAACTGCGCCTGTGGCTACCACGACCAGAATTCACTGGCCGCAAACACAGTAGCCATCGGCGTCTATTTATTAAATTATTATTTTGTATTTTATTTGAATTCCGCGTGAACGCTGCATTTTGTGTCAACACCATTTACAGAAAATATTGGTGATTTTCTAAACGAATATCGGAGAAATGCGGCTATATATTTTGTCAATTTTCAACACCATTTTACGGAAAAAAATTACTGATTTTTTAAAACAATATCGGCACAACTAAATACGGTGATAGAATTTTTGTCAACTTTTCAACACCATTTACGGAAAATATTACTGATTTTCTAAAAACAATATCGGCGAAGGTGTACTGAACTACTCTTTATTTTAAATAACCAGCCGTCTAATAGATCTGTGTATAATCGAGAGTATATCGTTAATTGTCATGTTGTCTCCGACAGTGAGGTGTTGCGGCACACATCAAAACGACACGTTAATTTCAAAACATTGCCTAAGGGTCACAGCTGTGTGGTGTCATCAGATCAACACCTTGTCACACACAACTACGCATTATCGATTTTTTCCCCACACAAAGCGACGTGTATTTACAACTAGATCTGTGTAATGTGTCGGGTGTAGCCAAAGACCATACATAAATTCGTAATTAGTCACAGATGTAGCCTTAAAATATAATCGATTTCCTTAAATTACGTCCGCATGTTGACAGATATTCAGAGCAGACGTCATCGTAATTTGCCGTTATTTATTTCCAAAATAACCATATATTCTGTAAATGGCGTTGAAAGTTGACAATAAATTAAGACCAGATCAGTACGTTAAATCGCTATCGACGACAACTGACGATCCGATAAGAGAGTAATACCGTTTAAGCGTATCCAATGTTAAATATACATCGTTATTTTTTTATGACTTTCGTAGTTTTTACCGAGAAATTCAAACCGTTTCCAATTATTGGGGAACATAATATCATGATTAGCACATCGTTTCACTAAGCTGGGGGCTACTCAGAAATGGATCACACGGTCTATTGTTTACACTGGATTAATGGCGGCCTCCATGAGGTCTCAGGTAAGTCTTATTTTTCAATAATACGACTGTGGTTTCTTCCTTTTAGTGATAACCATGTTCCAGCCAGCCGTTAACACTTATTTAGCAACATTACTTAATATGTAGTTAGTCTGAACATTTTGCAGAGAAATCTGAATTGGACGGAATCGAGCGTTGTTTAAACTTAGTCTGGTTCATATGCACAGGTCAAAATATGAACTGAAAATGGCGCTTTGTGTGACAGAAATCCGTACGCGGACGAATAAAAAAAATATTTTGTTATAAATATCACATACAGCGAAACAGCGGTAGCATCTACTGTTTTAATAATATGCATACATATTGTAATTAATGTTTAATAGTGATATACTTATGAATAATATACGATACTATGTTTATACTCCAGCACTATGTTTTTAGGCTGTGTGATTTGCCTCAAATAAACTAAACGGATTAATTAATATCTTATTATTCAGCAAAGCGCTTCATGACAACATCATTACATTTAAAATATACAAATATTACTTAACGGGGTACCGATATGATACATTTTAATAATATAAATATTGAAAATGCACATTACAATCGCTTACAACATAAGTTATTGATTGAAAATAGTCACTGCATCATACGTGACCTATTTGACCGCATTACCTATTGCGCGGCAACCTCACCAAACCCGCTGTTTACATAGGTAACCGGGGGTTTGGTGAGGTAGGCTCGCTAATACAATGTTTGCGTAATGTGACCCATTTTTTCCGCACAGTCAATGTTAAATTTTCGCGTTTACAATGTTAAGTTTTCGTGTTTAAGTCCATTTCTTTGGTACTGTACCACCTAGGACCACCAAACTTTCACAGCTTCATAACCAAGGGGTGCCTACCACATACAACTATCCAACATGTGACCATTTTTTTTACCTTCACCTATTATTTCTACGTACATGTAATTGACTTAGCCATTTTCAACGTTAACTTTTTATCGTATGTCTGGTTAAACTTTTTTGGTTAAAAGTTTTTTGTTATATTATATCTCTGCAACTGCTTCGCCCATTACCTTGAAACTTCACATGGGTATTTATCATCATCCATATTTTCATTCTACCCCCCAACTGTGCGGCCCCTGTGCCCAATGTCAAGGTCAAATTACTTTGAATTTTTTTGTTTAAGTTTTTTCGTGTACTATATCTCTGCAACTGCTTCACCCATTACCTTCATACTTCACATGGGTGTTTATCATCATTGTCGCGCCCGCTTGCGGAAAGCGCGATATCGTCGGCATTTTGGCATACGTCCATCCGTCCGTGTGTCCGGTTTAAAGTTTTTTGGTTAAAGTTTTTCCATCTACTATATCTATTTTTTTAGTGTCCATGCCTCACCCCAAGGCACAACATGCAGGCCACGGCCATCTAGTCTACAAAAAGTGGGTATAATTATGTTATCCAAGTGTCTATGCTTGGAAAAAACCTGGCCTTCGTGGCTTTGCCTCGTTTCTTGTTGAAAGTTAAATTGTTTTCTATAAGTAACGTAATTAAACCTAATATTGCAGATTGGAACGTGTCAAACACAGTTTAGTCCACTGGCAATATCTGGCCATATCCGGAGGGGATTAAATAGCCCGGAAGCCATTGCGATGTGCGAATTCCACAATTGCCCCCTGGAAATTTTGCCAACAACAACTTTTTTCCATAAAATTTAGAGAGTTTAAAACATAAAATAAAATAAGTTTACTACAAAATTTTTAAAAAAAAAAAGCATTTCTGATAGGTTTTATACGGGGTCCGTTATGTCCACACGGGGTCCGTTATGTCCAGGAATCGGGTCCGTTATGTCCAGAAATCGGGTCCGTTTCGTCCGAAATCGGGTCCATTTTGTCCGGGTCCGTTATGTCCAGGGTCCGTTATGTCCAGTTACCGTTGGAAGCCAGACATAGTTGGCAGAGCTGTTGTGAATATGTGAGAAGGACAAATGATGTTCAGTAGAGAGAAAATGGAATAAGGGGTAAGTAGACTGTAGATAGATGGAGCGATTTTTTCGATTTGTGTGGTAAATTGAGTGAAATGATATGGTGTGAACGTGTTGACTTTGGGAAGATAGCATGGGTAATGGGATTTCTGTCCCTTTGTATTTTCCAGGTCCAACAAGCCCCCTTTTCCCCAGTGTACGTGTTGGTAAATTGACAGGGTAGATACGAGGAAGGCGTGTATGCGTGGTGGCCGTTGACGAAAATTGATGCAGTGCCATACAGGGTGGTTCACCATTTGAACCGTCTTGCGCACAGATAGAAAGACAGATGGTTCACCATTTGAAGTCTTGTGTGAAATTGATACCCATATAGCTGGTGTAAAATACTCATTAGTGCTTGTGGAAATATATGATAATGTGTAAACCAATTATAGGAAACTACACATCATTTATACACTGGATATTCAGATTACAAGAAGTTGCTGATGTGACAAAATTGAATCATGTGTCGTATGTATGTTCATTTCTAAGGGAAATATATAGAGAATATAAGTTAGTGCCGTGAATGGGAAAAAATATCTGGCAAGGCTCAGGAAACGGGATGGGCGAGGCTCTGCCGAGCACATCCCGTTTCCGTGCCGCGCCAGATATTTTTTCCCATTCACGGCACTAACCTACTATTCTATTTATCCCGTCAACACCTACAAATGGCTGTAAAATGCAAAAATAGTATTGACTGGATATCAAAAATGTTTCACGACACCGTGTTTCACGGCACATACGCACTGTGTTGACGGGATAATATGTAATCATCACAGTGTGTCGTTGATATATAGTAATTGTATGTCTGAGTATATTAGCTTTGTGTATTGAATGCATTATTGACATTGATTAATTTTCAACAAAGCAACATAGATTACAAGGACAACAATAATTGGAGGTTATACTGATCATGCTGATAGTGGAGTATTTTGTTGGAATAGATTTTTGTTTCAATTAAGTGCAGAATATGACTGTTTGGACTGTTGTATTTTCGAGAAGAGTGTGTATCAATGAAACATTTACCATAATAATTGTATATACATGTAAATACATAAACAATAATTATGTAAACAACATCTAACAGAACTGTGTTCTATAATTATCTTCCTGCAACGACCTATTGAAACATCCTTTAGATCGTTACATTTGTTTCATTTGTGCTGTTTACATTGTTTACATTGTTTACATTGTTGGCCCATCAAAATAACAGCAGCATATGAATATTCCTAGTACATGATAACAATCATTTCATTATAGGAATGAATGGCCTTTTTGTGGAATTTATCGGGGTATAAACTTGGAAAAGTCGCGGGAATACTGGACGAAGGCCGGAAGGCCTCGTCCAGTATTCCCGCGACTTTTCCAAGTTTATATCCCCGATAAATTCAACAAAAAGGCCATTCATTCCTTATAATTCCAGCATTTGAAATAAATTCATCAAGAAAATGTGTTTAATTTCCGTTTTCTTAAGAATTATTTTAACTGCGCCTGACGGTTATGGAAAGTAGTTTGGCGTGGGAGTTTACTGGGATATAAATTTTGGACAGAGACTTGCTACGGGCCAATCAAATGTTAGGGAATTGTGTAAATATTTTTGTGCTGGAATTATTTTTTATTACACATCAGTCTTTTGTTTACCGAAATGAATGAGCACAACTTTGACAAATAGCTAAAAACAAATGTGCTTTTAATACTGGAGTCTGGTGAAGCATGAAATTGTAGAAAACTTAATTACATCTCATGTAACTTTAACCCATTCAGTGCTCCAGATAAGGAATTATTAATTGAGTATTGTTACATGGTTTCCGTTGTTTGCACATATGTGCAAACAAATAGCGCGTGCTGTTTGCACATATATGCAAACAAAAAGTGCGCGTGCTAGTTTGCACAAAAATGCAAACAAATAGCGCAGTGCCTGATTGCACATATGTGCAAACAAATAGCGCGTGCTGTTTGCATATGGCTTTAGGAAATGCTCATTCCGGGGCCGCGCGTAATGGAAGTGCCTTCATGATGTCACTACGCGGAAGTGCCTTCATGACGTCACTACTTCACGACGTCCATGACGTTCATGACACGGCCCCGGAATATGCAGACCGAAAATTATCTATGTGAATGGACGATTTATAAAAGTACTGAAAATACTGAATATAATGCTCAAATTACATCAGTTTTTTGTTGGAAATGTAACAATAACGTTTGATCATGTCCAGCCGTGTGCAAACATTTGCTGTGGCCCTCGGGAACTGTTTGAACCCGCGGCCTGCGGCCTTTGGGTTCAAACAGTTCCCTCGGGCCACAGGCAAACGTTTGCACACGGTGGACAATGATCGGCCTTGGGGTTCAAACAGTTCTTCCGGAGGGCCACAGCAAATGTTTGCACACGGCTGGACATGATCCCTTTTATTGATTAAACCTTATATTGTCAGTCCACTCCACACATTGGCATCCGTACGTACATACAGACATACTAGTACATGTGTCTGTTTAAAATTTTTTGGATTTAGGTTAATGTTTTTAACAACACTATGTCTGAAACCGCTTCGCCAATTCACTCGAAACTTCACATATGTCTTATCATCATCCGTAATTTCTTTCTATGCCCAACTCGTGCGGACCCTGCGCCCAATGTCAAGGTTAAATTACTTTTAAATAATTTGTTTGTCCCTCCCGCTTGCAGACAGCGCTATATATAGTCGGCACATTGGCGTATGTACGCGTGTCCGGTTAAAGTTTTTGGTTAAAGTTTATCGCTATTCTATCAAAGCTTGTTCAGTACTGGCAAATTCCTCGGCGGGTGCGACATGCGGGGCATATCCATCTACCGGTAGTTTTTATTTAAAATTGCACATTAAATTGTTTACCGTAACCATATAGTTGTCTGAATCTCAACCTAACAATTATTCAACATCAGTATATTCACATTAAATGTACATGAATTTTATCCCTATCTTCTTCCGTGTTTAATGAAATCTAATTTTGTTCCACAACAGTAACTGTATACTTAAAGGCCGATCTGTGAATGCACTGCTTTCAGACATCATCAGTAGCCTATTTCACCAACATGGCAAAGTCACAGGTTGAAGTAACGGACCGAGGTCTATAAATACATTAAATATGCCTAAAAGCATCAATAAATGAATTAAAAAAAAGCTAACATTTTTTTTTACCCCCTACATATAATTCAGTATACTGAATTATATGGAGGGGGTAAAAAAAAATGTTAGCTTTTTTTTTCTCCATTGATTGATGCTTTTAGGCATATTTAATGTATTTATAGACCTCGGTCCGTTACTTCAACCTGTGGGCAAAGTATACTTATCTCCGTCCTGAAATCTGCATTAACCCTTACACCGCTATCTTATTTTTCATTTTTATCATCAAAAACATGCTTTGACAGCACTTTAGAATAATTTACAACATGCTTTGACAGCACTTCATAATCATTTCCATTGGAAATGATTCTGAAGTGCTGTCAAACCATGTTTTTATTGAGAAATAAGGCAAGATATAAAAGCAACAGCAGACGACAATTGTTGTGAGTAGCGGTCTAAGGGTTAAAGTTTTTAAATACCTTATATCTCTGCAGTCCTAAGTCGCATTGACTTGAAACTTCAAATTATTATTAGTCATCATCCATTTATTCATTCTGTGTCCCACTCATGCGGCTCCTGTGCCCCCAAGGTCAAGGTCAAATGATTTTGAAATTTGTGTTAAAGTTTTTACATACCTTATATCTCCACAACACTTTCTCAGATTTGCTTCAAACTTCAAATAATTATTTATTATCATCCATATTTTCATTCTATAGCCAACCCATGCGACCCACATGCCCAAGATCAAGGTCAAATGACTTTCAAATTTGCGTTAAAGCTTTTACATACCTTAATTTAAACTTCAAATAAATATACTCTGAGACCATGGCGGGCTTGACATGCGGGCCACGGCCATCTCAGGCCCGTACGCAGAGGGGGTGCGACGGGTGCATACGCACTCCCCTTAACCCTTTCACTCTTAACCCGCAGGCATGTATAGTGGTATTGGCAAACAGTGTAGATCCAGACTTTTTGCAATTAATTTTCATAATTTTGAGAACAAAAACACCCCATGTTCATAAATGGACTGGTCTGAACATCATTTTGTGATGATTTAGATTGGTTGCAAAATTAACAAATCAAAATCCATTCCAGTTACTTAGGGGTGAAAGGGTTAATCTGCCGAGGTCTGTCCATGGATGTGCAAAAACAATGTGTAGCCCTTCGCGCCGTCGATAATGCACCCCCCTAAAACAATTCCTGCGTACGGGCCTGCATCCGGTGTTCTATATTTAACTGTATAGCCGCCAGTGTAATTAAGGCATGATCAGATTGTGCCATAGCGGAGTCTGATCTAGAGCTACACAGGGATTCCGCTGGGGAAAATAAAAAAATTGTACATTTTTATCGCCAATTGCGAAAGTGGCAATCTCCAGCGGAATCCCTGGCTACACTGGTCACAAATATTGTGTAAAGTCCATATGTGGCTGTAACTGGAGAATGGGGTTGATGGGTTTTGCGACCACCGTTGATCCAGATCAGCCTGTGGGTCTGTCTGATCAGGATCTGTACTGTCCGCCATTCCATCAATAAAACTTGGGCGGTTGATTGGACCATGCTAAAGGGTCATTTAATGATGGGCTTCATCTCTCACAGAATTGTTGCTTTCTCCAGGATCATAGCCACATCTAATTGAGGCATACATGTCGTGAACTCAGGCATGGGAAATTTCCGGATTAATCCGGAAATCCGGATTTGAGGTCCAAGGGACCACTTTTGTGAATCTTGTAAATCCGTTGAGAATGGTGATAAAAAATTACAATTTTCGGAAAAAAAAAAATTTTTTTTTCCGAAAATTGTAATTTTTTCTCAACGGATTTACAAGATTTTTTTTTTAATTGCCGATTCTTTTATTTTCCCCAGCGGAATCCCTGTTATACATGTACTGACTTCTTGTTGCAAGTATTATTTTAAATTGAAATGGATTATGTTGCCAATTTTTCCTAATTATAGCATATTTTTTCAGGGGAAAATGTGATCTGTTTAATGCTAAATATACCTCAGAATGAAGCACAGAGCATCTAGAATTGATAGTGTTTCACTCCCATGCCTGTGAACTGCATATCTTATATCTGAACTGTTTCATGGAAGAATAAGAAAAGGCATACGGTATATAAACTAACCTGTAACCGATTGTATTCAGCGTGTTGGCTGTTTGCTAACTTTGCCTCGGTGTTTGTTATTCTGTTACCGTACTACATGTATGACACTGGTCCCATGCTACTGAGAAACAAAAAATTGCTACCCCGCTCCATACCTCTCGCGAGGGTAGCAATTTAACCCCATCTTTTTCATGTAACACATGGAAGAGTGATTTTTGCAATTGGTTATCTGGCGTGTTTGATACGTTAGCGATATAAAACTGTCAAAGTTGTATCAATAAATTATTAATAAAGAACATACACATGCAGACATTGGTTATTTTACAGTATCAAGGTGTTTATCTGATATTTACATGTAAAGCTCGTAAATTTGAAGCTTCATTTCATTATCTTGAATGTTGAACAACAAGAGAAAAGATAGCTTCCATGGGAAAATGATTTCCCTGTTTTACTATTTTTGGCAATAGCATATACAGTTTACTAAAGTTTGATCTGCATGCAATTGGTTTGGGTATGCAGTTTGGTAGCTCACATTTTTTGAATGGGTCAAACTGTAGCCATAGATAACATATCGGAGGCGAATTATTGTAGCTAGTCCCATATATAATCACTGGCTGATGAATGAACCGGTACTGACTGAATATTCCGTGGTTCGATTTTAGTCACACACAGGTGACCGTGGATGTTTTGTATAGAGTAATGATATAATTCCACGTATTGTCACTGATGTTTCATATTACTCTCGATGATATAAAAACATACCAAATATATAAAAACAGATGTAGTGATGAACTGATGAATTAAATACACAAGGAAGCAAATTCTGTTATAATTGTCGGATGTGGTATGTCAATGTTCTTGCATGGATCAAGGGGGATGATATGCATATATTAACTCTTTACATGCTGGGAAACTTGTGGGCTATAAATAGTTCAAAACTAGCGGACAAAAATTCATCATATTTTCTTGTATTTCTTGGATATCATGAATATCTCTTGGAATTTCATTAGAATTGAGTCCTGAGGACTCGATTCTAATGAAATTTCCAGACATATTTACAGAGAGAAATAAAACATACACTCCTAATTCGTTTGGCGGATATTTTCACCGCTAGCACGCAAAAAGTTAACCCTTAGACCGCTACTCACAACAATTGTCGTCTGCTGTTGCTTTTATATATTGCCTTATTTCTCAATAAAAACATGTTTTGACAGCACTTCAGAATCATTTCCTTGAAGTGCTGTCAACGCATGTTGTAAATTATTCTAAAGTGCTGTTTTGATGATAAAAATGGAAAATAGAAAATAAACAGACAACAACAAAATTAAGATAGCGGTCTAAGGGATAACCATTTCACCCCTACGTTACTGACTAGGTGCTTAGTTCATGTTAAGTTGGAGACTGTTCCATTATGAAGAACACGGTGTAATTTTATAAAAATTAAAATGTATACACAAATGGTGCAGATCTTGATGAGACGGCTCGTTACGAGCCGGCTCATCATGATCTACGCTGTCTGCAAATATTAGGAAAGAGGTCTGTAGTGTTGAAAGGGTTAACAATGAATCCATCCTAAACGATTTGTAACTTGGTGGTCCATCTTTGATGGGATTCACACATGTAGCCGATTTCATCAATATTGCAAAGTATACTTATGTAGCAAAGTATACTTTGAGGGAGTAATCTTTTTTTTTCTGAAATGCATTATGTCATATAGAACTAGCGACTGCATATATTTGATGATTTAAAAGTATGCAGAATTATTATACTGAATTTATTACATTATCACAGCCAAAATGGCTGTGATAAAGTAATAAATTCAGTATATTTTGGCTGTGATAATGTAATAAATTCAGTATCATAAAAAATAATTAATTTATCCTTAAAGGTACATACCCACCCAGTAGGCACAAAATGTTCTTTATAGGAATTAAATAAGTGTATAATTGTGTTACTTTTCCAGAAGATCTAAAAATTACGAGTGTCCGCTATATAGATAAAATAATTTAGTAATATTTATTTTACTGATAGTGACTCGTGGTGGCTGATAGTGACTCAGGCTATTTTCCTATGCAAATGAGGCATGACATGTTTTAATTATTTATACTCATTAAATGCTTCACCTGAACAAATAGTATTTTCGACAGATTATGAAGTATGATCATTGCACATCAGAAAATAAATACAGAGAATAATAGTAATGTCAGTTAACATTTTAAGGAAACACGATTATCGCCCCTGAGATCTGTGGAATTTACGTCTGATATAAAATGTATAATAATGCCAATCATTAGCTGGGGTAATGGTGAATGAATGTTTATTTTGCCAGAAAATGTCTCAGATGATGTCTCAGATATAAAGCACATGGTGTACCTACTGAGTGGGCATGTACCTTTAAATTGACAATTCCTCCCTCAAAGTATTCTTTCCTAGATATAAGTATACTTTGCAATGTTGGTGAAACAGGCTACTGGGGCCAAGTGATTTTGTGTGTAAGGGTGCCTGGCACTGGATTAGGACATTGTATTTTATTGCTGAAAGTCTACATGTACACATAATCTTTTTTTCAGGTTATATATTGCCCCCAGTCTGTCATGGATCTGTCTGTTCATCTATTTGTCTGACTGTCCGAGTGTGGGTGGTTGGTCGGTTGAACGCAATGGCGTAAATTAACGGTGGGATTCCTCCTTATAGGAATCACGATTTGCTTGGTTTGGTCCTCAGGTACGTTTTTATATTTGGCTCTTTTGTTACCTGGGAGTTGAATTGGGTTATTGCCCATTATAAAAGTAGTAAGATTATTACTGATCCTACTGCTTTTGGGAGGGGGCCAAGTGATTCTGGTGTGGCGAGGACCTGGCGTCAGATCAGGATTATTCTGATTTCAGGGCTGAATATATAGTTTTTATGCCACCGGGTTTCGAAGAAACGGGTGGCATTTAGTGTTTGGACCGTCCGTCTGTCCGTCAGTCCATCTCTCCGTCTGTCCGTCCGTCCGTCACACTTTTCAGTTAACCACTTTGTCACAGTTTCTCAAATATGCTGCAGGTGGCATCTGCGTTCGACAGACGCATTTCTTGTTTTTATTGTAAATATTCAGTTCTGATTTTGGGATTTTCCCTCCATTTGTACATGTACTTGAACATTTACATGTACTTGAACATTTACATGTACTTGTACAGGTAATATATGGGATTTAGTACTAAACCCATTGACCCGGCCCTAAATGTCCTTAGCTGTTGATAGGCCGTTACACCCCAACAAACAAACAAACTGACTGTCCGAGATATTTGCATTAAAGTTTTCAGCTACCTACTACATGTCGGATTGGCTTGAAACTTCAAAAAACTTATTTGTGATTATCCAAAGTTTCATTCTATAGCCCACCCATGTGCTCAAGGTCAATGTCAAATGACTTAGACAAGTGTGTTAAAGTTTCTGAGGCGTACATCCATCAATTTTACTGATTTCTTATTTTGCAGGAATAGCCTAATAGAAGTTGTGATGTGGATATACAAAGATAAGATGAATTAACTCCCATTAGAAAAGTGTAGAAAGGTAGTAGACGGTGAAAACAATTCTGCAAGATAATTCCACATATAGACAACATTCAAGAGCAATATGAATTAAATCACAACACGCATACAGGATAAATTAACTAATCTTAACCCTTAGACCGCTATCTTAATTTTTTTCTCGTCTGCTGTTTATTTTCTATTTTCCATTTTTGTCATCAAAAACATGCTTTGACATCACTTTAGAATAATTTACAACATGCTTTGAAAGCACTTCAGAATCATTTCCATTGGAAATGATTCTGAAGTGCTGTCAAACCATGTTTTTATTGCGAAATAAGGCAATATATAAAAGCAATAGCAGACGACAATTGTTGTGAGTAGCGGTCTAAGGGTTAATCCTCACTACGTGCAGTACGCGGGAGACGAAAATTGTCGTCTGACGTTTTTCATTCTTATGAGTAGCAGTCTAAGGTTAACGCGTGGCTGATATATAACTGCATGTTATATGGATACATTACAATGATAGTGCAGCGACCAACATGGATTAAGTGAAATAACGCAACATATACTAAGTAAAACGTTACTGGGATATATACAATCTTGGTGACCCACTTAACGTCTGTGAATTAACACAAAACCAACACATACAAACAACTGGGATGAACATGGAGCTGGATCAGAGTGTGTTGGCCGCACTGCCGCTACAACAACGACAGAAAGTCTGCCGCCAGATACGCCAGAAACAGGTAAATGCAGTCAAACCTTTCTAACCAGGGGCCCGTTTCACTAAACTTCGTGAGACGAAGAAGTTTGTAAGTGCAAAATTTAATTTAATTTCAGAATAACATTTATACCGACAACCGATGCTGGGAAATATTTTGTGGTTGAGTTCACACGTAACGATGTGGGTACAAAATTGTAATGTGTAACCATGGACGGATTCAGGGGGGTGGGGGCGGACCTGGCGCGTGCCCCCCTAAAATTTGCCGAGTAAAGATTTTTTACAAGTTACAAGGCACGTTTCATGCCAAGTGCCATGTATGCCATGCATTTTTCCGCTCCGCTCGGTCGACTATTTTGCAATACTTGACTATATTATCGAACGAGCTTAGCTCGTTCGATAATATAGTCAAGTATTGCAAAATAGTTACGCCCCCCCCAACCCGAAATCCTGGATCCGCGCCTGGTAACCACCTGTGCTAATCTTGCCAACATTTGTAAATTTACTTATTTCAGAATACTTGACTGATTGATTGACTGAGCCTTAGCTACGAACATTTTTGTCAACTTCTGACGTCATTTACAGCAAATATCACAGTTTCTGTAAATATTTCTCGTCACAAATAGCACATCCTCTTTGGTACAAAATCACATGGTTTCTCGCAGATTTGATTTGCATGTGTGTTTTGCATTATTATTAGAGATAGGTGACATGCGTGTAATGCTAGCATTATCCTCGGCGCTGTGAGGTCTCCGGAGAATTATTAGTGAGCTGACATCCCAACCGATAAGTACATGCATTGAACATATTAACCCTTACACCGCTATCTTAATTTTTTTTGTCGTCTGCTGTTTATTTTCTATGTTAAATTTTTATCATCAAAAACATGCCTTGACAGCACTTTAGAATAATTTACAACATGTTTTGACAGCACTTCAGAATCATTTCCGTTGGAAATGATTCTGAAGTGCTGTCAAAACATGTTTTTTATTGACGACTTATATAGGCAAGATATAAAAGCAACAGCAGATGACAATTGTTGTGTGTAGTGGTCTAAGGGTTAATCCTCACTACGCGGGAGACGAAAATTGTCGTCTGCTGTTTTTCACTTTTGCCTTAATTCTTAATAAAAAACAAACTGTTTTGACAGCACATGAGAATCATCTCCAGTGGAGACATCTCATGCGTTGCCAAAACAGGTTTTTATCGAGAAATATTGAAAATAAAACATTAACAGCAGACGACAAAGTTTAATTCACCGTAGTAAGGGTTAACTCTTAGAATGCAGGAAGCGTAAATAGTCGTCTGCTGATGTTTTACATTATATCTTCTTTCTCAATAAAAACATGGTTTGACAGCACTGTTTCCATTGGAAATGATACTAAAGCGTTGTCAAAACAGGTTTTTGATAAGAAAAATGGAAAATAAAAAATAAACAGCAGACAACAGAAATGAATTCAGCATTGTAAGGGTTAATGTTTTCTCTCCTGTGGGCTGATTGGGCGAGTTAATAAATGGACTCTAATACCTACCCGTCTCACAGAATTAATTTCTGTCTAATTATTGTAAGGCCAGAGCAGCAGTTTCCTATAAAGCCAATATGACAAGCTGACTTGTTGACAAGTAATATCCACATCCATATAAATTCATGGATGTCTAATTCCCATGTCTGGTAATTGTTTTGATATCTAACTTATGCATATCACAGGTACAAACTAGATATGTATGTAACAGTACAGTGGGTGGCAGGTGGCAGCATGTGATGGCTGATTTAACGATCAGGGTTCATCCTTACCGAAATTCCAACTGGAGACCTGGTAATTGGCCCTCACATATGTCTTTGGCATATTGTATGTGACAGTTGAGTCTGGTTATATCTCTTATGTGAGTATTATGATTATTCGTAATCCTATTTTAGGGGAAGGGGCCAAAGTGACTGGTGTGGTATGGACCAGGTTTCACTAAACTTCGTATGACTAAAATGTTTGTAAGTGCAAAATTATGATAGTCTATAAATTGCACATCAGCACTATTTTCTTGTAAACAATTATTGGATTTACATTTAATGATCATAGGCTGCATATGCCCGTCCTTACATGACCTTAGCTGTTGAACACCATTAAACAAATAAACAAACATATTTATAACAGTACATCCAATGACAGAAACACAGGTAGACAGATTATGTGGATAAGGGGTTGATTGTCACACGCATTGTGTCACATGTAAACATGTGTCTTTGTTGTTCGTCTCTGTTGTCAGATCCTGTAATTGATATTGCATAACGTGATTTTCATGTGACGGGCCATGACATAACGCCATTTCTGTTTGCGACCAGTGTAGCCCCATATAAGGCTGCACATTTGCATAATCTGATCCCGGCCTGCTATGTTTATTTAACTCTTAGACCGCTACACACAACAATTGTCGTCTGCTGTTGCTTTTATATCTTGCCTTATTTCTCAATAACAACATGGTTTGACAGCACTTCAGAATCATTTCCAATGGAAATGATTCTGAAGTGCTGTCAAACCATGTTGTAAATTATTCTCAAGCGCTGGCAAAGAATGTTTTTGAAGATAAAAATGGAAAATAGAAAATAAACAGCAGACGACAAAAAATTAAGATAGCGGTGTAAGGGTTAAGGAATAAAACCATGGGCAGTTGCGTTTACTGTATTAAGAAAAACATTTTGGTCTGTTTAACGTGCGTGGAGTCTAACTACTACTCGTAAACATTAAACAGACCAATTATTTTTACAGACTGCAGTAAATACAACTGCCAATGATTTTATTACTTATATTTACATTGCGTGTTCGGATAGATTCAAAATGTTGTAAATTGACAAATACGGCGTTAAAATTATGAATCTTATTGTTCTACGTCATTTTATCACTATTCATAGAAGAGCAAAGTTGCTGGTCAATAGCGTGACGTTATTGAAAACAACGATGTTTTTTTATGACGTCAAACAAACTTTAACCCTTTCCCTGATACAGACGACTTTTCACGCCTCTGCAGAAGATGTGTTTTGAAAACATTGTGGGAAAAGGAGAAATTGCTTGTAACAAGCAATTTCGCCTTTTCCCACAATGTTTTCTACTCTATCAGATAATTTAACCATCATTTGACCCAGCATTTCATTCTTTTATTCAGATGTTTTGGATTTGGATGAGTCGAAATATCGCAAAACAGGGAAAGGGTTAAATAATACAAATGGCTTCATAGAAACAAAATTGCTACCCCGCTCCATACCTCACGCGAGGGTAGCAATGTCTTTATAGTCTGTTTCACGAAAGCTGCCCAAATTTTACGGCCATATAAACAATTCAAAAACCATATTGAATAAACAACGTCATGTGGGTCTTATGTAATGTACTGGGATATAAATGCAATACGTTTCAATTATGAATTTAAGGACAGTGTAAATATTATCGAGTGAAAACACCATTACTAGGGTATTGAATGAACACTCAGGGGCGGATCCAGCATTTGGGGCGGGGGGGGGGGGGGGGGGGGGCGTTGTCTAGTTGCGAAGTCCTATTTTCGCGCTCTTCGAAATGCACTTTCTTCGAAATGCACTTTCCTGTGTTTTACAGCATTTACATTCAGACTCCAACTGGTGGTAAACTGTGATCTATGTACATTTCGTGGCTGAACGGGAGGTTGCAACCCGGAACCCCCCCGCCCCCCCCCCACCCCCCCCCCACCGCCCCAGATCCGCCCCTGATACTTTAGGTCATTGACTCATTATTAGCCTCCAGACGTGTTTGAGGTGATCAGAAGCTACACTGATCAAAGATATAACACACACCTTCTGGTTATGACACATCATTATATGGTTGCGTGGTCGTGGTCGGCAGGTCGGCAGGTGTGAGGGGTAAACTTAATGATGGGATTCCAGTGCTCCTGTAGCCGATTTCACCAACATTGCAAAGTATACTTTAGTAGCAAAGTATACTTTGAGGGAGAAATTTTCAATTTTATGATAAATTTATTAATTTTTATTATACTGAATTTATTACATTATCACAGCCAATTTGGCTGTGATAATGTAATAAATTCAGTATAATAATTCTGCATACTTTTAATCATCAAATATATGCAGTTTTTAGTTCTATATGAAATAATGCATTTCAGGAAAAATAAATGATTACTCCCTCAAAGTATACTTTGCTAGAAAAGTATACTTTGCAATGTTGGTGAAATCGGCTACAGATAAGCTGCGTATTTGCTTAAATACCCAATTCAATTTGCCAAAAACCCAATTACTAATTCCTTATCTGGAGCCCTGGGATTCATACTTATCGGAATCCTGATATCCCTACAGGTATGGCTTTGTTACTTGAGTGTTGAATCCGATTATATCCATTATAAAAGTAGTAAGATTAGTATTAATCATATTACATGTACATTTAGGGACTCGTGCTGGTGTGGTGAGCACCAGGTCAGGTTGTTCTAATTTAAGGGCTGAATATATTTATTTTTTCTGTAAATATTCAATTCTGATTTTGGGATTCCCTCACCCCAATCCATTGCAACAAATGAAGTATGGAATAAACACTGTTAACCTGGCCTAAAATCACCTTGGCTGGTGACTATAGGAATGAATGGCCTTTTTGTGGAATTTATCGGGGTATAAACTTGGAAAAGTCACGGGAATACTGGACGAAGGCCGGAAGGCCTCGTCCAGTATTCCCGCGACTTTTCCAAATTTATATCCCCGATAAATTCAACAAAAAGGCCATTCATTCCTTATAATTCCAGCATTTGAAATAAATTCATCAAGAAAATGTGTTTATTTTCCGTTTTCTTAAGAATTATTTTAACTGCGCCTCACAGTTACGGAAAGTAGTTCGGCATGGAGTTTACTGGGATATAAATTCTGGACAGAGACTTGCTACGGGCCAATCAAATGTTAGGGAATTGTGTAAATATTTTTGTGCTGGAATTATAGGCCATTAAACACCATCAAATATATAATAAATAAATGTACCATGTCTCATATCAAAGGTGAGATGGGGATATCGTTACAGTTTAAGTGACATTGACTTTTTAGAGGTAGAAAAATACTCCACGGTTATTCACTACTCCCCCCATCCAGGTACATTGCCATCTATACATGGCCTTGCTGTTGAATGGATGTAAAACACCAAACAGTCAATCAATCAATCAATTACTCAAAGGACAGTTAAAGTATTATTTAGACAGGCAAAATTGCAAAATTCTGCTGTCGGTGTTCCACGTTTTGCTGCCGACAAACTTTTGGCATTAAATCTAAAAAATCGTTAAAAGTAAGTACTTTTTTATCAATAACAAAAAAGTCACCCTCCCCAAAAAAAATTATTTTATGAAATTCCATCAAATATTGATTTATTGCGAAAAAAAGATTTTTCTATGGGAATTTAACATGGGGGCTGAAAATAGATTTTTTTTAAATATATTTTTTTATTTGTGGACCGATTTTCAAAATCTAACTTGTTTTCTTAGTTACATCATGTTCAAGCTATCTCGCCAGGTTTCGGAGTCAATTTCCAAAATCTTTCGTTATTGACTCCCCATGTTAAATTCCCATAGGAAAATAGTTTTTTCGCAATAAATCAATATTTGATGGAATTTCATCGAACAAAATTATTTTTGGGGAGGCTGACTTTTTTGTTATTGATGAAAAAGTACTTATTTTTAAATATTTTTTAGATTTAATGTGTTTAATGGTCAAATGTTCGTCGGCAGCAAAACGTGGAACAGACAGTAAGTCCAAAAGGGGGATCAGAGCTCCATGACCCGGAAGTCGACTCAAAATCTGAATTCATTTCACTTATCTGCATCCCATAAGGAAGCAACACACCAACTATCAAGTGTCCAGGTATTATGGCTTACAAGATTTCCAGGGTCGAGCCTCGAAATATCCCCCCCCCCCCCCCCCGGGAAGAATTTCCTAGGAAATTCTCCCCCCCAGGAGGGAATATTTCCAGGCTCGACCCTGGGAAATTCTCCCCCCCCCCCCCACCCTGGAAATTCTCTCCCCCCCCCCCCCACCCAAAAGTTTGTATTTGAATGCTACAAAGCAGAATTATTTCCCACCAAACATGTGCACATAGGCACAATGTATGTCATTTCGTAGTATAAGACAGGGGAACATAAAAAATCACCTCCATCACACCCCACCCCAATCTACCATATGCATAGTGTAAGTCCCTTGATAGACAAGAATATCACAAGATTGGGGGAAGATTTCTGATCAAGTGAAAATGTTTGTGTAGAACAGTTAGCATGTGACGCATATTGGCGGGGGGAGAGAGGGGGGGGGGGGTGGATTTTCGTAGGAAATATCCCCCCCAACCATCTACCATATGCATAGCGGATGTGGATGTCTCTTTGTAGACAAGAATAACCCACGATTGGGGGAGTATTTCTGATGAAATAATGTATTTTGGTGTAGAACAGATAGCATTTGGCATGTATTGAGGGAGGGGGGGGGGGAGGGGGGGAGATTTTTCCTAGGAAATATCCCCCCAACCAACTATCATATGCATAGCAGATGTGGATGTCTCTTTGTAGACAAGAATAAACCACGATTGGGGGAGTATTTCTGATGAAATAATGTATGTTGGTGTAGAACAGATAGCATGTGGCATGTATTGGGGGGGGGAGGTTTTCCTAGGAAATATTCCCCCCCCCCCCCCCCAACCATCTACCATATGCATAGCGGATGTGAATGTCTCTTTGTAGACGGGGGGGATATTTCCTAGGAAAATCTCCCCCCCCTCCCTAAATACATGCCAAATGCTATCTGTTTTACACCAACATACATTTCATTTCATCAGAAATACTCCCCCAATCGTGGGCTATTCTTGTCTACAAAGAGACATTCACATCCGCTATGGATATGGTAGATGGTTGGGCGGGGAATATTTCCTAGGAAAATCCCCCACCCCCCCTCCTCCCTCAATACATGCCAAATGCTATCTGTTCTACAGCAACATACATTTCATTTCATCAAAAATACTCCCGCAATCACCTGCTATTCTTCTCTACAAAGAGACAATCACATCAAATTTGCATATGGTAGATGGTGGAGGGGATATTTCCTAGGAAAATCTCCCCCCCCACCCCTACCAATACATGGCACATGCTGTCTGTTCTACACCAATATACATTATTTTGTTTCATCAGAAATACTCCCCCAATCGTGGGCTATTCTTGTCTACAAAGAGATGTCCACGTCCACTATGCATATGGTAGATGGTGGCGGGTGGGAATATTTCCTAGGAAAATCTCCCCCCGCCCCTCCCTAAATACATGCCAAATGCTATCCGTTTTACACCAACATACATTTCATTTCATCAGAAATACTCCCCCAATCGTAGGCTTTTCTTGAAGAGATATTCCCATCTGCTATGCATATGGTAGATGGTTGGGGGGGGGTATTTCCTAGGAAAATCTCCCCCCCCCACCCCCCCCCCCTTCCCTCAATACATGCCAAATGCTATCTGTTCTACACCAACATACATTTCATTTCATCAGAAATACTCACCCAATCACCTGCTATTCTTCTCCTTCTCTACAAAGAGACATTCACATCCACTTTGCATATGGTAGATGGTGGGGGGGGGATATTTCCTAGGAAAATACATTTCATTTCATCAAAAATACTCCCGCAATCACCTGCTATTCTTCTCTACAAAGAGACAATCACATCAAATTTGCATATGGTAGATGTTGGGGGGGGGGGATATTTCCTAGGAAAATCCCCCCCCCCCCCACCAATACATGGCACATGCTGTCTGTTCTACACCAATATACATTATTTTGTTTCATCAGAAATACTCCCCCAATCGTGGGCTATTCTTGTCTACAAAGAGACGTCCACGTCCACTATGCATATGCCACATGCTATCTCTTCACCAACTGTCATTTCATTTCATCAGAAATAAGAAATACTCCCCCAATCACCTGCTATTCTTCTCCTTCTCTACAAAGAGACATTCACATCCACTTTGCATATGGTAGATGGTGGGGAGGGGGGAATATTTCCTAGGAAAGTCTCCCCCCCCCCACCAATTCATGCCACATGCTGTCTGTTCTACACCAACATACATTATTTTGTTTCATCAGAAATACTCCCCCAATACTGTGCTATTCTTGTCTACAAAGAGAAGTCCACATCTACTATACATATGGTAGATGGTGGCGGGGGGGAATTTTCCTAGGAAAATCTCCCCCCCCCTCCCTAAATGCATGCCAAATGCTATCCGTTTTACACCAACATACATTTCATTTCATCAGAAATACTCCCCCAATCGTAGGCTATTCTTGAAGAGACATTCACATCCGCTATGCATATGGTAGATGGTTGGGGGGGGGGGATATTTCCTAGGAAAATCCCCCCCTCCCCCCCCTTCCCTCAATACATGCCAAATGCTATCTGTTCTACACCAACATACATTTCATTTCATCAGAAATACTCCCGCAATCACCTGCTAGTCTTCTCTACAAAGAGACAATCACATCCACTTTGCATATGGTAGATGGTGGGGGGATATTTCCTAGGAAAATCTCCCCCCCCCACCAATACATGGCACATGCTGTCTGTTCTACACCAACATACATTATTTTGTTTCATCAGAAATACTCCCCCCAATCGTGGGCTATTCTTGTCTACAAAGAGATGTCCACGTCCACTATGCATATGGTAGATGGTGGCGGGTTGGAATATTTCCTACGAAAATCTCCCCCCGCCCCTCCCTAAATACATGCCAAATGCTATCCGTTTTACACCAACATACATTTCATTTCATCAGAAATACTCCCCCAATCGTAGGCTTTTCTTGAAGAGATATTCACATCCGCTATGCATATGGTAGATGGTTGGGGGTGGGGAATATTTCCTAGGAAAATCTCCCCTCCCCCCGCCACCAATACATGGCACATGCTGTCTGTTCTACACCAACATACATTATTTTGTTTCTTCAGAAATACTCCCCCAATCGTGGGCTATTCTTGTCTACAAAGAGACAATCACATCCACTATGCATAGGGTAGATGGTGGCGGGGGGGGGGATATTTCCTAGGAAAATCTCCCCCCCAACAATACATGCCACATGCTATCTGTTCTACACCAACATACATTATTTCATTTTATCAGAAATACTCCCCCAATCGTGGGCTGTTCTTGTCTACAAAGAGACATCCACGTCCACTATGCATATGGTAGATGGTGGCGGGAGGGAAATATTTCCTAGGAAAATCTCTCCCCCCCCCCCCCCACCAATACATGCCACATGCTTGCTGTTCTACACAGATATACTGTTTTTATTTTCTAGACCCACCCCCACCAAGTGCTATACATTTATACCAATCATATGCAGCTATGGTAGAGATTTAACCTAGAGAACTCTCTACCAGCCAACATACATAATAGTTATGGTATGGTAATGGGGAATTATTGCATATACCGGTAAATAGAATCTCTACCGCCACACCACCACTATATTGTCTATGTATAGATATTATACTAAATTGGAGAGCTCTTTTATAGAAAATGCTGCCTCGCCTATTCACATACTTCTCTACAAGCAGACATACATTATGACTATAGTTAGTTGGGTACATGTAGGGATATTACGTCCTCTGTTACCAACAGACTGGTTCTAGCATGTGCATTTTGTATGCTCCTGAGCACAATATCAACAATGTATATGAAAATACATTAAAAGTTTTGTGGACAGTGTCTGTGAAGGTGATGGGGGGGGGGTGGGTGGGGATATTTCCTTGGCTTAAGCCTGGAAGATTTCCAAGGGGGGAAGATTTCCTGTTACACCGGTATTGTTTTTCAAAATGTGGGAATGAGTTTAGTGTCCCGTCAATTGTCAGTTACCCAGGTACAGTTATAAATTATTTGGAATGCACAATTTAACCCTTTCACCCCCATGTAACTGGAATGGATTTTGATACATTAATTTTGCAACCAATCCAATTGTCACAAAATGATTTTCAGTCTAGTCGATTTGCTCTCAAATATATGAATAAATTACTTGCAAAAAGTGCAGATCCTGACGAGACGGCTCGTCACGAGCCGGCTCATGTGGATCTACATTTTTTGCCAATACCACTACACAGGCCAGTGGTGTTAAAAGGGTTAAGTGGTGAACAGAGTATAGATTCTGATCAGACTGTCCAGATATTGAAGCTGATCGGTTGTCACACTCTTCACAAGCATAGCTGAATCTGTCCAACCTAGAGTTGCAACATATTATTAAGTACTTTGCGTATATACGTATCGGGAACAAGAATTGTATATAAATAAGATTACCGTGATGTCTGTCACCTATTTCTGTGCATGACTTCTAAAATCGTGAAAGTTCAGTGAAGTGTTACGGTAATTTTATAAATAACTGAATGATATGATACTCTAGTATAAAGGTCTATTGTATGTGGCACAGTAACTCTATACATATGGGAGGTGGGAGAAATGGAGTGAATCTCATTGTGAGCAATGTACACCAGGGGGCCGTTTCACTAAACTTCTTGCGACTAAAATGTTCGTAAGCGCAAATTTAGAATTGTCTGGAAATTTCAATTGATGGATTTACATTTATTGAGCATAGGCTGCATTTGCAGCCTATGCTCAATAAATGTAAATCCAATAATTGTTAGCAAGAAAACTGTGTTAATGTTAAATTTACAGACTATCATAATTTTGCACTTACAAACATTTTAGTCGTACAAAGTTTAGTGAAACGGGTCCCAGGATTAGACTGTGACCAGTGTACATTGTGACCATTGTGATCATTGTGGCCAGTGTACACCAGGATCAGACTGTGCAGATGCCATTAGGGTGTCTGGGATCTGGGGGTTGTTTCACTAAACTTTGTACAACTAAAATGTGTGTACCGGTAAGTGCAAATTTAGGATCGTCTGGAAATTTCAATTGATGGATTTACAGTTATTGAGCATAGGCTGCCTATCTCAATAAATGTAAATCCAATACAAGAAAACATTGTTATTGTGAAATTTACAGACTGTCATAATTTTGCACTTACAAACATTTTAGTCGTACAAAGTTTAATGAAACGGCCTTCTGTATCAGACTGTGCAGATGCCATTATACATATATAACTGTGTAGATTTATTTCTCCTGAAGGCTGCAGGAGTGTATAGTTAGCAGATCAGGAGCCAGACTGGCCACAGATGGCATAAGGCCTATTGCCCCAGTCACGGAGGCATTTAGCAGATCAAGAGCCAGACTGGCCACAGATGGCATAAGGCCTATTGCCTCAGTCACGGCGGCATTTAGTAGATGAAGAGCTGGACTGGCCACAGATGGCATAAGGCCTATTGCCCCAGTCACGGAGGCATTTAGCAGATGAAGAGCTAGACTGGCCACAGATGGCATAAGGCATATTGCCTCAGTCACGGCGGCATTTAGCAGATCAAGAGCCAGACTGGCCACAGATGGCATAAGGCCTATTGCCTCAGTCACGGCGGCATTTAGCAGATGAAGAGCTAGACTGGCCACAGATGGCATAAGGCCTATTGCCCCAGTCACGGCGGCATTTAGCAGATCAAGAGCCAGACTGGCCACAGATGGCATAAGGCCTATTGCCCCAGTCACGGCGGTTTTTGGCAGATCAAGAGCTAGACTGGCCACAGATGGCATAAGGCCTATTGCCTCAGTCACGGCGGCATTTGGCAGATCAAGAGCCAGACTGGCCACCGATGGCATAAGGCCTATTGCCCCAGTCACGGCGGCATTTGGCAGATCAAGAGCCAGACTGGCCACAGATGGCATAAGGCCTATTGCCCCAGTCACGGCGGCATTTGGCAGATCAAGAGCCAGACTGGCCACAGATGGCATAAGGCCTATTGCCCCAGTCACGGCGGCATTTGGCAGATCAAGAGCTAGACTGGCCACATATGGCATAAGGCCTATTGCCCCAGTCACGGCGGCATTTGGCAGATCAAGAGCTAGACTGGCCACAGATGGCATAAGGCCTATTGCCGCAGTCACGGCGGCATTTAGCAGATCAAGAGCCAGACTGGCCACAGATGGCATAAGGCCTATTGCCCCAGTCACGGCGGCATTTGGCAGATCAAGAGCCAGACTGGCCACAGATGGCATAAGGCCATATTGCCCAGTCACGGCGGCATTTGGCAGATCAAGAGCTAGACTGGCCACAGATGGCATAAGGCCTATTGCCCCAGTCACTGGCGGCATTTTGGCAGATCAAGAGCCAGACTGGCCACAGATGGCATAAGGCCTATGCCCCAGTCACGGCGGCATTTAGCAGATCAAGAGCCAGACTGGCCACAGATGGCATAAGGCCTATTGCCCCAGTCACGGCGGTTTTTGGCAGATCAAGAGCTAGACTGGCCACAGATGGCATAAGGCCTATTGCCCCAGTCACGGCGGCATTTAGCAGATCAAGAGCCAGACTGGCCACAGATGGCATAAGGCCTATTGCCCCAGTCACGGCGGCATTTAGCAGATCAAGAGCCAGACTGGCCACAGATGGCATAAGGCCTATTGCCCCAGTCACGGCGGCATTTAGCAGGTGAAGAGCTAGACTGGCCACAGATGGCATAAGGCCTATTGCCCCAGTCACGGCGGCATTTAGCAGATCAAGAGCCAGACTGGCCACAGATGGCATAAGGCCTATTGCTGCAGTCACGGTGGCATTTGGAAAATGTGCAGGAAATAATCAACCAAACTCCATATCAGGCCTTTTTAGCTCACCTGAGCGAAGCTCATATGAGCTATTGTTACCGCAATGTGTCCGTCGTCGTCGTCCGTTGTCCATGAACATTTTCAAACGTCTTCTCCTCGGTAACCATTGGGTCTATAGTCACCAAACTTCATGGTCATGGAAGGGGGATTACACAATTGTTAAAATGACGTCATTGCGTAATTCAAGATGGCCGTCGTCTAAAAATAGCACAAATTCTTAAAAAATCTTCTTCTCAAGAACCGCCAACCGGATTTCGAGGAAACTTGGTAGGAATGATCGATGTACAATGCTCTTTCAAAGTTGTGAAAATGGTGACCCCGGGGTCAAAAATGGGCGTGGCCCGTTGGGTCAAATCTTATTTTTGACCGAATATGGTCATGTTATATATCAAATCGAAGGTATCACTGAGGCGATCACTCTGGTATATTTTTTGTCGAAATCGGATTGTTATGTCATCCAAGATGGCCGCCGAAATGTCAAAAGGTTGTTCTTTTATTAGAGATTTCAAAATTCTTCTTCACATGAACCGCTTGGCCCATGGTAGCCAAACTTAAAAGTTATGGTCCATGGGTGAACCCTTTTCAGATTTGTTAAAATGGAGGTCATCGCTAATCCAAGATGGCCGCCGTCTAAAAATAGCATAAATTCTTAAAAAATCTTCTCATGAACTGCTGGCCAGATTTCGACTAAACTTGGTAGGAATGATCGATTTACAATGCTCTTTCAAAGTTGTGAAATGGTGACCCCGGGGTCAAAAATGGGCATGGCCCGTGGGGTCAAATTGGGGTCAAATTTTATTTTTGACCGAATATGCTCATGCCATATATCAAATTGAAGGTATCGATGAAGCGATTGCTCTGGTGCAATATTTGTCGGAATCGGATGATTATGTCATCCATGATGGCCACCAAAAAGTCCATTTATTCAAGATTTTGAACGTCTTTTTCTCAGGAACCACATGGCCGATGCTGGCCAAACTTCATAGGAAGCTAAGATCCTTGGGTGAAGCATTTTCAAATTTGGTAAAATGAGAGTCATCGCTTAATCCAAGATGACCGCCTTCAAAAAATAGCACAATTTTTTTAAAACACATGAACTCAATGTCACATTCTCCTCTGGTGTTCATGGAGTCAGGTGAGCGAATTAGGGCCATCATGGCCCTCTTGTTTTGTATGCCCAGTCATGAGACAGTGTAGTGAGAATTGTTATCTACAAACAAACAAGTTGTATCCATTATAAAAGTAGTAAGATTAGTATTAATCATATTACATGTACATTTAGAGACTCGTGCTGGTGTGGTAATTTAAGGGCTGAATATATTTATTTTTTCTGTGAATATTCTGTTCTGATTTTGGGATTCCCTCACCCCAATCCATCTCAACAAATGAAGTATGGAATCAACACTGTTAACCTGGCCTAAAATCACCTTGGCTGGTGACAGGCCATTAAACACCATCAAATATATAATAAATAAATGTACCATGTCTCATATCAAAGGTGAGATTGGGATATCGTTACAGTTTAAGTGACATTGACTTTTTAGAGGTAGAAAAATACTCCACGGTTATTCACTACTCCCCCCATCCAGGTACATTGCCATCTATACATGGCCTTGCTGTTGAATGGATGTAAAACACCAAACAGTCAATCAATCAATCAATTACTCAAAGGACAGTTAAAGTATTATTTAGACAGGCAAAATTGCAAAATTCTGCTGTCAGTGTTCCACGTTTTGCTGCCGACAAACTTTTTAAATCTAAAAAATATTTAAAAGTAAGTACTTTTTTATCAATAACAAAAAAGTCACCCTCCCCCAAAAAAATTGATTTATTGCCAAAAAAAGATTTTCCTATGGGAATTTAACATGGGGGGTAAAATAGATTTTTTTTAAATATTTTTTTTATTTGTGGACCGATTTTCAAAATCTAATGTTCGTTTTCTTAGTTACATCATGTTCAAGCTATCTCGCCAGGTTTCGGAGTCAATTTCGTTTTTAATTTTGGAAATTGACTCCCCATGTTAAATTCCCATAGGAAAATAGTTTTGTTTTCGCAATAAATCAATATTTGATGGAATTTCATCAAACAAAATTTTTTGGGGAGTGTGACTTTTTTGTTATTGATGAAAAAGTACTTACTTTTAAATATTTTTTAGATTTAATGTGTTTAAAGGTACATGCCCACTCAGTAAGCACAAACTATTCTTTATAGGAATTAAATAAGTGTATAATTGTGTCACTATTCCACCAATTCTAAAAATTACAAGTGCCCGGAAAACAAATATAATCATTTAGTAATATTTATTTTACTGATAGTGACCCGCGTTGGTATCAGGCTATTTTCATATGCAAATGAGGCATGATATTTTTTAATTGTTTATTCTAATGAAATGCGTCACCTGAAAAAATAATATTTTCGACAGAAACTATAAAGTATGATCATTGCACATCAAAAATTAAATACAGAGAATAAATAGTAATGTCTGTGAATGACTTCTAAAATCGTGAAAGTTCGGTGAAGTGTTACGGTAATTTTATAAATAACTGAATGATATGATACTCTAGTATAAAGGTCTATTGTATGTGGCACAGTAACTCTATACATGGGCAACTAATATGGGGCTGTGACTGGAGAAACAGGGCTTATGGGTTTGCAGAACTCCAGATAAGCTGCATAATTGCTTAAATACCCAATTGAAATCAAAAGTAGCCGAGTATCAAAAAGCAATAACAATTTTGTGGTACCTCTAGCATGCTCAGAAAACAATAAACAGATCACAAATATAGCATATTTTTCTTATTTTCCATGAAAACACATCTTGGTATTTCATTAGAATTGTCTCCAAGGAGACAATTCTAATGAAATGCCAAGACATGTTTTCATTTCGAAGTAATCTATTCAATAATTGCTGTCTGTTGATGTGTAAACAGTAGTGTGATTTTGTTTTACCCAATTAAAATTTTGAAATACCCAATTACTTCAGATATGATGGAGTGAAAATACTCAATTACTAATTCCTTATCTGGAGCCCTGGGTTTGTGATCAGTGTAGCTCCCAATCAAATAGCACTTTCCTGTAGACCGATAACGTGATGTAATGGTGAACAGTGTAGATCCTGATCACACTGAGTGGATGCACTGTAAGCTGATTTGGATCTAGACTTGTCGTAAAACCCGTCTCGTTTCTCCAGTCACAGCCACATATGGGAATGTGGTGGAAGAAATGGAGTGAATCTCATTGTAACCAGTGAACACCAGGGTGCCGTTTCACTAAACTTCTTACGACTAAAATGTTCGTAAGCGGAAATTTAGAATTGTCTGGAAATTTCAATTGATGGATTTACATTTATTGAGCATAGGCTGCATTTGCAGCCTATGCTCAATAAATGTAAATCCAATAATTGTTAACAAGAAAACTGTGTTAATGTTAAATTTACAGACTGTCATAATTTTGCACTTACAAACATTTTAGTCGTACAAAGTTTAGTGCAATGGGCCCCAGGATCAGACTGACCAGTGTACATTGTGACCATTGTGATCATTGTGAGTGACCAGTGTAAACCAGGATCAGACTGTACAGATGTCATTAGGGCGTCTGGGATCTGGGGGTCATTTCACTAAACTTTGTATGACTAAATTGTTTGTAAGTGAAAATTTAGGATCGTCTGGAAATTTTGATTGATGGATTTACAGTTACTGAGCATAGGCTGCCTATCTCAATAAATGTAAATCCAATACAAGAAAACATTGTTATTGTGAAATTTACAGACTGTCATAATTTTTCACTTACAAACATTTTAGTCGTACAAAGTTTAGTGAAACGGCCCCCTGGATCAGACTGTAAAATTAGATTTATTTCTCCTGAAGGCTGCAGGAGTGTATAGTTAGCAGATCAGGAGCCAGACTGGCCACAGATCGCATAAGGCCTATTGCTCCAGTCACGGCGGCATTTAGAACATGTGCAGGAAATAATCAACCAAACTCCATATCAGGCCTTTTTTTTGTATGCCCAGTCATGAGACCGTGTAGTGAGAATTGTTATCTACAAACAAACAATTTGTTGTTTCTTTATTACTGGCATATGTCTGCCCCGAGAAAGTTCATTTGTTGTTAACCCTTTCAACACTACAGACCTATATAGTAGTGTTTGCAAACAGTGTAGATCCTGATGAGACGGCTCGTGACGAGCCGTCTCATCAGGATCTGCACTTTTTGAAAGAAATTTATTGATTTTTTAGGAAAAAAACAACTGTTTATAAATGGACTAGTTTGAGTTTCATTTTGTGAGAATTGGCTCGGTCGGAAATATCTCGGTCCATTTCAGTTATTAGGGTGGGCAGGATTGAGAATTATATTTAATGATTCATATGTAGTCTGTGGTCTCGATATTATTTTGTGTCACTTTTGTCATGGTAGTATTTGAAGGTTACGGTAATAATTCTTCTGTATTTTCTATAGATTGAAAAATGCATCCAGTTCGAAAAGACAGAAGGAAAAATAGATGATACAAAGAAGAGAAAGAAGAACAAGAAGGGGACGGGTGTATGTTTCCAAAACCACTACGTCCTACAGGATGCTATAGACAACTTTGACGACAAGGAAGGTAGGAAAATAAACGCTTAATCATAATTTTTCACTTACGAACATTTTAGTCGTGCAAAGTTTAGCCTCCTGGTACCTAGGAGTCGTTTCACTAAACTTTGTACGGCTAAAATGTTTGTAAGTGCAAATTTAGGATCGTCTGGATGGATATACAGCCTATTCTCAATAAATTCAATACTTGTTTACAAGAAAACATTGTTAACGTGAAATTTACAGACTATCATAATTTTGCACTTACGAACATTTTAGCCGAAGTGAAATGGCCGCCAGATCTTATCGCTGTGTTTTAGTTCTGCAAGTCATATTCCTCTCTCCTACACAACCTCCCGCGCTAATCTTGCCAAGATCATCGACGTTTATGCACATCTATAATTGGCACTGCCAACTCTCAATCGAGCAATTTGATTGTCTGAGCCTGAGCTGTAGCACAGCTCAGGCTCAGCCAATCAAGCTGCTTGATTTCAAGCACAGTATTCAAGTATTTGAAAATAAAGAAATTTACCAATATTGCCAAGATTAGCACAGGTGGTAGGTAGTATATACAGCTGCTTTCTCGTCTGTATATGGTGGGTGGTTGGTCAGGCGAACATTATAGGAATGAATGGCCTTTTTGTGGAATTTATCGGGGTATAAACTTGGAAAAGTCGCGGGAATACTGGACGAAGCGATAAAAAATCACAATTTTCGAAAGAAAAAAAAAAAAAAAAAATTTAATTTTGTTTAAGGCCTCGTCCAGTATTCCCGCGACTTTTCCAAGTTTATATCCCCGATAAATTCCACAAAAAGGCCATTCATTCCTTATAATTCCAGCATTTGAAATAAATTCATCAAGAAAATGTGTTTATTTTCCGTTTTCTTAAGAATTATTTTAACTGCGCCTCATGGTTATGGAAAGTAGTTCGGCATGGAGTTTACTGGGATATAAATTTTGGACGGAGACTTGCAACGGACCAATCAAATGTTAGGGAATTGTGTAAATATTTTTGTGCTGGAATTATGACAGCGTAAATTAACGGTAGGAATTCCTCCTTATAGGAATCACGATTTGCCTGGTTTGGCCCTCTGATACATTTTTATCTTTGGCTCTTTTGTTCCCTGAAGTTGAATTGGGTTATTGCCCATTATAAAAGTAGTAAGATTAATACTGACCCTACTGCTTTTGGGAGGGGGCCAAGTGATTCTGGTGTGGCGAGGACCTGGCATCAGATCAGGATTATTCTGATTTCAGGGCTGAATATATAGTGTTCTTATTGTAAATATTCAGTTCTGATCTTGGGATTTTCCCCCCCATTTGTACAGGTAATATGTGGGATTTAATACTAAACCTATTGACCCGACCTTAAATGACCTTAGCTGTTGATAGGCCGTTAAACTCCAACAAACAAACAAACAAACATATGACCTGGCTGTTGAACGGACATACAACCCCAATCAGTCGATCAACCAATCAATCAACCATTCAACCAGCCAATCAATATATAAATCAATCAATCAATCATTCAATCCACTGTACTTCAGGCATAATAGTGCTCTAAGATATGCCTGTCTGCTTTCAGAGATGAATGATATATGACTGTGTTTCCTGGGTGTCCAGTTCTATGGTATATGGCGGGGGATGGAATGCATAATGTATATTCTTAAGCCTTTCGCCCCTAAGTAACTGCAATGGGTTTTGAATTGTTAATTTTGCAACCAATCCAACCGTCACAAAATGACTTCCACACTAGTCAATTTATGAAAAGGGGGTGTTTTTTTCTAAACAATATGAAAAATATTTGCAAAAAGTGCAGATCCTGATGAGACGGCTCGTGACGAGCCGTTTCATCAGGATCTACACTGTTTGCCAATAGCACTATACAGGCCTGTGGTGTTGAAAGGGTTAACTGTGAATTTTACCGGGATTCACAGCTGAGCTAAGTGATCTGTTGTAATAAGGGTGGGTGCCTGGCACCAGATCAGGAAACTTTCTGTCAGTGCTGAAGTTTTATAGTGCGTTCAGTCCGGAATGTACATTTATCTCCCATACAGGTGCATTTCCGTTTGTATGTTACCTTGCTGTAAACAGATGTAAAACCCCAATCAGTCAATGAACCAATCAATCAATCAATCAATCTGTATACATGACTGTTTGTGGACGTATCTATATATTTGTCATAAAATGTATGCATTGTGCATCTTCTCGCATCATCTCTATGTACCAATATTTATACCTCCGGCATACGAAGTATGTCGATGGGTATATAGTTTTTGTATTTCTGTCCTTACGTTCGTTTGTCCTTTTGTCCATTCTGCTGTAGAACACCGGTCTCACTTAACCCATTAAAGACGGGATACACTTATAGAGTATGAAACTTTTTAGGGGGGGAATCCTATTTTCTTCATTTCATCTCGAAAGTATATGTTGTTACCACTCACTTGAACCGTCTCGATGAGACGGTTCAAATGAGTGGTAACAATATATACCTTTATGGAGAAATAAACAAAAGAATGAGATTTTTCCAATAAAAATTATTGTATCCTTAGACTGAAATGGGTTAAGTGTCAGGAGGCATTTAGTGTTTGGACTGTGTGTGCATGCGTGGGTCTGGTTACGATGTTTGCAAGAGTTTTCCCAATCTGTCACCGGGGTCCTTGTGCAGGCCACACATTTTTGATCCAGGATAAATGAGAAATATTTTCCCTGGAACAGAGTTCTGGGAGCCATTTCACTAAACTTTGTACGACTAAAATGTTCGTAAGTGCAAAATTATGATAGTCTGTAAATTTCACATTAACATTGCTTTCTTGTAAATAATTATTGGATTTACATTTATTGAGCATAGGCTGCATATGCAGCCTATGCTCAATAAATGTAAATCCATAATTTGAAATTTAAAGAAGAAGTTTAGTGAAACGGGCCGCAGCTTTGTATCCTCATATTTGTCAGAATGTAAAATGTAAATGTGATACACGTATGTTTACTGTGAACAATGGGTGACGGGTGAACAGAAGTTTAGCCCAATACACAATTGTTACCGGTATATAATACAATTAGAGTAGTCTAAGTAGGTCAAGACATATTTTATCATCTTTCTCATTTCTGTTACAATGAATTATTGTGACCACTCATTTGAACGGACTCGACAGGATGGTTCAAAGGAGTGGTTGCAACATTTATGGAAAAAGAATATTTGTTTATTCAAAATAAAGACTAACAACTTCAAAGCAAACACTGTGCAAACATTGTAGATCCAGATGAATCGGCTCCTAATGAGCAATCTCATAGGATCATTTGTCACATTTGTAGAAAACAAATAAAATCACTTATTGTCATTAATGAAATAGTAGCATGGAAATAGCCAATGTTGAATATTAAAGGTACATGCCCTCTCACCAGGCACCCAATGTTTTTTTTTATATCAGAGACATCATCTGAGACATTTTCTGGCAAAATAAACAATCATTCACCATTACCCCATGTATTGATTGGCATTATACAGATGTAAATTTCCTCACTGATATCAGGAGCGATAACAGAGTTTCCTTAAAATGTTAACAGACATTACTATTTATTCTCTGTATTTCTTTTTTGATGTGCAATGATCATACTCTATAATCTGTTTCAGGTGACGCATTTAATTGGTATAAATAATTAAAAAATATCATGCCTCATTTGCATATGAAAATAGCCTGATAGCACTGAGAGTCACTATTAGTAAAATAAAGATTACTGTACTAAATGATTATATCTCAGGGGCGGATCCAGCATTTGGGGAAAGGGGGGTGGGGTTGTCTAGTTGCGACATGGGAGTATGAGAGTAATTTCAAGAGTTACCGATCGCAACTAGGGGGTTGTCCTATTTTTGATCTCTTCGAAATGCACTTTCCTGTGTTTTACGGCATTTAAATTCAGACTCCCAACTGGTGGTAAACTGTGTGAACTGTAAACTCCGTGGCTGAATTGGGGGGGTTGCAACCCGGAACCCCCCCCCCCTCCAGATCCGCCCCTGTATCTGTATAACGGGCACTCGTAATGTTTTATAACTGGTGAAATAGTGACACATTTTGTGCCTACTGAGTGGTCATGTACCTTTAAGGGTGAAAGGGTTAATGTAAGAATCAAATTCTCTAACAATCTCGTACATACTTATTATCGATACAAACTTTAATGAAACAGGTCCCAGGATCTCTGAATTCAATGATTGCTATTCCCACATACAAATGCAATCTGGTTCTAGTCATTCGTTCGTTCGTTCATTCTCGTTCCTTCGTTCATTCGCTCGTTCGTTCATTTTCGTTCGTTCGTTCGTTCATTCAATTAATCAATCAAGTTGTATGTCTACTCGGTATATTGCAGTGTTGAAGCAGCTGACCATCGGTGGCAATGTCAACTTCTCCACGGGAAATGGCACCACACTACTACACAGGGTAAGTGGGCGGAGCATTGCTGGGTGGGTGGGTGTACACACTGGTGTGGGTGTTGTTACAGTGTTCACTGTCGGGGGATGATCAAGGTGCATGATCACGTGGTTACAACAACAATAATAATGGCTGAACGTGTTGAAAGCCCGCCCACTCTAAAGTAAACATTGTTTGATAATTCAACGGATTTTGATGAAATGTGGCGCAGCAAATGCGGCTTCATGAGCTGCATTATGTGGTCTCAGGCCTTTGGCACATAATAGTGTCGTTTTTGCGAAGAATCCATTTCCGTGTCAGTAAACATGGATTTCTATTCTTCGCAAAGAGAACAGAAGTTTGGGCCAAAGTACCGAGACCACAAAATGCAGCTTAACAAGACAGGTTTGATGCGCCATATTTCATCAAAATCCGTTACATAATAAGGACAATATAAAATAATAGATACTTTGAATCGGAGGCGCTTCTGGAAGTTTAGGATGGGTTGTGGCCGAGGGGTTGGAACACCTGACTTCCAATCTGGAGGTTGTGGGTTCAAACCTCGCCTTGGGCATCACAAATGCTTTCATAGTATTTCCATCCCACTGGTCTGTCGGATTAGACTTTAAATTGTGGTCCCATCTCTATATGACCTTGGTGGGACGTTAAACCCTTTCACTTTTTCACTTTCTGGAAGTTTAAGTAATTGTTGTTGTTGTTGTAACCATGTGATGATGCACCTTGATAATGCACTTTCATGTCATTAGCCAATGTATCAATATTAATTTGACCAATATTTTGGTGAGAACCCAATAGTTGTGACTGTGAGGGGAGAAATTAGGCTTATGGGTTTAGCTACCAGTGTAGATCCAGATCAGCCTGTGCATACGCACAGTCTGATCAGGATCTTCACTATTCGCCATTCCATCAATGAAGCATATGTCATGCTAGTAAGAAACAGTATAGATCATTGGACACCCGATACCAGATCAGGATTGTGATTTTAGTACTGGAGAGGTATTGTATCTTCAATGCTGAATGTGCATTGCTTTCCTCATACATATGAGACACGCCATGTGATTTTGTACCTTCGGACATCTGCGTAATTTCATTAAATACGTTTACAAAAGTTACAATAATTTTCATAAATAAAGTCAAAAGTTGAAAAAATTGTCAGAATATAATTCCGCATTTACTCTGAACATTTTGTCAGCTTTTGACGCCATTTACGGAAAATATTGTAAATTTTGTAAAAGTATTTCATGAAATTATTCAGATGTCCGAAGGTACAAAATCACATGGCGTATCTCATATTTGTCCTTGTCTGTATACTATCTTGTTGACTGGACGTACAACTATATGGGAAGTTGAAAGGGATATCCAAATTTGTATCTTAGCAGTGAATCCTACTGGGATTCCTACCTGGGACTAAGTGATCTGTAGCCGATTTCACCAAAATTGTTAGCATATTTATCTAGCTAAGTATACTTCAAGGGAGTAATCATTTATTTTTACCTAAATGCATTATTTCTTATAGAACTAACAATGTATATGATGATTAAAAGTATGCAAAAGTATTATACTGAATTTGTTATATTATCACAGCCAAAATGGCTGTGATAATGTAATAAATTTAGTATAATAAAAATTAATAAATTTATCCTTAAATTGAAAAGTGTTCTTAGCAAGTTAAGTATCCTTTGCAATTTTGGTGAAATGGGCTACTGGTGTAGTAATGGCGCCAGCCACTAGAGCAGGAAAATGCCTTTCATTGTAGTTTCAGAGTACAATGTATGGTAGGTGTTACACCATTATAGGTACTTTCCTACGGAAAATTGTTAATTCGACGGAACAAATTGTTATTTTGTGGGAACTAATTAATAAAAAAAAAAAATTCTACTTTAAATTACGTTAAATTGAGGGAACAAATTGTTATTCTGTGGGAAGAAATTAATAATAAAAAATCCATGTCCCCTGCGTTGCTCCGTACTTTCCCATCTGTAAACGACATTGCCGTTGAATGGACATACAAGTAAACTCTCAAACAATCAATCAAATCCATTGAATTAATCAATCAGTTAATCATATCCTCACAGTGTGCCCAGGAAGACAACGTGTCGGCGGCCGAACTGTTGTTGGGTCGAGGTGCGGACGTGAACGTAGTGGACGATGACTGGTGGACGCCACTACACACGGCGTGTAACTGTGACAGCGTCGAGATTCTACAGTTCCTCCTGAATGTAAGTGTTATATCGCTGCAGCTGCCATGATTGTGAATTCACTCTCTGTATGCAATCATTGGTTGACGGCCCTACACGTCTCGTGTAACTGTGGCAGCATATGGGTTCTACAGTATCTCTTGAACGTAAATACCAGGGGCCTGTTTCACTAAATTTTGTACGACTAAAATGTTCGTAAGTGCAAATTTAGGATCGTCTGGAAATTTCAATTGATGGATTTACATTTATTGAGCATAGGCTGCAAATGCAGCCTATGCTCAATAAATGTAAATCAAATAATTGTTTACAAGAAAACATTGTTAATGTGAAATTTACAGACTATCATAAGTTTGCACTTACAAACATTTTAGTAGTACGAAGTTTAGTGAAACGGCCCCGTGTACATTTGTTTTACATTGTTGTAGTCCCTGTGAATCGTGAATTCTATCCCAGACTCCTATACGATCATTGGTGGACAGCCATACATGATGGTGACCAAATGACATTGACAACTATTATTCTGTTACACACTGTTTTAAAGTCACTCTTTTTATTAAATTTTCGACCACATGGTCAATATCAAAATAGTGTGAAACAGTATTGGCAGTTCTTTGTGACGTCCATATTGTAGCAGGAAACTGGACGTTACATCCGGTTTACTGATACAATATGGACTGCCAATACTGTTTCACACTACTTTGATAAAGACCATGTGGTAGAAAATTTAATTAAAAGAGTGACTTTAAAACAATGTGTATTAAATGTGCTTCCTTCGGAGTTGCTGTCGATAATTGTCGATTCAACTAAAAGAGGATGGGATGGTATGCACAAAACCCCAGTCAGTCTACATTTAGTCAGTATTTATGAATAGTATATAGCTAGCTGTCTGTGATAACTATTCCAGAATGGTGCTGATGCCACGGCAATCGATGTTGACGGCTATTTCCCCATTGACCACGCACAAGATGAATCTGAAGCTAAAGCTGTGATGACTAAGCACCTCAAATCTCAAGGTAAAGGTTTCATAACAAGGCTCGCCAACCAACCAACCAACCAACCAACCAACCAACCAACCAACCAACCAACCAACCAACCAACCAACCAACCAACCAACCAACCAACCAACCAATCAATCCATATCTGCAGGTTTGGGTACAGACAAACTGCAGATGTGACGGTCACGGCCGTGGGAATTTCTCAACCACAACAAATACATCAACCAATAAATCAACCAATTAATCAATCAATAAATAAATAATATCTGCAGGTTTGAGCACAGAGAAACTACAGCAGGCGCGTCAGTCACGGCCACATGAATTCCTCGACCACATAAAGACCCTGCCCCTGGCCACAGACGTCAACCAACTTAACACAGATGGGGTTACACTTGTAAGTCAGTGATTTAGTTTTATTCCAGGAGGCCGTTTCACTACACTTCGTACGACTAAAATTTTCGCAAATGCAAATTTTGGATCATCTGGGAATTTCAATTGATGGATTTAAATTTATTGAGCATAGGCTGCATATGCAGCCTATGCTCAATAAATGTAAATTCAATAATTGTTTACAAGAAAACATGTGAACTTTACAGACTATCATACCTTTGCGCTTACGAACACAAGATTCTAACATATGAATGTTTATTTGAGACGCGCCATGTGATTTTGTAACCAAGAACATTTCATGAAATATTATTACCTAAGCTGTAATATTTTCTGCAAATGACCTGGAGAGATACAAAATGTTCAGATTTTGTCAACTTTAGACGTCATTTACGGAAAATATCGTAAATTTTGTCAATATTTTTCATGAGATATCGCACATGTTCTTGCATACAAAATCACATGGCGCGTCTCATATGTGGCTGTGACTGGCGAAATGCGGTTTATAGCATTTGCGGATATTTAAACTTCTGACCTTCTAGCGAACTCTTGAAGCCTAATAATGATGAAACCTACGTTTGAAGAATTAACCCTTAAACCGTTATCTTATTTTTTTTATCGTCTGCTGTTTATTTTCCATTTTTAGCTCGACTATTCGAAGAATAAGTAGAGCTTATGTTGTCACCCCGGCGTCGGCGTCGGCGTCGGCGTTAGCGTCGGCGTCACCGTCACGCCTTGGTTAAGGTTTTTAGTCAAACTTGTATATGGAATACTACTGGCCCTACACCCACCATACTTGGACAACTTCATCTCCTAGTGATGCACATCAATAACCCCTGATCTATATTTGACCTTGACCTACATTTCCTCATCAATTACTTACTTAATTCCTTTTGGTTAAGGTTTTTAGTCAATACTACTGGCCCTACACCCACCATACTTGGACAACTTCATCTCCTAGTGATGTACATCAACAACCCCTGATCTATATTTGACCTTGACCTACATTTCCTCTTGAATTACTTACTTAATTCCCCTTCGTTAAAGTTTTTAGTCAAGCTTGTAGATGGAATACTCCTGGCCCTACACAAACCATACTTGGACAACTTCATCTCCTAGTGATGTACATCAACAACCCCTGACCTATATTTGACCTTCACCTACATTTAACCTTGAATTACTTACTTAATTCCCCTTGGTTAAGGTTTTTACTCGACCTTGGTTAAGCTTTTTACTCAAGCTTGTACATGGAATACTATTGTGCATACAGACACCATACTTGGACAACCTTTTCTCATAGTGATGTACATCAATAACCCCTGATCTATATTTGACCTTGACCTACATTTCCTCTTGCATTACTTACTTAATTCTCTTTGGTTAAGGTTTTTAGTCAAGCTTGTAGATGGAATACTCATGGCCCTACACCAACCATACTTGGACAACTTCATCTCCTAGTGATGTACATCAACAACCCCTGACCTATATTTGACCTTCACCTACATTTAACCTTAAATTACTTACTTAATTCCCCTTGTTAAGGTTTTTACTCAACCTTGGTTAATGGTTTTTAGTCAAGCTTGTAGATGGAATACTATTGTGCATACAGACACCATACTTGGATAACTTTTTCTCATAGGGATGTACATCAATAACCCCTGACCTTTATTTTACCTTCACCTACATTTAACCTTCAATTACTTGGTTAATGTTTATAGTCAAGCTTGTATATGGAATACTTCTGGGCCTACATCAACCATACTTGGACAACTTCATCTCCTAGTGATGTACATCAATAATCACTGACCTATATTTGACCTTGACCTACTTTTATCCTTGGATTACTTAGTTATCTCCCCTTGGTTACGGTTTTTACTCAAGCTTGTATATGGAATACTCCTGGGCCTACAGCAACCATACTTGGAAAACTTTATCTCCTAGTGATGTACATCAATAACCCCTGACCTATATCTGACATTGACCTACATTTAACCTTGAATTACTTACTTAATTTCCCTTGGTTAATGTTTTTAGTCAACCTTGGTTAAGGTTTTTATGCAGGCCGCAGCCACCTTCTTTGTCAAGCTATGTGTACATCGACAACCCTCGTAGTCGAGCTATGCTGTTCTCCTACAGCTCTTGTTATTATCAAAAACATGCTTTGACACCACTTTGAATAATTTACAACATGCTTTGACAGCACTTCAGAATCATTTCCATTGGAAATGATTCTAATGTGCTGTCAAACCATGTTTTTATTAAGAAATAAGTCAAGATATAAAAGCGACTGCAGACGACAATTGTTGTGAGTAGCGGTCTAAGGGTGAAGAGTGTTTCTTTGACTGAATGGCAAACAGTGTAGGCTCAGATCAGACTGCACGAATGAGCGGCCTGATCTGGGGATAGACTGTTCGCATAACCCATAGACACCAGTTCTCCAGTATATTAAACACGATCCCCGCATTCTGGTCAACATAGCCGTCATAGCTGTCACCCGGCATGGTACAACATGTTTGTATATGTATCCATACAATCAGCAAAAACACCTTTGTTTCTAGCTCTCAATCAAAGTTGTTCCAGTCACAGCCACATTTAATCACTTGTGTTTCTGTCGATATCCTTCCACGAATTAGCCAAAGGGATGATAAAAATCAGTGCATTTCCCGTTCCAGTTGCATATAGCGGCATATGGGTACTGAGTGTTTATTCCGTCAACACGGTGCGTATGTGCCGTGAAACATTTTTGAAATCCTGTCAATACGACCTAATCACTGCTCATGAATAAGTGCGGTGGCTGGGGTTATTTTTTTGCATTTTAACGTGTTGACGGGATAAAGAGAATAGTAGGTTAGTGCCGTGAATGGGAAAAAATATCTGGCGCAGCACGGAAACAGGATGTGCTCCTCGCACATCCCATTTCCGTGCCGCGCCAGATATTTTTTCCCATTCACGGCACTAACCTACTATTCTCTATCTATTTTCCTTATTTCTGAACCAAATTATATGTTGTGACCACTCATTTGAACCGTCTCGGTGAGACGGTTCAAATGGTGGTCACTACATATACTTCTGATGAGAAATAAAGAAATTATTGAGCCTTGCCAGATATTTTTTCTCATTCACGGCGCTAACCTACTATTCTCTATATGTAAAGCGCCAACCAATCAACCAATCAACCAATCCATCGAGTCAATATTGATACATTTCCCATTGCAGCTGCACATAGCGGCTGCCAATGGCTACAAGAGTGCAATGAAGGCCCTGTGGAGGTACGACCCCGAGGTAAACTCCCTCGACAACTACGGCTGGACCCCGCTTCACGTGGCCGCCAGATTCAATCAGGTACTAGGGATGGTGGAGACCTATGGGTGTGGTATTGTGCTTCAATACTGTAAGTTATGTGTTCAATCCTCACCCTAAGCATTAAAAATACTAGCATAGTATTGCCATCCCACTGGTCTGTCCGATGAGACTTTAAACTGTGGTCCTGTCTCTATATTACCTTAGCTGTTGTTGGGATGTTAAACCCGTTCACCTTCTCTTGCAACTAGGTACTCCGTTAAATATCTGTTCATTTCTTGTTTCATTTCTAACATGCAGATATTGTGACTTTTCACATTGATGACAAGATGAGCAATTGTGGCGTTCCCTCATTTCAAGTGGCCGCTATATTCAACTAGTAACCTTTGCAAAGTATGCTTATCTAGCTAAGTATACTTTGAGAGGAGAAATATTCATTTTAAGGATAAATGTATGAATTTTTAGCCAGGTTTTTTTAAAAAAAATCCAGGCTATCGGATTGGCGAAAGCCGGGCGGGCGGCGTCCACAATCAATGTTAAGTTTTCGTGTTTGAGTCCATTTCTTTGTTACTGTACCACCTAGGACCACCAAACTTTCACAGCTTCATAATCAAGGGGTGCCCACCACATATCACTATCCAACATGTTACTTTTTTTTTAACTTCACCCATTTTTTCCGCGTAGTCGACTTAGCCATTTTCAATGTTAAGTTTTCGCGTTTACAATGTTAAGTTTTCGTGTTTAAGTCCATTTCTTTGGTACTGTACCACCTAGGACCACCAAACTTTCACAGCTTCATAATCAAGGGGTACCCACCACATATCACTATCCAACATGTTACTTTTTTTTTTAACTTCACCCATTTTTTCCGCGCAGTCGACTTAGCCATTTTCAATGTTAAGTTTTCGCGTTTACAATGTTAAGTTTTCGTGTTTAAGTCCATTTCTTTGGTACTGTACCACCTAGGACCACCAAACTTTCACAGCTTCATAACCAAGGGGTGCCTACCACATACAACTATCCAACATCTGACCGTTTTTTTACCTTCACCTATTATTTCTACGTAATTGACTTAGCCATTTTCAACGTTAACTTTTTACGTACGTCTGGTTAGAGTTTTTTGGTTAAAAAAACTTTTTTGTTATACTATATCTCTGCAACTGCTTCGCCCATTACCTTGAAACTTCACATGGGTGTTTATCATCATCCATATTTTCATTCTAACCCCCAACCGTGCGGCCCCTGTGCCCAATGTCAAGGTCAAATTACTTTGAATTTTTTTGTTAATGTTTTTTCGTGTACTATATCTCTGCAACTGCTTCACCCAATACCTTGATACTTCACATGGGTGTTTATCATCATTGTCGCACCTGCTTGCGGAAAGCGCGATCCTGTGCCCAATGTCAAGGTCAAATTACTTTGAATTTTGTTGTTAAAGTTTTTTCGTGTACTATATCTCTGCAACTGCTTCACCCAATACCTTGATACTTCACATGGGTGTTTATCATCATTGTTGCACCTGCTTGCGGAAAGCGCGATCCTGTGCCCTATGTCAAGTTCAAATTACTTAGAATTTTTTTGTTAAAGTTTTTTCGTGTACTATATCTCTGCAACTGCTTCACCCAATACCTTGATACTTCACATGGGTGTTCATCATTGTCACACCTGCTTGCGGAAAGCGCGATATCGTCGGCATTTTGGCATACGTCCGTCCGTTCGTCCGTGTGTCCGGTTAAAGTTTTTTGGTTAAAGTTTTTCCATCTACTATATCTATTTTTTTAGTGTCCATGCCTCGCCCCAAGGCGCGACATGCAGGCCACGGCCATCTAGTCTACAAAAAGTGGGTATAATTATGTTATCCAAGTGTCTATGCTTGGAAAAAACCTGGCCTTCGTGGCTTTGCCTCGTTTCTTGTTATTATACTGAATTCATTACATTATCACAGCCATTTTGGCTGTGATAATGTAATACATTCAGTACAATAATTCTGCATAATTTTAATCATCAAATATATGCAGTCATTAGTTATATATGAAATAATGCATTTCGGCAAAAATAAATGATTACTCCCTCAAAGTATATACTTTGCAATTTTGATGAAATTGGCTACTGGTACATGGTTAACCAATTATATTTGGAATACCCCTCTAGGTGCAACTTTAAAATAGTTTCTCATTTCTCGACCAACATAAATGTTGTGACCACTCATTTGATCCGCTTCACCATTGTGACCTTTATTTCAGCTAAAATCCGTGGAAATCCTTCTGAAACACAGAGCAAACCCCAATATGCTCGACCTACTCGGCTCCAAACCATCCGCGGTCACAAGTTCGGACGAGCTCCGCGGACTTCTGATGAAATTCGAGAGGAAATTTGACTCTAAAGCTCCGACCGATGCACCCGACCGGCCATCTTATCTACAAATAACCAGTGATAAGGATTGCAATGTATACCATGAGATTGAGGTCACGCCCGAAGATGAGATGCCTGACGGAAACTTGGTGGGCTTATTCCGAATCAACAGTAAAACTGTGTATGTTACCGACCATCGTTATAAAGGCACCTGACATTAGATAAGGATATTGCATGTTATCTGTCTGTCACATATTTATCCAACTGGGGATATAGGGTTCGTCCATGTGCGTGCGTGCTGCTGCGTGCGTGCGTGCGTGCGTGCGTGCGTGCGTGTGCGTGCGTGCGTATATGTATGTTAGTATCACCTTTCATTTGTCAGTAACTTATGAACCGCTTCACTGGTTTTGATAATATTTGGCCACGATGTGTGTCGTGGGATGTTGCTTTGTTTTGCATACGACCCACATCAGACAGCCTAAAGTCAAGCTCACTGAGGACTTGTGTTCACCTTTTTTGTAAGGCAATGTTTTTGTTTTTTTATTATGAAGGCTGCCAGCGAGGGGATTAGCTTTGTGACAACGATGCCCTTGTGATATTTTATTTTACTTGTTTGTTCTAGCCTTCTCATAAACGTGTCTGACCACAGACACCATTCTGACATGAAAAATATGCAAAATATGGAAGGTTGAATGGTCTCGACTGATCTCTGCTCAGTCTCGGCCAATGAAACTACTGAATTTAGAGTACAAACTTAGAGAACATACTATGATATACAGAAAGTTTTATTAGCTTGTTGTTTACATGTTACTGACTGCCCTAGCTATTTACTGGTGTTTTAAAGACACGTGGCATTAGATAAGGATATTGCATTTCAGGGATTCCGCTGGGGAAAATAAAAAAATCGCCACAATATATATATATTTTTTTTTTTTTCGAAAATTGTAATTTTTTATCAATTGCGAAAGTGGCGATCGCCAGCGGAATCCCTGCATTTTAATCCTTTGTTGCAGGAGACCTAAGCATGGGACCATCTCGAAGGAAGATGAACTACAGGAGGCCAAACAGATGTACGAGTCCATCAGTGACTGGGAAGGTTAGTGGGTCATCTCCGGACATAGCGGACATGATCGACCTTGGAGACTACTGTCTGTTTCACGAGACCTGCCCAAATTTTACGGCCATATAAACAATGCAAAAACAATATTTTTTTGGATATTAACTTTTAAGAATGAGCCTTCTTTTTATTTCGTGAAATTTGGTCAAATATTGCTTTTATTACAAAAAATTGATTTGTCTATGGGAATTTAACATGGGGGAAAAGGAGGTGCAGGCGTTGGGAGAGGAGCCAAAAACATTGGAAATGGACTCAGAACCTTGGATAGCTTGGAATTGATCTAACTATAAGAAAACAAGTTAAATTTTTAAAATCAGTCCACTATTTCTGAAATTAGAAAAATTTCCGTATGTTAAATCCCCATCGGCATCTTCAAATTGTTTTTTCGTTTTTTTGGGCAGGTTTCGTGAAACAGACAGTAGTTTAAATTTTGTTCTGATGCACTCCATAAATATCACGCAATTTGATTGGCTGATGGTCATACATTACAGGTATATCATTGTTGATGAACAGTCGCAAATTATTTCAATATGTATTCCTACGCCAGTAGTAAAGGAGTGCATTAGAAATAGGTTAACCGCATTGTAATTTTTAAATTTGCGGCGTATATCAGAAAATGATAGGTCGGAAAACATGTTTAATGGCTCCGCTAGCGCGTTGCCATTAAACAGATTTTCCGACCTATCATTTTCTGATATAGGCCGCAAATTTGAAAATTACAATACAGTTAACCCTATATTGATCGGATGTAAAATTCAATCAATCAATCTCAATGAGTCAATCAGCCAGTCTGTGGGTGGCAGGTGGGTTTGGGGAATTTAACGATTGGGATTCATCCCTACCGGTATCCCGACTGGTGACCTGGTATTGCCCTCACATATGTCTTTGTCATTTTGTATGTGACAGTAGAATCTGGTTATACCCCTTACAATTATTTGTAATCCTATTACTTTTAGGGGAAGGGGCCAAGTGGCTTTGGTGTGGTATGGACCTGGTACCTGTTCAGGTTATTCTGATTTCAGGGCTGTTATTTTTTATTATTGAACCCATTGGACCAGCTGTAGATGACCTTAGCTGTTGATAGGCCGTTAAACACCAATAAACAAACAAACAATCAGGCCGGCAGGCTGTGGCCCCGGGTTCGATTCTCAGACGGGCCAGTATGTGAGATTGGATTGTGTTCACCATATCGGACAAATGGTCTTCCTCTGGGTACTCCGGTTTCCTCCCACATTAATGAAGGCATTTGTATAAGTGGTCTTGTGCTTGTTTGTAATAGTTGTGAAATAAATATTGTGTAAATTAAATTAAACTTCTTGTATCCTATCTTATCTGCAGTCACGCCCCCTGGTGGGCCCCCAGGTCCTGTATCGAGCATAGAGGTTGAAGATGATGATGACGATGATGATGAGGGTGACTACGTCTCCACGGCGATCTGGAAAACTGGGGCCCAGGAAGAGGTATTTTTAAATTAGTTTGCAGCTTAGGGCCATGTGTTTTTTCAATGCTGAAAAGGCACACTTTTATGACCCAGGGGGCCGTTTCACTAAACTTCGTACAACTGAAATATTTGTAAGTGCAAAATTATTATAGTCTGTAAATTGCACATTAACAATGTTTTCTTGTAAACAATTATTGAATTTACATTTATTGAGCATAGGCTGCATATGCAGCCTATGCTCAATAAATGTAAATCCATCAATTGAAATTTCCAGACGATCCTAAATTTGCACTTACGAACATTTTAGTTGTACAAAGTTTAGTGAAACGGGCCACTGCTGTTGGACGAACATAATACACGATTACCTCTTTCTGTCTGTGTACCTACTGTCTGTTTCAACGAAACCTGCACAAATTTCACGGCAATATAAACAATGCAAAAACAATATTTTTTTTGATAATATTAAATTTTAGCAAAATTTAAGAATGAGCCTTTTTGTTTTGTGAAATTTGGTCAAATATTGATTTTATTACGAAAAATGAGCAAAAAAATCCGAAAAATTGTGGAAAGTGATTGTGAAATCTAGCTATAATGCTTGGAAATGATCTAAGAAAACAAAAGTTACATTTTGAAAATCGGTCCACTATTTCTGAAATTAGCAAAATTACCCCATGTTAAATCCCCAGACATCTTCACTGGGGATTTAACATGTGGAAATTGTTTTTTCGCAATAAAATCAATATTGGACCAAATTTCATGAAATAAAAAGGTACGCTTATTCTTAAATTTTGCTATAATTTAATATTATCGAAAAATATATTGTTTTTGCGTTATTTATATAGCCGTACAATTTGGACAGGTTTCGTGAAACAGACAGTAGTAGTCTACTTATTGTCACACATATATGACACCCTTACTGTGTGACACGTGTAATAGAGTCCAGTTTGCATCTGCCAAATCGTCTATTACAGGGCAGCCTACAGGTATGCATGGCGAACGACAATCTCACGTCCGTGGGGAACATCCAGGACGACGTCATACTGACCGAGCTGGGAACCAGATATTCCGCTGAACAGATCTATGTACGTTATCAAATCAGCCCCATACAGTGTTTCAGGGGCCCGTTTCACTAAACTTTGTACGATTAAAATGTTCGTAGGTGCAAATATAGAATTGTCTGGAAATTTAAATTGATGGATTTACATTTATTGAGCATAGGCTGCATATGCAGCCTATGCTCAATAAATGTATATCCAATAATTGTTTACAAAAAAACATTGTTAATGTGAAATTTTACAGACTCATAATTTTGAACTTATGAACATTTTAATTGTACGAAGTTTAGTGAAACAGGCCCCTGGAGACTTATATTATTATTCTGTTGTAACACATGCTTGTTGATATAAGCCCAACTAAAGCATGCATCGATTGGGTGTGGTAAACGATCTCGTATTGAGTACTGATTTGCATATTTCTGTTATTACCTATGCTGCCTAGTTGCCTGTCTTTACACAGGGTTTGCAACGACCTTGAAAACTCCTGGAATTTGGTTTGGGTCCTTGAAAACTCCTGAAATTTGGTCCTGGTGGTTTTTGTCATTAAAAAGTCCTTAAATCCTGGGAAAAACTCCTTAAATTTGCATAGCGTGTGCTTGAATCCATTGCAAGTTTTGAATTGTCGCTAAAATATTTTATTATTAATAACATTTACCAATTTTGGCCATGGGGGAGGGAGGCGTAATCCAAAAAAATATGTGCCCGAAGTTCATTACACGTTGCGACTGTAAAAATAAGTGCGGAGATATTAGTAACAACAAAAACAATGGTAAATTTGTAATTGTTACTGTAGATACGTTTGTAAAAGTCTTATTTTTTATTTTGAAACACTGCTTGAAAAGCTACAAAAGGTCCTTGAAAAGTCCTTGAATTTTGTTCTCATAAGTCTGTATGAACCATGTTACAAGACCTTGTTGATAAATGGACTATACCAGTATTTCTTCGCCTAAATTGGCAAGTTGGGAGTGCTTACATGACTTATTATACTTATCTAGCAAAGTATACTTTGGGGGAGTAATCATTTATTTGTCCCAAAATGCATTACCGGGGTATGTCATATAGAACTAACAACTATATTTGATGATTAAAAGTATGCAGAATTATTATACTGAATTTATTACATTATCACAGCCAAAATGGCTGTGATAATGTAATAATTTCAGTGTAATAAAAATTAATAAATTTATCCTTAAATTGCAAATTTCTCCCTCAACGTATACTTTGCTAGATAAGTATACGTTGTCGTGTTGGTGAAATAGGCCACTGATTCAACCAGTCATTCCAACAATACTGTCTGACAGTCTTCTGGCCTGTCGGTATGTAGGATTTTTACAAATTCATTCCGAAATAAATGTATTCATATGTGTCTGTGACTGGAGAAATGGGGCTTATAGGTTTTGCGATCAGTGTAGATCTCCAGATCACCATGTGCATCTGCACTGTCTGATCAGGATATGCACTGTTCACCATTCCATCAATGAAACACCCATCATGCTTCTAACAAGCAATTTAGATTGTTATCCGACTACAGCCATGTGGTATTTGATCAGGGGCTACACTGGTCAAAAGTGGGTGGTTGGTCAGGCGAACGTGACGGCGTAAATTAACGGTAGGGGTTCCTCCTTATAGGAATTACGATTTGCCTGCTTTGGCCCTCCGGTACGTTGGGGTTATTGCCCATTATAAAAGTAGTAAGATTATTACTGATCCTACTGCTTTTGGGAGGGGGCCAAGTGATTCTGGTGTGGCAAGGACCTGGCACCAGATCAGGATTATTTTGATCTCAGGACTGAATATATAGTTTTCTATTGTAAATATTCAGTTCTGATTTTGGGATTTCCCCCCCATTTGTACAGGTAATATATGGGATTTAGTACTACAGGCTACATGCAGGCATATACTATTCAGGCTGTACACCATATAATTGTGTGTTCTATTGCAGACATATATAGGTGACATTCTACTGGCTGTGAATCCATTCAAGGAGCTGCCGTACTATGCCAAGTCTGTAAGTGCCCTCCAGTTGTATAGGTTTAACCGTCGGCCGTTTCACTAACCTTCGTATGACTAAAATGTTCGTAAGTGCAAAATTATGATAGTTTGTAAATTTCACATTAACATTGTTTTCTTGTAAACAATTATTGGATTTACATTTATTGAGATTGCAGACGATCCTAAATTTGCTCTTACGAACATTTTAGTCGTACGAAGTTTAGTGAAACGAGCCCCAGGTGTATGCTGTGAACTTGGAGCTAAATAATTATAATACTCGTACTCGTTCTCAAATACTCTGACATTGATTTTCAAACTGAGGAGTGAATTTTCAACTCACTCATCAGTTTGAAAATCAATGAGTATTTTCCAATGTTTATGAATATTTTGTTCTTCAACTTTAGAAAATCAATGCGCATTCAGCTAAAATAATTGTGTACAATACACCAATACGCACCTTATCTGGAGCCCTGTGATTATCCTGTACCATGACATATAAATCAAGATCTTATACACAGCTCCAGTTAAGGTGCGTAATTGGACCAAATTTTCCGGGTATTTTTCTTATTTCTTCACGAAAAATGGCAAGTTGGGATTGATTTAGAATCGTCTCATCGAGACGATTCTAAAGCACTCCCAACTTGCCAATTTAGGCGAAGAAATAACGAAAGTCTCCCCAAAGTTGATAAAATTACGCACCTTAACTGGAGCTCTGTTATATTTACAAACAATTTCAGAATCACTCGTGAAACTGAATGTTGGACAGAGTTGCAGTCTAATCTGGGTCACAAACGCCGTAATGCCACCGGTAGATGATAGTACAAATGGTAATGGTGTCATTATTGGAAACTACCCGTCGGTATGACAGGGCGCTGACGGGTGGGTCCTGTTAATTACACCATCACCAATAGTGTCACTGCTCTTGTAGATATCCATGAAGTACCACTCGCCAATCACCGGTGTAAAGTTGCCCCCTCACATCTATGGGATTGCTGAGAATTCCTACGCTGCGTTGCTACGGGAACAGAAGTCGCAGTGTCATGTGATCTCTGGGGAAAGTGGGTCGGGGAAAACCGAGTCGTGTAAATATATCGTCCAGCATCTACTGCGAGTCGCTGGGAGTGATGAGACAAACTTGAGTTCGAAAATTAACCAGGTATGTTGCTCGCTGTTTCCATTGATACCAGTAGCGGATTTCATCAAAATTGCAAAGTATACTTTTCTAGCAAAGTATACTTTGAGGGAGAAATTTTCAATTTAAGGATAAATTTATTAATTTTTTATTATACTGAATTGATTACATTATCACAGCCATTTTGGCTGTGATAATGTAATAAATTCAGTATAATAATTCTGCATACTTTTAATCATGAAATATATGCAGTCGTTAGTTCTATATGAAATAATGCATTTCGGGGAAAATAAATGATTACTCCATCAAATACTTTGCTAGAAAAGTATACTTTGCTATGTCAGTGAAATAGGCTACAGGGGCGTCCGGACAAGTCCGGCTACTGCCGGATCAATAATTTTAACATATTTGTTATTCATGTATAAAAAAAATGATTATAAATATTGTTCTGCAATTTTTCTCATTTCTCATTAAATGTGTATGTTGTTACGTAACCACTCAGTTGAACCGTCTCGATGCTTCCGGCACCCCTGGTTATGTTGGTGGCGTCCATCCGTCCGTCCATCTGTTTCTCTGTCCATCTGTCGGTAGACAATTTTCCTTGTCCGGCGAGCTACTTCTACAGTTTTTGGCCGATTCTTTTCATACTCGGTATACATCCCAACCATCAAGTGCAGGAGTGCTTACCATAACAAATTTTGCTGTTGCACCGTTCCATCTGCAGTTATGCCCCTTTTTTCCACTCCGAATATATATTTTTTTCCTTTCGACTCTGAAAATAATTTTTTCTCCAATCACTCGCTGAGTGATTACTGTTGTATTCCTGAATGCTCAACAGCTGTGTCATTTTGTTTTACAAACAATTTTCTAGTTTATATTTATCTTCGTACAGTCTACACTTGCTACCTCAAACTCAGTCAATTTCTTGGTCTCAAGTACATGTACATGTACATGTTTTCCTATATAATAACTCTCGTTATACCCCCGGCATGTTCATCCGTTCGTCCATCCGTAAGATTGGCGATAAAGTTTTGTGTACCTATTATCTCGGGAACTGTAAGATTGACTTGAAACTTTGTATACTTTGTTATCATCATGCATGTTTTCATCCTATAGCCCACCCATGTGGCTTTCATGCCAAATATTAAGGCAACATATTTTTTGGTCAGCAGGGGCTCACTTCCTCTGGTTTACTATGTAAATGAGTTTAGGCTGTATAGGTCATTTTTATCTCGACTATTCGAAGAATAAGTAGAGCTTATGTTGTCACCCCGGCGTCGGCGTCGGCGTCACCGTCACACCTTGGTTAAGGTTTTTAGTCAAGCTTCTATATGGAATACTACTGGCCCTACACCCACCATACTTGGACAACTTCATCTCCTAGTGATGTACATCAATAACCCCTGATCTATATTTGACCTTGACCTACATTTCCTCTTGAATTACTTGGTTAATTCCCCTTGGTTAAGGTTTTTAGTCAACCTTGGTTAAGGTTTTTAGTCAAGTTTGTATATGCAATACTACTGGCCCTACACCCACCATACTTGGACAACTTCATCTCCTAGTGATGCACATCAATAACCCCTGATCTATATTTGACCTTGACCTACATTTCCTCTTGAATTACTTACTTAATTCCCCTTGGTTAAGGTTTTTAGTCAACCTTGGTTAAGGTTTTTTTTCAAGCTTGTACATTGAATACTATTGTGCATCCAGACACCATACTTTGACAACCTTTTCTCATAGGTATGTACATCAATAACCCCTGATCTATATTTGACCTTCACCTACATTTCCTCTTCAATTACTTACTTAATTCCTTTTGGTTAAGGTTTTTAGTCAACCTTCTATATGGAATACTACTGGCCCTACACCCACCATACTTGGACAACTTCATCTCCTAGTGATGTACATCAACAACCCCTGATCTATATTTGACCTTGACCTACATTTCCTCTTGAATTGCTTAATTCCCCTTGGTTAACGTTTTTAGTCAAGCTTGTAGATGGAATACTCCTGGCCCTACACCAACCATACTTGGACAACTTCATCTCCTAGTGATGTACATCAACAACCCCTGACCTATATTTGACCTTCACCTACATTTAACCTTGAATTACTTACTTAATTCCCCTTGGTTAAGCCTTTTACTCGACCTTGGTTAAGCTTTTTACTCAAGCTTGTACATGGAATACTATTGTGCATACAGACACCATAATTGGACAACCTTTTTTCATAGTGATGTACATCAATAACCCCTGATCTATATTTGACCTTGACCTACATTTCCTCTTGAATTACTTACTTAATTCTCTTTGGTTAAGGTTTTTAGTCAAGCTTGTAGATGGAATACTACACCAACCATACTTGGACAACTTCATCTCCTAGTGATGTACATCAACAACCCCTGACCTATATTTGACCTTGACCTACATTTAACCTTAAATTACTTACTTAATTCCCCTTGGTTAAGGTTTTTACTCAGCCTTGGTTAAGGTTTTTAGTCAAGCTTGTAGATGGAATACTATTGTGCATACAGACACCATACTTGGATAACTTTTTCTCATAGGGATGTACATCAATAACCCCTGACCTTTATTTTACCTTCACCTACATTTAACCTTCAATTACTTGGTTAATGTTTATAGTCAAGCTTGTATATGGAATACTTCTGGGCCTACATCAACCATACTTGGACAACTTCATCTCCTAGTGATGTACATCAATAATCCCTGACCTATATTTGACCTTGACCTACTTTTATCCTTGGATTACTTAGTTATCTCCCCTTGGTTACGTTTTTTACTCAAGCTTGTATATGGAATACTCCTGGGCCTACAGCAACCATATTTGGAAAACCACGCATCTACGTCCAAGGTCAAGGTCACTGTTGAAGGTCAAAGGTCAAACCTATTGAAATTCCCTTCGCTCTATATCTTCTACACCGATGCATGGATTATCAAATGGCTTGGCACAAATGTTTCTCATGATGAGAAGGTGTGTCACCATCAATAACCACGCACCTACGTCCAAGGTCAAGGTCACAGTTGAAGGTCAAAGGTCAAACCTATTGAAATTCCCTTCCGCTCTATATCTTCTACACTGATGCATGGATTATCAAATTGCTAACCACGCACCTACGTTCAAGGTCACAGTTGAAGGTCAAAGGTCAAACCTATTGAAATTCCCTTCCGCTCTATATCTTCTACACCGATGCATGGATTATCAAATGGCTTGGCACAGATGTTTCTCATGTTGAGAAGGTGTGTCACAATCAATAACCACGCACCTACGTCCAAGGTCAAGGTCACAGTTGAAGGTCAAAGGTCAAACCTATTGAAATTCCCTTCCGCTCTATATCTTCTACACCGATGCATGTATTATCAAATGCCTTTGCACAAATGTTTCTCAGGATGAGAAGGTGTGTCTCGATCAATAACCACACACCTACGTCCAAGGTCATGGTCATAGTTGAAGGTCAAAGGTCAAACCTATTGAAATTCCCTTCCGCTCTATATCTTCTACACCGATGCATGGATTATCACACTATGCCCAGGGTCAAGGTCACAGACTTGATGCGTTTGAAACCTTAACGCTCGGCTAAATGGCTTATGATAAAAAATGCCTCGTTTTCTTTGGCTGCCAGTGGGGGTATTCGTGTGCCGACAGGTCACATTTCTAGTTTCCCTTGGTTAATGTTTTTAGTCAACCTTGGTTAAGGTTTTTATGTAGGCCGCAGCCACCTTCTTTGTCAAGCTATGTGTACATCGACAACCCTCGTAGTTGAGCTATGCTGTTCTCCTACAGTTCTTGTTATAGTATCTTGTATGAGTAAAGATTTAATGTGATATATATTAACCCTTAGACTGCTATCTTATTTTTTTGGTTGTCTGCTTTTTATTTTCTGTTTTCCATTTTTATCATCAAAAACTTTGACAGCACTTTAGAATAATTTACAACATGGTTTGACAGCACTTCAGAATCATTTCCATTGGAAATTAACAACCCCTGACCTATATTTCACCTTGACCTACATTTAACCTTGAATTAATTAGTTAATCCCCCTTGGTTAAGGTTTTTAGTCAACCTTGGTTAAGGTTTTTAGTCAAGCTTGTATATGGAATACTATTGTGCATACAGACACCATACTTGGATAACTTTTTCTCATAGGGATGTACATCAATAACCCCTGACCTATATGTTACCTTCACCTACATTTAACCTTGAATTACTTGGTTAATGTTTATAGTCAAGCTTGTATATGGAATACTCCTGGGCCTACATCAACCATACTTGGACAACTTCATCTCCTAGTGATGTACATCAATAATCTCTGACCTATATTTGACCTTGACCTACTTTTATCCTTGGATTACTTAGTTATTTCCCCTTGGTTAAGGTTTTTAGTCAAGCTTGTATATGGAATACTCCTGGGCCTACAGCAACCATACTTGGAAAAATTCATCTCCTAGTGATGTACATCGATAACTCCTGACCTATATCTGTCATTGACCTACATTTAACCTTGAATTACTTACTTAATTTCCCTTGGTTAAGGTTTTTAGTCAACCTTGGTTAAGGTTTTTATGCATGCCGCAGCCACCTTGTTTGTCAAGCTATGTGTACATCGACAACCCTCGTAGTCGAGCTATACTGTTCTCCTACAGCTCTTGTTATTCATTGCACATGCACAGCATAATATATATATTTATATTGAAGGTTTGCTGTTCACCCTACATGTTTTCTGTAGCAGTCTCATTTGCATAGTTATGCCTGTTTGTTGAGATAGTTCAAATGAGTGGTGACCACATATAACCTTTGCTATGACATCTCAAAAATGAAGTAGAGAATATATATCTCAAGGTGCATGATCACGTGGTTAAAACAACAACAACAGTCGCTGAAAGTGTTGAAATCTTGAAAGTATTATTTGATATTTTCTTTAATATGAAATGGATTTTTATGAAATATGGCGCAGCAAACGCGTCTTCATGAGCTGCATTTGGTGGTCCAGGTAGTTTGGCACAGACTTATGTCGTTTTTGCGAAGAATCGATTTCCGTGTCTATGACACGGAAATCGATTCTTCGCAAAAATGACAGAAGTTTGGGCGAAAATACAGAGACCACCAAATGCAGCTTAACAAGACGTGTTTGTTGCGCCATATTTCATCAAAATCCGTTACGTAATAAGGACACTATAAAAGAATACGTACTTTGAATGAGATGGATTTTGGAAATTTCAGTATGTGTTGTTAGTACCACGTGATCATACACCTTGTATCTGTATTACTATGAAACTTCTCTGGGACGTCCCCGGGTGTCTGGATTGGAGGGGTTCCAGTCTCTATGACAACTGTCTCCGTTGCTAGGTTAACCCGCTGCTGGAAGGGTTCGGCAATGCCATCACGGTGATGAACAACAACTCCAGCAGGTTCGGCAAGTATGTGGAACTTTGCTTCACGGGCAACGGCAAAGTCACCGGAGGTACGTCGCGTATTATCAAGTTTAGGGGGGAATATAGGAGTCGGCTTGTCTGTCTGTCGGTCGGTTTGTTGGTCTGTTGGAATTTCTGCCCTATATTGTCTAAACAAATAAATTTATTTTCAAATAATTTGGCACAAATGTTTACAATGATGAGACGATGAATTACGCACCTTAACTGGAGCCAAGGTCAAGGTCACTAGAGCTCCAGTTAAGGTGCGTAATTTGACCAACTTGTGGTGAAATTTTGTTATTTCTTCATCAATAATGGCAAGTTGGGAGTGCTTTAGAGTCGTCTCATTGATGGAGAAATAAGAAATTTACCTCAAAATTACGCACCTTAACTGGAGCTCTGGGTCACTTAGAGATCAAAGGTCAAATTTAGTTTCTGCTCTGTATATTCTAAACCAATGACAAATGAATGTACAGTGAAGTCTGGTTAATCCGACATGCTTTGGGATGAGATAGATGTGCCGGATTAACCAGTGTGTCGGATTGTCCAGGTTGCAAATATACCAGTCCATTTCCTCAGACTGGGTGCGGCAGCTGTTGTTTCATATTTAATCTTCTTTGTTAATAAAAACATGGATTGACGGCACCTTGCAATAATTATACCCCCACAAACAAAGTTTGTTGGGGGTATATAGGAGTCAGCTTGTCGGTCGGTCGGTCGGTCTGTTGGAAATTCCCTTCTGCTCTATATCTTCTACACCGATGCATGGATTATCAAATGGCTAGGCACAAATGTTTCTCATGATGAGAAGGTGTGTCACGATCAATAACCACACGCCTACGTCCAAGGTCAAGGTCACAGTTGAAGGTCAAAGGTCAAACCTATTGAAATTCCCTCCCGCTCTATATCTTCTACACCGATGCATGGATTATCAAATAGCTTGGCACAAATGTTTCTCATGATGAGAAGGTGTGTCGCGATCAATAACCACGCACCTACGTCCAAGGTCAAGGTCACAGTTGAAGGTCAAAGGTCAAACCTATTGAAATTCCCTTCTGCTCTATATCTCTACACCGATGCATGGATTATCAAATGCCTTGGCACAAATGTTTCTCAGGATGAGAAGGTGTGTCGCGATCAATAACCACACATCTACGTCCAAGGTCAAGGTCACAGTTGAAGGTCAAATGTCAAACCTATTGAAATTCCCTTCCGCACTATATCTTCTACACCGATGCCCAGGGTCAAGGTCACAGACTTGATGCGTTTGAAACCTTAATGCTCGGCTAAATGGCTTATAATCAAAAATGCCTCGTTTCTTTGGCTGCCAGTGGGGGTATTCGTGTGCCGATAGGCCACATTTCTAGTTTCCATTGGAAATGATTCAAATGTCATGTCAAACCATGTGTTTTGTTGATAAAATGGAAAATAAAAATTAAACTGAATTCAGCTTTGTAAGGGATAGTACACCCCCTGATTCAACGTAAATAAACATAAAGCAACCGTGTACAGGTGCGGATCCAGGTGGAGGGTGTCTGTCTGGCACACCCCCTCTAAAATTGGTCGAGTTTAGATTTTAACCCATTTTTTTTCGTGGAAATATATGATTATTTCCTTATTTCTCACACAAAGTGTATGCTGGTACCACTCAGTTGAACCGTCTCGACGAGACGGTTCAACTGAGTGGTATGGTAACAACATATACTTTTAATGAGAAATAAGAAAAAATGCAGAAAAATTATCTGAATTTTATGAAAATTGAGATCCACGCCCCCTCTAGATATAAATCCTGGATCCGCCCCTGGTGTATATTTTTCAGAATGCCCCATATACTGCTTGTAATTTCTTCATGATACTTCCCAGGTATGTTTATATCAATTGGGAGAACACACTGATCATGTTCCCGAAAAGTAATTTACAATGTTGTCAATATCGTGTATCTGCAGCGCGTATATCCGAGTACCTGTTGGAGAAATCACGTATCGCCCACCAGGGGCTCAGTGAGGGGAACTTCCACATATTCTACTGGATGTTGGCGGGGCTGTCGCCCGAGGAGGTCAAGGTCTACCGCCTCGAACACATGAAGAACCTGAGGTGATTATTGCAGCTGTTACCTAGCTCTGCATTGACTGCATACACGGTATCAGGCGCTGACACGGATGCAATATCACTGTTAGAATTTAAAAGCTGCTCTGGCTGACAGCCGGGTATGGAAGGTGTTCGAGCCAATTTCCACCATTAAATATAAGCCGAATGAATGAATGAATGACAGTTTATTTGTTGAATGACGTCGTGAATCTCCTTAACACACTTTGTTTTGGGAAACCGCTCTAAAAAAGGTAACTATGAACAAATTGCACCATCACATGTGCCTGTGACGGGAGAAATGGGGCTTACGGGTTTTGAGTTTTGCGACCAGTGTAGATCCAGATCAGACTGTGCGTCCGCACAGTCTGATCAGGATCTACACTGTTCGCCATTCCATCAATGAAACACCTGCCATGCTTTGAACAAGCAATATAGATCATTATCAGGCTACAGGAGTGTGCTATATAAGCCCCATTTCTCCAGCCACAGACACATATTGGTAACTCGGCACAACTATATTATTATTCACCCTAAATAATTATTAAATGTTTTTCTATTATTTTGCCTGCTAACTGAGAACTACCACATTTACCATATTTAGTAGGACACACGTTGTTTTTGGTTTAAAATTAAGTGTCTCTCGAAACAAATTGCATCCAAATACATCATCATTTTGGTAACTAGGCACAACTTTATTAACCCTAAATATTGGCACATTTTGTTTTGCAAAACCATATACAGTCAAACCTGTGAATAAAGGCCAGCCATGGGAAGTCAAAAATCTGGCCTTTGTTCACAGGTGGTCTTTATTCACAGGGTCATTTATATAGTAATTGTGCCATTGGGACAACAAAAGTGTGGCATTTACAGCCAGGTGATTGCTATTCGGAGGTGATCTTTAACACAGGTTCGACTATATGAATGCAATTTTGTACCTATAAAGGAGATGTACAATTTTTTGTACATTTGCTCCGAACATTTCATCAACTTTTGACATAATTTACAGAGAATATTGTGGATTGTGTAATTAGTTTTCACAAATAAGATGTGTCCTGCTATTTAGCGTTGTTACGGTAACTTGTAGGTACATGAAGGGGTCGGAGGGAAACATCGGCCAGTTTGTCACCAAGGGCAACAAGGAGAAGTTTTGGGAGACAAAGGAATGTCTAAAATTTATTGGCTTCTGCCAACAGGTAGGTGAACAGCGTGATAAATATCCGTTATTGTCTCGCCCACATTAGTAAAAAGTGACATGTAGCGGTCATAATTCCGGGTGGATGGTTGGTCGGGCGAACACAACGGCGTAAATTAACGCTACGAGTTCCTCCTTATAGGAACCACAATTTGCCTGGTTTGGCCCTCAGGTACGTGTTTATCTTTGACTCTTTTGTTACCTAGGAGTTGAATGTGAAATTTCTTTATTGTTTGTTGTGAAATGATCATACGATGCCACATTCAGTAAGAAGTTTCCATTACAGATGCTGGTGTAATTAATTTAAATAAAATGAATTAGTAGCAATTAACATGTTTATAATACTGAAAAATAAGTAGCATTGCAAACGGGTATGGAAGGTTTTCGAGCCAATTCCCACCCTTAAATATAAGCCGAAATGAAATAGTTATTTTTCAGTATTACAATGTATAAACTTAATTTTTTTACAAATACCTTTTTAAATTGTTTATATGTGACAATTAGATTCAGAAATATGATACAAATCTAGAATTAAATTATTCTGCCCACTCTGTTTCACCACTTTCTAAGCATAGCTACGTGTATGTAAAATTGTTATAGGAATGAATGGTCTTTTTGTGGAATTTATAGCGGGAATACTGGAATTTATAGCGGGAATACTGGACGAAGGCCTCCCGGCCTTCGTCCAGTATTCCCGCGACTTTTCCAAGTTTATACCCCGATAAATTCCACAAAAAGGCCATTCATTCCTTATAATTCCAGCATTTGAAATAAATTCATCAATAAAATGTGTTTATTTTCCGTTTTCTTAAGAATTATTTTAACTGCGCCTGACGGTTATGGAAAGTAGTTTTGCATGGGAGTTTACTGGGATATAAATTTTGGACGGAGACTTGCTACGGACCAATCAAATGTTAGGGAATTGTGTAAATATTTTTGTGCTGGAATTCTTTTATGGTGACCCTACAGGACATACAGAATGTGTTCCTCACACTGTCCACGGTGCTCCATCTAGGGGAGATAACCTTTGTCGGCGCCGGCAACAACGACGCAGCCCAGGTGCAGAATGCAGATGTTCTAAAGAAAGGTATGATGATATACATGTATAATCTTACCTTGTCAGATGGTACTAATATTTGACAAAATTTCACGAAATAAAAAGAAGGCTCATTCTTAAATTTTCCTTTATTTTAATATTATCGAAAAAAATATTGTTTTTGAATTGTTTATATAGCCGTAAAATTTTGGCAGCTTTCGTGAAACAGACAGTAGTATGGTTTAATCTTTTACATATATGGCTAGGACTGGAGAAATATGGCTTATGGGTTTTATAACCAGTGTAGAATCAGATCAGCTTGTGCATCCGCAGACTTTGATCATGATCTGCACTTTTGCCATTCCATCAATAGATTGTTATCCGGCTACAGGAGTGTGCTATTTGATCAGGAGCTACACTGGCCACAAATGCCATAAGCCCCATATCTACAGTCACAGCTACACGCTGCAACATAAGTTTTCACATGCCTAGGGGGAGATAATCCATGTACCAGTAGCCTATTTCATCAACATTGCAAAGTATACTTTACTAGCAAAGTATACTTTGAGGGAGTAATCATTTATTTTTCCTGAAATGCATTATTTCATACAGAACTAACAAATGCATATATTTCATGATTAAAAGTAAGCAGAATTATTATACTGAATTTATTACATTATCACAGCCAAATTGGCTGTGATAATGTAATAAATTCAGTATAATAAAAATTAATAAATTTATCATAAAATTGAAAATTTCTCCCTCAAAGTATACTTTGCTACTAAAGTATACTTTGCAATGTTGATGAAATAGGCTACAGGGGTTGAATCAGAAAGCCTGTCTATATAATATAAGGTACATACATGCCAAGTGCCTATTATTGAATGTTTAACCAGTTAGGGTTGGACAGACAAAATGACTGACGAACAAACATGCAGGATCGTGACATGGCCTCCTGTCTGTTTCACGAAACCTGCCCAAATCAATAATATTAAAGTTTTATCAAAATTTAAGAATGAGCCTTCATATACATGTATTGATTTTATTGTAAAAAATATATTTCCCCATAATAAATCCCCATAGACATCGTCACTCTGTGAAGACGTCTATGGTGATTTAACATGGGCATATTTCTGGAATAGTGGACCGATTTTCAAAATTTAACTTTTGTTTTCTTAGCTAGATCATTTCCAAGCTATCTAGCCAGGTTTCGAGTCCATTTCCAATATTGTTTCATTTTTTCCCCCCAGGTAAAATTCCCATAAAGAAATCAATTTTTCATAATGAAATCAATACTTGACCAAATTTCACGAAATAAAATGGAGGCTAATTTTTAAATTTTGATAAAATTTAATGTAAACAAATATCTTTTTTTAATTGTTTTAATTCGGACAGGTTTCGTGAAACAGACAGTAATGTTGTATTTCAGTGTCTGACCAGCTGGAAGTGTCGGCAGAGGAGTTTGGGTCAGCCCTGATAGCTGAGTATACTGTCACCCGGGGTAAGTGTGCTCGCTGGTTGTAGTTTCAAAATGGAGTTGCAATTTCTTTCCATACCACCTGATAATGATTGTGATACTGGTTATGCTCGCTAAGCTGGAACTATAGGTGACATCACTGACATCACTGATAATCTTGGTATATCTATGTATCATTCTCAATATGTATTGCGTTTCTCCTGCAAAAAATCAGGAAGTTTGATTGGCCGATGCTGAGCTATCGGCCAATTAAACTGCCTGATTTTCAGTACAAAATTCGAGAATGTTCTCAGCAACTTTTATGTTCACAGGAATACCGATAAGTGTAATTTTCCATCTGTTCTTCCTGATCAGGGTCTGCCCTATTTACTACAGATTTAATGTCATAATTTGGTGATATGGTACTGCAAATCTTGTTAAAATTACAATTCCAGGTTTTTCCCCTATATGTTGTATGCTTGTAGTCTAACCATTAGCAATTGAAATTTGTGCATCAAATTTGAGCTCTCGCTGACGTTAGTAAATTAACTACATTTACAGCAATTGTAGATATTCATCCACATTCACAGTTTGATTATGTTTCAAACATAGGCTGTAGTAGATGTTTGCATAACTGCATATACAGTCGAGCACCAGTATCTCGAAGTCGAAGGGAGATCGTATTTTAGTCGAGATAGGACTAGGTTCTAGATACCGATGAAGTGACATGGTCGCATATTTTCGCAAAACAATATCAAATCATGTTCCCCATCACATCCCGAGTAAACAATAAAGGAATAATGAAACAAAGAAGCGTTGTCGTGTTGTGAATTCATAATGAATGTGACGGACTTCATTTTCCATGTGAATTTTATACAAAATAATTGATTATGACATTAATCACCATCAGATTGAATGATTAATACACGCTGAATTTAATTCAAGAATTTGTTTTTATTTAATTTACTGATGAATTTTAATCACCAATTAACTAATGACCAAAGGCAAGCTACCCAACATTACAGGTGTCGTCACAACTCTCAGTGAATTGCTTAAATGACCAGCATGATATACTTAATGAATCGTGTGAAACACTCAAACAAAACGAGGTGGACCAATTGAGCAAACAACCCGAGGCAGGTGTGAATTTACAGTGCGACCCCGTTAGTACACGGAAGTCCGGCGACATACAACCTTCCGTGTTGCTTATCCGAACCGTGCTATATCCGTTCTCGCCCAAGACGCATCATAATGTCAACAAAAAATACATGTACACTGTACACTGTGACTGCGAATGAACGACGTCGCCAATGCCTATACTATGCCATAAGTTTTCACTGTTATCTTCGCATATAATAAATATATTGAATCCAAGAATTGTTAACGTCATGTTTTATTTATTCATCATGTTCATGTAGAATGTAGATCTACGCAGGTCCGTGCAATCCATTATTGTAAACGCGTGTAGAAAAAAGTGTAGTAATAATGACCCAATGACCGATATCCTGTTCCATCAGTTGCAACATCACGGACAAGCTCGTGCGTTGCAATCTGTGTTTACTCATATGGTGAGCACAGGTGGAAGACACGGACCTATGACACCAAAATAAATGCCTATTAAAAAAAATCCCATTATCCCACCCACCTGGTATCGTACTGTACATGACGTTAATAATAGAACGAGATCAAGTGGGTGGGGTAATGGATATTTTTGTAATGGTCATTTTCTTTTGTGTCACACGTCGGACTATTCCACCTGTGGGTTTGAGTACAGACCTGTCTAGACATGTTTTGCCAGACGTGTTATAATATTGCACCAGTTCATGAGGTAATCAGGCTTATCACGCGAGATTTTCGACGAAGATGAATCTGATAATAGTGTACATTTTCTGTAAACGATATCGAATGTTGATGAATATTAAATTAGTAATTATTACGCATTTGCTCTGAAATGTTATGAACTTTCCGATATATTAGCAGAAAATAGTCAAATCATTCTCGGCGAAAATCTCAGTTACCGTATATAATAAAGTTGATTATCTCATGCACTGGCTCAATTATGACTAGCGAAACGAAACAAGGCCAGTTGTCGTGTACATGCGCTGGGGGCGTGGGCAGTGCTGTAAGAATTTAGTTAATCTGGGTCGAGTTAATCTGCGCGACTGATACGCGATCTCCGATTGGTCAGCCTTTACACCTAATTAATATTCCACCAATGGTGAGCGCGAACGCATGCCGGAAAAATGAAATCGAGCACATAACAATTAGCACTGCTTTGTTACTGGTCTTACTGATCTTATTCCCAGTTTGCTCGGATTAATTTACGAAATGTGCAAACGTGATCAGCTGCACATTCACATCGGTGAGATAATAGGAGGCTATGCGCCCATAAAAAAAAAAAATAAAAAAAAAAAATCGTCCATTTTGGGTCTAATTTGGGATAAAGAAATCGCAAATTTAACACGATTTCTGACAATAGTCGTGTTACAAATTTAACACGATTTTGATATACAAATAGGAAAAATATTCGGGAGCCAAGGCACAACCGTGTACTAACCGAATTCGTGTTATAGTGAAGCGTGTACTAACGGGGTCGCACTGTATTTTGTTTCATTTGAAAATTAGTGTTAACCAAATTGATCTTGGCAGCCAGGCGTTTAGGTTATTTACCCAAGCGTTTATGTGATCGAGATAACAAAGTGATTTTTAACGAATATTTATACGAAGGGGACAGAATGAACAGTCGAGATAGAGAACATATACGAGATAGGGCATGTTCGAGATAGCCGAGGAAATTTATATTTAACAAATAAGGATATAATTCGGGACTTTAGCGAATCATCGAGATAGGGGATATCATCAAGATACTGATGTTCGGGGTACTGGTGCTCGACTGTACTTTGAAAAGCATGACATGTAAACAATTGGTGCGACATATTTTATTTTTTTTATTAATTTTAATATTATTAAAATATTAATTATTTTTGTTGTTATCTCTGATTGTTAAAATCAACAATTTCAGATTGTATACACCCAAATTTATCTCCCAATTAGTACTACTGTCTGTTTCACGAAAGCTGCCAAATTTTTACGGCTATATAAACAATGCAAAAACAATAAAAAAAATTATTATGCTAAATTTTATCAAAATTTAACAGTGAGCCTTCTTTTTATTTTGTGAAATTTGGTCCAATATTGATTTTATTATGAAAAACAATTTCCCCATGTTAAATCCCCATAGACATCTTCACAGACTCTATTGGGGATTTAACATTGGGAAATTTTTCTAATTTCAGAAATAGTGGACCGATTTTCAAAATGTAACTTGTTTTCTTAGTTAGATCATTTAGAAGCTATCTAGCTAGATTTCAGAATCAATTTAGATTTTGTTTTCGTTTTTCGACTCCAGGTTCTCCACCTCTTTTTTGCCCATGTTAAATTCACATAGAGAACTCATTTTTCGTAATAAAATCAGTATTTGACCAAATTTCGCGAAATAAAAAGAAGGTTCATTTTTAAATTTTGATAAAATTTAATATTATCGAAAAAAAGAAGTTTTTGCATTGTTTATATGGCCATAAAATTTGTGCAGGTTTTGTGAAACAGACAGTAGTTAATTCATTGTTAAAGATATTATACGAAGCCAGAGATGATAGAGATTGGCGGCTGCAGCGGTCTGACTTAATTGTACAACCTTGTAATTCATTGTTAATTCCATTGCCTGCTATATGTTAGCTAGCCTGTAGTATGTCGTGCATGTGTATGGGGCATGTTTGTGTGGCAGGCGAGCAGATCCGGAAGGAGCGGACCCAGCAACAAGCGGAGGACTGTCGAGACGCCCTCGCCAAGACCCTCTATAGTCGCCTCTTCAGCTGGATCGTGAATGGGATAAACCAGCTCATACAGCCCGCTGTAGAGAGGTATAGACGTTCACACGTGACTGATGACCTGATAGGATATGTATACAACATAAGAAGCGAGTCTATGCCAAGTTTCTTATGATATTACAGAGCTCCAGTTAAGGTGCGTAATTTGGAGGTAAATTTCTTATTTCTCCTTCAAAAATGGCAAGTTGGGAGTGCTTTAGAATCGTCTCAATGAGACGATTCTAAAGGACTCCCAAATTGCCATTTTTGATGAAGAAATAACAAAATTTCTCCCCAAGTTGGTCAAATTACGCACCTTAACTCGAGCTCTGTATTAGTCAGTGAGTTTAATGACATGAGTGCTGATTTAAGAATATTCATTAAACCGATGTTGGAAAATAAATTTTCGACTTGATTTATGGGGTAATTGCATTTTAGATGTTTCTGTTTGTCGGTGTTTTAATTTTGGCGTTGTAATAATCTGGGGCCCGTTTCACTAAACTTTGTACGACTAAAATGTTCGTAAGTGCAAATTTAGGATCGGCTGGAAATTTCAATTGATGAATTTACATTTATTGATCATGGTATGTTCAATACATGTAAATCCAATAATTATTTACACAAAAACGTTGTTAATGTGAACTTTTGCAATTACGAATATTTTAGTCGTACAAAGTTTAGTGAAACGGCCCCCTGCATGTTGTCAAGGTGATTTTGTTTATGTTGCTTGTTTTGTATATATCTGTACAATCTGTACTGTATGCATGTTACAGGGATCGCTATATGTGGCTGGGACTGGAGAATTGCGGTTTATGGGTTTTGCAACCAGTGTAGCTAGATCCAGTTCAGCTGGTGCTGATTAGGATCTGCACAGTTCGACATTCCACTATCTATATTGCTTGTTAGAAGCATGATGCGTGTTTCACGCATCATGCTTCTAACAAGCAATATAGATCGTTGTCAGGTTACAGGCATGTGCTCATTGAACAGAAGCTTCACTGGTCACAAATCCCATAAGTCCCATCTCTCAATCAGCTTAGTATGCATATTTTTTGAAATAACTCTACAGGAGAAGAATTCACATAAACGTAAAAGCTTGCTTTCTAATACCATTCTCAATTTTATGTCTCTATATATATTTCTGACTCGCCATAATTTGAAATAAATATTGTTTAAAATAACTCTACAGCACTGTGCCACAGGTTGAAGTAACGGACCGAGGTCTATAAATACATTAAAATATGCCTAAAAGCATCAATAAACGGAAAAAAAATAAGCTAAAAAAAGGTTTTTTACTCCCTCCATGTAGACTTATAGACAGTCTATATGGAGGGAGTAAAAAACATTTTGTTTAGCTTATTTTTTTTTTATTATTGATGCTTTTAGACATATTTAATGTATTTATAGACCTCGGTCCGTTACTTCAACCTGTGCACTGTGCCGCATTATAGACTAGCAGTATTATAGGGATTTTCAGGAACATACATGTGATGTGAAACAAAATAGAGGGTACATTTGGTTAACAGTAGCCACCATAATAATTATTTACGCACCAAATATAGATCACGGCCAAGGTTGTTTGATTGATCTGAGCAGATTCAACTTGATCATTCTGTAGCCTATTTCACCAAAATTGCAAAGTATACTTAGCTTGCTAAGTACACTTTGAGGGATACATTTTCAATTTAAGGATACATTTAGTAATTTTTATTATACTGAATTTATTACATTATCACAGCCAGTTTGGCTGTGATAATGTAATAAATTCAGTATAATAATTCTGCATACTTTTAATCATCAAATATATGCAGTCGTTAGTTCTATATGAATTAATTCATTGCGAGAAAATAAATGATTACTCCATCAAAGTACACTTTGCTAGATAAGTATGCTCTGCAATTTTGGTGAAATATGCTACTGTTGTGGTAAGTGTGTCACTTGCATGTCAAACACTGTCATTTTAATTGTACAATGAAACGTCTCTAAACCGTACACCCAGGGAGGTCCCCAGGGTGTGCGGCTTACAGAGGTTTCACTGTAAATCAGGCATATGATCATTCTGAGCCATAGTTGTGTGCTATGCGATCACGAACAGACATTATCACCTTTGATAAATGACCAAGAAACTCGTCAAAAATAAGATCACATGTGTTTTCTTGGTGTCCGGATTAGAGAGTTTCCACTGTAATTTGTGGCTATGGCTGGAGAAATGGGGCTTATGGCTTGATGACCAATATAGCCACCAGGGGGCCGTTTCACTAAACTTTGTACGACTACGAAATGTTCGTAAGTGCAAAATTAAGATAGTCTGTAAATTTCACATTAACATTGTTTTCTTGTTAACAATTGTTGGATTTACATTTATTGAGCATAGGCTGCATATGCAGCATATGCAGCCTATGCTCAATAAATGTAAATCCATAAATTTAAATTTACAGACGATCTTAAATTTGAACTTACAAACATTTTAGTCGTAATAAGTTTAGTGAAACGGGCCCCAGATTAAATAACACACTCCTGCAGCCTGACAATTATCTTTACTGCTTGTTAGATGGATGGAATGACGAACAGTGCAGATCCTGATTAGACTGTGCAAAATACTGGTCGCAAAACCCATAATCCCCATTTCTCCATTCACAATTAAGTGCTGCTTGTAGTGTACTCCCCAATAAGTATACACTCCCATCTGTATATGAACATGCTGTTGAACGGACATAAAACATCAATCAGTCAATCAATCAATCCGTCAATCAATTAGTCAATCAATCAATCAATCAATTAATTGATATATCACTCCTCTATCAAGTAATAATTCCAGCACAAAAATATTTACACAATTCCCTAACATTTGATTGGTCCGTAGCAAGTGTCTGTCCAAAATTTATATCCCTGTAAACTCCCACGCCGAACTACTTTCTGTAACCGTCAGGCGCAGTTAAAATAATTCTTAAGAAAACGGAAAATAAACGAAACGAAAAATTTTCCTGATGAATTTATTTCAAATGCTGGAATTATAAGAAATTAATGGCCTTTTTGTGAAATTTATCGGGGATATAAACTTGGAAAAGTCGCGGGAATACTGGGCCTTCGTCCAGTATTCCCGCGACTTTTCCAAGTTTATACCCCGATAAATTCCACAAAAAGGCCATTCATTCCTATAATAAATGTATCTATCAACCAATCTATCAATTGATTGATCAATCACTCTTCCAAATCAATCACCCATCCAGTCGAGCAATGCATCAATCAATATATCAATCAATCAATACATGAATGAAGTAGTCGATGAATCATGTAATCAGTTGATCAATACATCAATGAAGTAATCAATCAATACATCAAGTAATCAATCAATCAGCCAATCAATCAATTGAGCAAGCCATTAATGAATCAACATGTTCTGCCATGTACAGGAATATACCTCATCAGGGGCTGCGGAAGTGGGGGGCGATCGGGGGTCTCCTCACCGCAATAATTATGTAATGAAGCACATATTATCATCCTCAAACTTGCTGAGAATGCAGGAAATGGCATTTCACTCCTCTTAGATTTCAAAAATTTCCGTGGGAGCATGCTCCTGGACGCCCTAGCAACATCCAGGCCCTTTGGGACCTGAGAATGCAGGAAATGCCGTTTCACACCTCTTACATTTTCAAAAGTTACGGTGGAGTATGCCCCCAGACCCCCTAGCAACATCGGGCCATTTGGGCCCTCAAGATTGGGCCCTGAGGATGCAGGAAATGGCATTTCACGCCCCTTATTAGAAGTCAAAAATTTCCGGCGGATCATGGCCCCAGACTGCCCTAGCAAATTTGGGCCTTCACTGATGTCCCCCACCCCCCCGCCCCCCCCCCCCACCAATAATTTTCCCGTTCCACCGCCTATGCTCATAAAAATAAAATTTTACTACTTATCATTTCAGTGATCTCCAGATCGGTATTCTCGACATCTTCGGCTTTGAAAATTTCCCACGTAACAGTTTCGAGCAGGTAAATATTAACCCTTTCATCCCTAAGTAACTGGAATGGACTGTGATATATTGATTTAAGGACCAATCCAATCGTCACAAAATTATTTTCAGACTAGTCCTTGTATAAGAAGGGGTGTTTTTTTTTCTAAAAATATGAAAATGAAAATTACTTGTAAAAAGTGCAGATTCTGATAAGACGGCTCATCACGAGCCGGCTCATCTGTATCTACACTGTTTACAAACAGCACTACAGATATCTGTAGTTTTGAAAGGGTTAACGTTCAATGATACTTGACAGGATCTGGAATTTACTGACTTGTCGTTTTAGCACTTTTCACCGATATTGATTGTGAAAACGAGTCCCATTTTTCATACATGATGTCTGAAGTTGACAAAATCTCTGATTTTTGTGTACACTATGGATGTTGCATACAAAAAATATTGTAATTTCTCTAAACAGTGTTAGTGAAAAATGTTGATGCGATGAGGGAGGTAATGAATTCCAGAGTGGTGCCAATATTATAATTATAACAGCTAAATTATATAGCGGTCACTCGTTCAGCTTTTCTGCATTATCACATGTGCACGTTTTCCGAAATTGACTTTATTATATCTTTTTTAGTGGGTGGCAGGTGGGAGCATGTGATCGGTAATTTAACGAAATTCCGAATGGAGACCTGGTTTGGCCCTCACATAATTATGTCTTTGGCGTTTTGTATGTGACAGTTAAATCTGGTTATACCATTTATGTCAGTATTACAATTATAATTTTAGGGGAAGGGGCCAAGTGGCTTGGTGCGGTATTACGATCTGATTTTGGGATTTTCCCCCCAATGCAGCCGGTTAAAACGGGATCAAACCCGTTTGCCTGGCCTTACTTGACCTTAGCTGTTGATAGGCCGTTAAACACCAACAAACAAAACAAACAAACAAACAAAAAAAACAAACAAACAAACAAACAAACAAACATATATCTGTTGTATGACGTCGACTTTCAACATTTATGGAAATGATTATTGGAATCATAGCCACATATTACGTAACGTGTGTCATGTCGACAGATGTGCATCAACCTGGCCAACGAACAGATCCAGCTCTACACCAATGATCACATCTTTTACGAAGAGCAGCAGGACTGTTTGTTAGAAGGCGTGCCATTGGTCGAGCTCAACTACTCCAACAACCAATCAATAATCAACCTATTCTTAGAGGTAAGTGGCGGTGTGTAGCTATTAGTAGATGGATTATTGATCATACGTATGCCAATACATGTATTTGTGTTTCTAGTATCATTTCACCAACATTATAGGAATTAATGGCCTTTTTGTGGAATTTATCGGGGTGTAAACTTGGAAACGTCGCGGGAATACTGGACGAAGTGATAAAAAATTACAATTTTCGATTTTTTTTTTATTTTTTTTTTTATTTTTTTTTTATTTTTTTTTCGAAAATTGTAATTTTTTCCGCAAAAATGCCATTCATTCCTTATAATTCCAGCATTTGAAATAAATTCATCAAGAAAATGTGTTTATTTTCCGTTTTCTTAAGAATTATTTTAACTGCGCCGGACGGTTACGGAAAGTAATTCGGCATGGAGTTTACTGTGATATAAATTTTGGACGGAGACTTGCAACGGACCAATCAAATGTTAGGGAATTGTGTAAATATTTTTGTGCTGAAATTATTGTAAAGTATACTTATCTAGCAAAGTATACTTTGAGGGAGAAATTTTCAATTTAAGGATAAATTTATTATTTTTTATTATACTGAATTTATTACATTATCACAGCCATTTTGGCTGTGATAATGTAATAAATTCAGTATAATAATTCTGCATACTTTTAATCATCAAATATATGCAGTCGTCAGTTGTGTATTAAATAATGCATTTAGGGAAAAATAAATGATTACTCCCTCAAAGTATACTTTGCTAGATAAGTATACTTTGCAATTTTGATGAAATCGGCTACAGATTACATGGGGTAACCCAGAACAAATTACAGTGCTCGTCATTTCCACAGCTTGTTTTATCCACAATGTTTAAAGTGTGCACGTTAACTGCTAGAAACACAAAAAATAATCAATCAATCAAGAAAGCAAGCAATCAATTAATCAATCACCCACTCAATCAATATATCAATCAATCGCTCGGTATCAATCAAACAAGCATTAATTCATTCATTCATCAATCAATTGCTCAATCAATCAACCAATCAATGAATCGTATGAGTCCATTAATTTATCAATCAGCCACTCAATCACGAATTTGATTCTCCAGCGACACACAGGGGTTTTGGCAATCCTTGATGAAGAGAGCACATTTCCAAGGGCCACAGATAAATCCCTCGCTACAAAGTTACACCAGGTACCAGGTAAGAAACTATTCCTCTGTGCAGTTTGATCAGAACCTGCACTATTTGCTGGTGTCTTTGAAAAACATTTCTTACCCATTGCACTAACATTTCAGACCTACCGTATGCAGGGGCGGATCCATGATTTATGTCTAGAGGGGGCGTGGATTTCAATTTTCATAAAATTCAGATTATTTTTTCTGCATTTTTTTTTAATTTCTCATCAAAAGTATATGTTGTTACCACTCAGTTGAACCGTCTCGACGAGACTGTTCAACTGAGTGGTAACAACATACACTTTGTGTGAGAAATAAGGAAATAATCAGATCTTTACATGCAAAAAAAAATTGGTTAAAATCTAAACTCGTCCATATGTGCATTCTAAATATGTTATTTTCACATACAAAAGCCATTTAGAACATTCATTCAACATTACCCCATGTATTGATCGGCATTACTATACATTTTATATCAGATGTAAATTTCCACACTAATATCAGGGGCGATAACTGTGTTTTCTTAAAATGTTAACGGACATTACTATTTAGTATCTGTATTTATTTTTGGATGTGCAATGATCGTAGTTTATAATCTGTCGAAAATATTATTTTTTCAGGTGACGCATTTAATTAGTATGAATAATAACTAAATATAAAGTTAAGAATAATCTTGTTTTACGTCATTTTGTTGCAATTCCTGGAACAGTGACGTTGCCAGTCAATAGCGTGCTGTTATTGACAAACTCGTAAAAATTAATGATGTCAAATGAACTTTAACCTATCAACAGCAATGCGCGATGTCATGTGGCTCTAATGTATTGTATTGGGATGTAAATGCAATACGTCAAATGGGCCTTTCCATTATGAATTTATGGAAGGTGTAAATATTGCGCAGATAATAAAGTCACGCAATATCGCACGCTGTGGAACTCGTGCATATATCCACATACAAATCAAATAACCTATAAATACTAAGTGTGATTGTGCCGTATCTGCAGGCAAGAAGCACTGGATCCACTACAAGACCCCGAAGGATGGTGGGAAGACGTTCACGGTGATCCACTACGCCGGCGCCGTCACCTACGACATTGTCGACCTCCTCGAGAAAAACAGGGACACGCTGCCCAACTCCATCCTGCACACGATGAAAAGTAAATATCTAAGCCCATTTCTTTTAGCCAAAAATACTCCACACACTCAATTGAATATAAATCTTTTTTTTAGGAAGTGGGGTAAAGTTACTTTGCAGTGGTGAGGACCTGTAGCCCATTTCATCAACATTGCAAAGTATGCTTTTCTGGCAAAGTATACTTTGAGGGAGTAATCATTTATTTATCCTGAAATGCATTATTTCATATAGAACTAACGACAGCATATATTTGATGATAAATGTATGCAGATTTATTATACTGAATTTATTACATTATCACAGCCAAAATGGCTGTGATAATGTAATAAATTCAGTATAATAAAAAATTAATAAATCTATCCTAAAATTGAAAATTTCTCCCTCAAAGTATACTTTGCTAGAAAAGTATACTTTGCAATGTTGATGAAATGGGCTACTGGCACCATATCAGGCTATCCTAATTTCAGGGCTGAATACATACTTTCATCGCGCTCACCGAAAGTATAGTTGGCGCTGTTAAAGTTCTGATTTTGGAATTCCCCCCATGCCCCATCTGTACAGGTAAAATACATAATTCAACCTTGTTAACCCTTGCAATGGTGAATTAATTTTTGTTGTCTGCTGTTTATTTTTTATTTTTCATTTTTCATTTAAAAAACATGTTTTGACAACACTTTAGATTCTAAAATGCTGTCATCCATGCTGATATTGAGAAAGATGGTCAAATATAACACAACAGCAGACGACTATTTTCGTTTCCTGCATTCTAAGGGTTAACCCGATCTATAATTACCTTGGCTTACCTGGCGTTAAGCCACTCAGCTAAAAAACATGTTTTGACAACACTTTAGAATCATTTCCAATGGAAATGATTCTAAAGTGCTGTCAAACCATGCTTATATTGGGAAAGAAGATCAAATATAACACAACAGCAGACGGCTATTTTCGTTTCCCGCATTCTAAGGGTTAACCCGATCTAAAATTATCTTAGCTGTTTAACGCCACTCAGCTAAATTAAACTGACTTGCAGCTAGCAACCGACTACTGATCAAGGAGTTGTTCCAATCGCGTATCACCCGCACGGGGTCCCTGGCTCCCAGCGCTCGGCAAAAACGGTCCCGCCGCACCACCATGAAGAAGTCTGCGACTCCATTTGAGTTCTTTAAAAAGTTTAAGGCTGGCAAACAGGACAAGGTAGGTGATGGCATCATGCATTTTGAGCACAATGTCTTGCTTGTAAAACCTCGGTGAATATTCAATATAGAAAATGCTCATCAAAGATTTGGCCTTACCAAGCCGTTATCAAGTTAAACACCAACTTTGATATACTGTTCATGTAACCAGGTGAACTGATTATCATGAAATAATGCATGTGTGATTGGGTGAGCATAGCAAAACGATTTTGTTTAGCGGTAGGACCCAATCACGAGAGCATTATTTCACGATAATCAGTTCACCTGGTTAAATAAATGTTTTCTTACATTCACATATGATTTGTCATAAAACACAAATCCCGTGTAAAATATGGCCAATAGTTATGCTAATTAGTTTCTGGAGGCGGGCTGTAGTGACAACGACTGTCTCGTGATTCAGAGAGTGTGCCTGAGAACGTGATTTGATTGGTGGAAGGAAACACGTCATTGTGACGTTACTGACGTCATTTCTACATATATGGTAAACACGAGAGTGGTGTAAACTACTGCTGCCCAGTGGTTTAATTCACTGTTAGATTTCTGTAAACTACCGGCTGAAATATAAGAAAATGGTACATTGTTGAAGTTAATGTTCATCTGGACCATGAAAATTTGATGAGTGAGTTTATTGGATATTTATAAGTAATTTGTGTGTATTAAGGGCACATGGCAGCATATCAGCATTTTACGAATTTCAGAGAGATTTCTTATTTTCCCCAAACATGTGCATACTGTTTGGGGTTCGTCATCCATCTGTATGTGTTATTTTTTGTGAATGGACATTAATTGATAAATAGGGCTTATGAAATTTGTGACCAGTCTAGCTCCTGATCCAATAGCACACTTATGTAGCATGATTGATGGAATAGCGAACAGTGCAGATCCTGATCAGATGCACAGGCTGATCTGGAGCTACACTGGTTGCAAAACCCATAAGCCACATTTCTCCAGTCACAGCCACAAATGGCCCGATACAAAATATGATTTTATTCATTTATCAATTCACAAATGATTTCAGAAACCCCAAGCCGTTATGTCGCCGTCGCAAAGGAAAGGTCCCTCGACCATGGCCTTCCACTTCAGGGTAAGTTCTCTAAATATGGTAAATTTTACTGGACATTGGACGAAGATCGAATTTAATAATAATTTGTAATGGAGTATTTTTTAATTGATTGCCATTGCAAATTATCATTTCACTTGCTTATCATCCACGTCTAACAATGTCTTATTCGGAAAATGTTGTGTATTGTGTCATGGGTTGCGATCATTCGCCACTGAAAATTATCATTTAAATAATATGATCCATGTCTACTGATGTCTTATTCTGAAAATGTCTTGTGTTGTGTCGTGGGTATCGTGACAATTAAGAGAAATAAATGAATATGATCCGATTATGTAGAAGTGTCAAGGTCATTACCAAGGTCAGGAATGATCGAGACAAATTGTCTCCCCCAATTATCATAGGAACCAAGTATACTTCAATTGTTATGACGTTATGGCCAATATAGCTTGATCCGACGAACGAAAAGTGGTAACAATGCAGTTGAAGTGTAAGGGATAGGCCAGAGTAGATAAGTACACGTAGTCACTTAATCATTATAATGTACACTATATTACATGGGGAACACACAGGAATACATGATACATTGATATGCGAACATCACTGTACTGTGCATGATACTATTCAATTACTACAAGGTTGTAAGCCAATCGACTGTTATACTTTAACGCAACTTAAAAGCTATAGACGAATAAACTCGGTATGTGGTATCTCAATGGTCCCGTAGTGGACAATAGTATGAATGCACAAGTACTTTGATGATCGCTAATCAAAGTTAAATAACATACAAGTATAACATTGCATAACGAACATTGGAGGACAAAATGACAATCATCTGAGCTACCCCAGTGCTGGCGTATCTCAATAGATAGTGTAACCTCTGAGTATCAAGGTACCAAGGTCTGCCTCACCCGCAATATGAGGTCTAGTCAACAATATGGCTATAATCCAACTTCAAGTGGATTAATCCATAAACAATATATGTAGTCTTACTACAATCCTTTAGCCATGATATGCCATACACCATACACTATCAAAGTATACATATGTATTGCCTATGCAATATATTTCCAAAGTATGAATGTCAAAGTCAAAGCCGGATGTGGTTACATCACATGATATCAATAACGATAATGTTCCGGAAGCTGGTTGGTTCCCGGAAGTAAAGTTCCACAGGTAGTATTTATCTCCGGAAATGGTGGACCAGATGTAAAGTTCCGATATAATACAAAATGGCGATTATCACGTTGGCTAAGACGCCGGGAAAGTTTCACATAGTGACATTCAACTCGGTGGTAGTATAATGATATTGATATGTGTGTATGGCGTTTCACTTCACTAACTATGGCTGTGACTGTCTGCTGTACGTGAGGTAGCTATCACACACTGCTCTATACAGGCCTGTACCCGGAGCTGCTACACACACTGCGCCAGACAGACGTACGGACACTCGGACGACCCGATACTCTGCACTGACTGGGGTCTGCCCTCAAACGAGTGGACCAAAACGTCCAATGTGGCTCGCTGGAGCGTTCTCAAGAGGCTACAAAAATGAAATGAATCTCCAATTACTGGACGAATACGCACAGACAGACAGACAGGATGCACAACAGACTAAAACGGGAATCGAGCAACGGCAAATCACAGCTGAAATAAAATGTTCTAGGTACATACCAAAATCCTCCGTGTCACTGGTGAATACAGTACTAGTCTTCTGTAACCAGAATATATGTGTCCCGCCAACACATAGCGAGACATCGCTTATATACGCACCAGTGAAACCATGCACGGAAATAATGATATGCCTACCCCTCGTACGACATCTCACATAAATACTACAAAACCATGGCTTTTGCCATGTCACCCGTGGGTTATATTTGGCATAAATATATGTACCCACGCCTTAAATTCAACCAAACAGTGTACAGCCCTCGTGGAATAAATACCATCCAACATGGTATACCCCACACTACCATAAATCTGCACACTATAGACCCAGAATCTCATAATCCGAAATCTACTCGACTGGTCTCGACAATGCGAAGGTCGCTTCTTGGCCCCGCCAAACCCCTCCATAACGGTCCTACGGCTATACACTCAAATGAGAGTGTAGCACATACTAAACTCAAATATCGTGGTCATTTACGGAAATATCACGACACAAAACATCACCAGTATGGGATCTGATATATCCGTGTTGGCCAGTACCAGGCTATGCTGAAACACTAACCCGTAGCATACATAACAGGGCAGACCATGGTATGGTCTGCGCTGTATACTGGCTTCACCTACAGAAGGTCCCTTATATGGTGAAACACTGACACGCGGACAAACTCGGCTGGCACGGACAGTGGACATCCGTAATACTAAAAGGTATCTTTTTCCTAGCGAAACCAGCACACACAGTCAACGAGTTCTCTACCACACACCTGCATAGTCTGTGGCAAATATGGCGTGACATCAGTAAAACTTTGCTCATAAAATAGACGTATATTAAAATCCGCAAATAGGACACGCATAAACGTATTTCCACCAATACAACATAAGCCCCCTTATTACACGCACATTGTACATGGCAAATGTACATGCCAAACCACAGGTGTGCAAAAACCACAGGTGTGTGAAACCACAGGTATGTGGAATCACAGGGATGTGAAACCAATAATACGCACAACAATACAACACAGTACCACACATCACAAATATACAATTATACGGATTTCAGAATGTACAAGAATACACGTGTTCACGCGACATATCAAAACCCCCCTAAACAAAAAGTGTTTACACTTTCGTGCATAAATCGCGAGACACGTTGGCACAGCTGAATCTACCCAGATATCCTGCTCAGGTAGCCTGCCCACTTTATCTCATGTTTCCCTATATGGGTGTGTCCTGGTGCGTCCCTCAGGACATGGGTGAATTCCCGTAAGATCTCTTTGACTTGCGTCTTTTGTTTCTTGCCTAAATCAGGCGACAGGTCAACTTTGCTCTCCGTATCGGACTCTAATCCCCTGGGACATAACATGTTTTCTTCGGCACTACACCCACTTGGACTAGGATCCCCCTCTACTGTGTCTTCTATCACGCCGCATTTATTACAGTGAGTATTCCCTTCCCCGGGTGCTCAGGCCTAGTCTCGTACCTCTTTAACATGTTTGCATGAAAGGTTTTCAACTTCCCTCCCATGTCAACTCTATAGTCCCACTCATTAACTACCTCTGTTATGGGGTATGGTCCCTTCCACCTAAGAAGCAATTTGTTGTTGTCTGTCGGTAGTAGTACAAGTACCTGATCTGCCACTGCATACTGCCTACTACGAGTCTTACGGTTGTAGTACTTTGCGTACTTTTTGGACGCACTCTTCAAGTTCTCATGCGCGATTTCGCATGTTTTCTCGAGCCAGTTCGCGCAAGTCTAGGACGTACTGATACGTCGTTTTGACGTTGTCCTCTATGTCCTTTTCGGACCACAGATCTCTTAGTATGCTCATCGGACCTCGAACGGTCCTTCCGTACAATAGTTCAAACGGTGAGAAAGCCAAACTTTCTTGAGGGACTTCGCGATACGCGAATAAAAGCGCGTTAATGTATTTGTCCCAATCTTTGGGACGTTCGCTTGCCATCTACGAAGCATTTGCTTTAACGTACCATTGAACCATTCCACGAGACCGTTACACTGTGGGTGGTACGGTGTCGTGGTTAATTGTCTCAGCGATAACAATCTACTAACTTCCTCCATGACTGCCGACGTAAATTGACTACCCCGATCGGTGAGCATCTCCTCGGGGATACCCAGTCTACTGAACATATCCACGAGAGCTTCCGCGACTCGTTCGGCCTCGATGCCTGGTAGTGGTACCGCTTCTGGATACCTAGTTGCATAATCAACTAACGTTAGTATGTAACGATTCTTCCGATCGGTAGCTGGAAAAATTGGCCCTACAATGTCAACTGCGACTCGTTTGAACGGAGTGTCTATCAACGGCATAGTTCCTAACGGAACCTTGGTGATGTGTCCCTTTGACACAGTCTTTTGACATATGTCACAAGACCTACAAAACCGTGTAATGTCACTGCCCACGCTGGCCAATAAAATTCTGATAACACTCGATCAGTTGTCTTCTAACCCCTAAATGGCCCGCCATGATTGATTCATGTGCCACTTTCATCACGGTAGTCCTAAGTGTGTTTGGGACTACCAGCTGATGGTACATCCTACCTGACCCTATCGATTCGAAATTACGATACAACAAGTCCTTTCGGTATGCGAATTTCGATTTGTTTCCGTTCTTACTTGACCGTACCGTTCCGTCTTAAGCATTATTTCGAACTGACGTCAATGTGACGTCAAGTGCCTGCGCCTCTTTGAATTCATCGCGTGATACGTTCGCGATTGCGGTAGGGACTTTGAGGGTCTTATATGATTCGTCTCGGGCTGTCGTTTGTGACCTAGTTTCAACTGCGCACGATTTAGCGCCTCTAAAATCCGATATCACCGGTAAACTCTGACCCGTCTACATTACCTATGGTAACATCATACATTGTATCTGTCATGCAAAGGGCTTCTACCTGACCTTTGAAAAAAGGTGTATCTAGATCTACCCGCGGTAGGAATTCCACTCATTTTGCTCCTATTTACCAGCATGCATGTTGAAACTTTGCTTAAAAACTGATCTGGTTGTACTAAGCTTTCCCTGACGAGACCACCCCGGTACACCCAGTATCTCGCATTACTGTGACCTTTTTTCCCATTTAATGTGCCCTCTGCTACGGGTAGCCTATCCATACCAAATGTACATCCGTTAATCAACTCCGGCTGTATCTCGCTACCTGAACATACAATAGTGGTGTCGGTATCAACCACACAGAAATTTCCTTGGTTTTCCCCTGGTTGTTCCGTGTTTTGCCATCTACCTCTACCTCTGCCTCTAGTGTGCCTTCCACTTCTACCTCTATTTCTACCTCTGTACCGACCTCTCTGTTCTTTATCTGCAAAACTTACATGTTTCTCTTCCTCGACTGCTGCTGCTTTGTAAGCTGAGGACCGGTCACGCTTAGGACAATCGTAGGACATGTGACCTTCTTTGCCACAATGGTAACATGTCCCGCGATGCCTATCGTAGCCGTTCCTGCTGGTACTTCTGTCATAACTACCTCTACTCGGGCTCTATCATAACTACCCCTACTTGGGCTTCTATTGTGGTCTCTATTCTGATATCTGTCCCTATCTCGACTCCTATCTCTAGATCGATTATCCGCACTACTTACCTTGCGCCTCTGTTATCTACTGACCTGTATCAGTTTCTGTTGCTAGTACTGTTCCTCTGAACTACATACTTGCTACCTCCTCTAGCTTCTGCAAAGTAATCTGCCTGAACCGCCATCTGATCTATCGAGTCAAATGTTTTCTCTTTGAGAAATAAGTAGAGCTCCGACTGCATATACTTAACATCTGATCTCTGATCATGTAGTCTAGTACTCCTTCATATGTTCTATTCACCTTACCTAACTCAAACCATCTATCTAAATAGTTCTTTGACCGACTGACATATTGCACAAATGATTCACTGTGATCAGGTTTGGTGTTTTTGAACATGCGTCTGAACCCATCTTCCGTTAGATCAAAACATTTCAACAATGCGGATTTCAACTTATCATAGTCAAGAGCATCATCAATAGGTAGTCTAGAATATACATCTAATGCCTTGCCCTTCAATAAAGCACTCAAGTGTAGTGACCACTTATCTCTCCCCCACCTTTGAATTGCTGCGTACCTCTCAATCTAGCTAAGTAGCTATCCATGTTGTCATTATTCTGATCAAAATGTGGCAGCTTCGGACCGAATGCTCTGCCATAGTCCATATCATGTCTATCTTCATCTACTACTCCACCCCTTTCTACTTTTGCCATTTCTACCTGATGCTTAGTGTCTAGTTCTCGCAATTTGAATTCTAGAGCTAACTGTGCTTCATTGGCTAACCGATGTGCTTCTTATCTAACCGCAGCATCAATCTATCTCTTTCTCCATCTGTCGCTCAACTTCCTTAGCTAACTGCTCAGCATCTAACCTATCTTTCTCCATCTGTCGCTCACCTGCTAACTTATCTTTCTCAGCCTGTCGCTCACCTGCTAACTTATCTTTCTCAGCCTGTCTAGCCTCTAGTCTTTCCTGTCTTTCTCTCTCCTGCTCTTCTTTTACAAAGGCCCTTAACTCTGAATCTGCTAGCCCTAAGCTTTGCCTATGTCCATTAGCTCCTTAATGGACGACATTCTCACTCTCAACTCAACCTCGGATTATCGATTTCACGCTTTACCCGACGGTACACAAGGTCTCTAGCACTCAAATCACTTGGTGATTTGTGCGAGTCTCTTGCTTCACGTCTATAAGGTTAAGGTAAATCAATCCGGTCTCTACTCCTAACGACGGTATAAGTTTCTCAATCGGGTAAGTCAATCCGGTATATGTATGGTATAATGTAATGGTATATTTACAATTCCCCCTCTATGGTACTGGACACAAATATTGGGGACTGGTTATAGACACCTGGCAGGATATAGTATTGTTCATACACATATAATAGTGGTAGTAATCTCGCCTCAGATGCAGAAGTGTCTAGTGCTAACCTAGAACACCCGCTGTGCCATCATCACAGGGAGGTACTGTTGACAAATCAAAAATTACAATGACCCTTACATCGACTATCTCACAAGATCGTCTCAACTCTACACTTCTGTACCTAGGTAGTCAAATCATGTATGTGGTGATGTATTAGTGCCTAAGTGTTGGAGGGCATCTTACATTAACTCCCAAGGCAAACAAATACAAGATTGAATTTTGACGACACTAGGGGTACAGCTATTCTAGCCTCCTTACTTCAACTGCTTTGAAGAAACTGATTATAAAAAGAGGAAACAAAACCCCACTTCTGACACCATTGTCAAGGTCATACCAAGGTCAGGAATGATCGAGACAAATTGTCTCCCCCAATTATCATAGGAACCAAGTATACTTCAATTGTTATGACGTTATGGCCAATATACTTGATCCGACGAACGAAAAGTGGTAACAATGCAGTTGAAGTGTAAGGGATAGGCCAGAGTAGATAAGTACACGTAGTCACTTAATCACTTATAATGTACACTATATTACATGGGGAACACACAGGAATACATGATACATTGATATGCGAACATCACTGTACTGTGCATGATACTATTCAATTACTACAAGGTTGTAAGCCAATCGACTGTTATACTTTAACACAACTTAAAAGCTATAGACGAATAAACTCGGTATGTGGTATCTCAATGGTCCCGTAGTGGACAATAGTATGAATGCACAAGTACTTTGATGATCGCTAATCAAAGTTAAATAACATACAAGTATAACATTGCATAACGAACATTGGAGGACAAAATGACAATCATCTGAGCTACCCCAGTGCTGGCGTATCTCAATAGATAGTGTAACCTCTGAGTATCAAGGTCCCAAGGTCTGCCTCACCCGCAATATGAGGTCTAGTCAACAATATGGCTATAATCCAACTTCAAGTGGATTAATCCATAAACATATATGAGTCTTACTACAATCCTTTAGCCATGATATGCCATGATAGGAGTATTACCATACACTATCAAAGTATACATATGTATTGCCTATGCAATATATTTCCAAAGTATGAATGTCAAAGTCAAAGCCGGATGTGGTTACATCACATGATAGTCAATAACGATAATGTTCCGGAAGCTGGTTCCCGGAAGTAAAGTTTCCACAGGTAGTATTATCTCCGGAAATGGTGGACCAGATGTAAAGTTCCGATATAATACAAAATGGCGATTATCACGTTGGCTAAGACGCCGGGAAAAGTTTCACTTAGGTGACATTCAACTCGGTGGTAGTATAATGATATGATATGTGTGTATGGCGTTTCACTTCACTAATCTATGGCTGTGACTGTGCTGCTGTACGCGAGGTAGCTATCACACACTGCTCTATACAGGCCTGTACCCGGAGCTGCTACACACACTGCGCCAGACAGACGTACGGACACTCGGACGACCCGATACTCTGCACTGACTGGGGTCTGCCCTCAAACGAGTGGACCAAAAACGTCCAATGTGGCTCGCTGGAGCGTTCTCAAGAGGCTACAAAAATGAAATGAATCTCCAATTACTGGACGAATACGCACAGACAGACAGACAGGATGCACAACAGACTAAACGGGAATCGAGCAACGCAAATCACAGCTGAAATAAAATGTTCTAGGTACATACCAAAATCCTCCGTGTCACTGGTGAATACAGTACTAGTCTTCTGTAACCAGAATATATGTGTCCCGCCAACACATAGCGAGACATCGCTTATATACGCACCAGTGAAACCATGCACGGAATAATGGATATGCCTACCCCTCGTACGACATCTCACATAAATCTACAAAACCATGGCTTTTGCCATGTCACCCGTGGGTTATATTTGGCATAAATATATGTACCCACGCCTTAAATTCAACCAAACCAGTGTACAGCCCTCGTGGAATAAATACCATCCAACATGGTATACCCCACACTACCATAAATCTGCACACTATAGACCCAGATCTCATAATCCGAAATCTACTCGACAGGTCTCGACAATGCGAAGGTCGCTTCTTGGCCCCGCCAAACCCCTCCATAACGGTCCTACGGCTATACACTCAAATGAGAGTGTAGCACATACTAAACTCAAATATCGTGGTCATTTACGGAAATATCACGACACAAAACATCACCAGTATTGGATCTGATATATCCGTGTTGGCCAGTACCAGGCTATGCTGAAACACTAACCCGTAGCATACATAACAGGGCAGACCATGGTATGGTCTGCGCTGTATACTGGCTTCACCTACAGAAGGTCCCTTTTATGGTGAAACACTGACACGCGGACAAACTCGGCTGGCACGGACAGTGGACATCCGTAATACTAAAAAGGTATCTTTTTCTAGCGTAAACGAGCACACACAGTCAACGAGTTCTCTACCACACACCTGCATAGTCTGTGGCAAATATGGCGTGACATCAGTAAAACTTTGCTCATAAAATAGACGTATATTAAAATCCGCAAATAGGACACGCATAAACGTATCTCCACCAATACAACATAAGCCCCCTTATTACACGCACATTGTACATGGCAAATGTACATGCCAAACCACAGGTGTGCAAAAACCACAGGTGTGTGAAACCACAGGTATGTGGAATCACAGGGATGTGAAACCAATAATACGCACAACAATACAACACAGTACCACACATCACAAATATACAATTATACGGATTTCAGAATGTACAAGAATACACGTGTCACGCGACAAGAAGTCATTTAACTCCTATTTAGCCTCCATGTCAAATTTCAATGTTAAATGAGTTTGAAATTTGAAGTTATTGATTTTAGATTACATTCTCTTTTCGGTTGCTCATGAGACTGTATGAAACAGTTATTTCAGAACATAACAGGCTCGTATAAAAAACACCTCATTTTCATAAATGGACTGGTCTGAAAATCATTTTGTGATGATTTGAATGGGTTGCAAAATTAACATATCAAAATCCATTCCAGTTATTTAGGGGTGAAATGGTTAATCTTCCGAGGTCTGGCCGTGAATGTGCAAAAAAAACAATGTTTAGCCAGCCCTTCGCATCGATAACGCACCCCCCTAAATTAATTCCTGCGTACGCGCCTGTATAATTATATAGATGTCATTATTATTTCAGAACTCTTTGAGTGACCTGATGTCCAAGCTTCAGTCATCTACTGCCCACTTTGTTCGATGTCTGAAACCCAACAACACGAAGGCGGCCATGACCTTTGTGCCGGAGTACATTGTTGCCCAGCTGCGTTACACGGGGATATCCGACATCGTGAAGATACGTAAATGTGGCTACGCCATGAGGCTGACTTTCCACGAGTTCCTCACAAGGTTAGTCCGCCTCCATCATCTTAAAGGTACAGTGGGGTCAGCATGTAAGTGCACACACGAACGAACACGACAGGTTGGTTCCAACCTGTCGTGTTCGTTCGTGTGTGCACTTACACGCTGACCCCACTGTACATGCCCACTCAGTAGGCACAAAATGCTCTTTATATCAGAGACATCATCCCTGAAATTTTCTGGCAAAATAAACATTCTTTCACCATTACCCCACATATTGATTGGCATTATTATACATGTTGTATCAGACGTAAATATCCACACTGATATCAGGGGCAATAACCGTGTTTCCTTAAAATGTTAACGGACATTACTATTTATTCTCTGTATTTATTTTTTGATGTGAAATGATCGTATAGCGTATTAATCATTTTAACCCATTGTGTGTGTAATATCCATCTGAAACCTTCAAAATATTTTTCACCATTTTTTTATGACCGCACACCAAATGGTGCCGGTAGCTGATATTGTTATGTTTGTCCTTCCATCCATACATCTGTATGTCTGTACCTACATCTGTATGTCTGTACCTACATCGGTATGTCTGTACCTACGTCGGTATGTCTGTACCTACATCTGTATGTCTGTACCTACATCTGTATGTCTGTACCTACATCGGTATGTCTGTACCTACGTCTGTATGTCTGTACCTACATCTGTATGTCTGTACCTACATCGGTATGTCTGTACCTACGTCGGTATGTCTGTACCTACATCTGTATGTCTGTACCTACATCTGTATGTCTGTACCTACATCGGTATGTCTGTACCTACATCGGTATGTCTGTACCTACATCTGTATGTCTGTACCTACATCGGTATGTCTGTACCTACGTCGGTATGTCTGTACCTACATCTGTATGTCTGTACCTACATCTGTATGTCTGTACCTACATCGGTATGTCTGTACCTACGTCGGTATGTCTGTACCTACATCGGTATGTCTGTACCTACATCTGTATGTCTGTACCTACATCGGTATGTCTGTACCTACATCTGTATGTCTGTACCTACATCTGTATGTCTGTACCTACATCTGTATGTCTGTATGTCCGAACTTGTTTCTGCACTATAACCTGAATAATCTTCGCCCGATTTTCCTCAAACTTCACAGGTGCATTGATATTGATCAGGGGAAGACACCTATTGAAAGTGGGGTGTGTCGCACCTTGTTCAAGGTCGTTTTGTTTGATTCTGTAAGATAACCGGAATAACGTTGGACAATTTCCACATACTCTATATGTGTGTCAGGGGATCCAGCATTTGGGGAACGGGGTGGTTGTCTAGTTGCGAAGGGAACTATTGAAATCTACTCCCGTACCGCCCATAGCTAGCTGGAGTAATTGCAAGAGTTACCGTTCGCAACTAGGGGTTTGTCCTATTTTCAAGCTCTTCGAGTATTGTCACTTCATCATTTTTGAAGCAATTGGGTATTTCAAAATTTTAATTGGGTAAAATAAATCACACTACTGTTTGCACATCAACAGACAGCAATTATTGAATAGTTTGCTTCGAAATGAAAACATGTCTTGGAATTTCATCCAAGGAGACAATTCTAATGAAATACCAAGATATGTTTTCATGGAAAATAAGAAAAAATATGCTATATTTGTGATCTGTTTATTGTTTTCTGCAGCATGGTAAAGGTATCACAAAGTTTTTATTGCTTTTTGATACTCACTGCTTCTGTCAGATTTCAGTTGGGTTTTTGCAAAAAGTGCAGATCCAGATGAGCCGGCTCGTAACGAGCCGTCTCATCAGGATCTGCACTTTTTGAAAATAATTTTAATATTTTTAGCCAGGTTTTTTTAAAAAAAATCCAGGCTATTGGATTGGCGAAAGCGGGCGGGCGGGCGGGGCGGGCGGCGTCCACAATCAATGTTAAGTTTTCGTGTTTGAGTCCATTTCTTTGGTACTGTACCACCTAGGACCACCAAACTTTCACAGCTTCATAACTGCCCACCACATCACATCCAACATGTTTTTTTTTTTTAACTTCACCCATTTTTTCGCAGTCGCTTAGCCATTTTCAATTAAGTTTTCGCGTTTACAATGTTAAGTTTTTGTGTTTAAGCCATTTCTTTGGTACTGTACCCACCAGGACCACCAAACTTTCACAGCTTCATAATCAAGGGGTACCACCACATATCACTATCCAACATGTTACTTTTTTTTTTTTAATTTCACCCATTTTTTCCGCGTAGTCGACTTAGCCATTTTCAATGTTAAGTTTTGCGTTTACATGTTAAGTTTTCGTGTTTAAGTCCATTTCTTTGGTACTGTACCACCTAGGACCACCAAACTTTCACAGCTTCATAACCAATGGGGTGCCTACCACATACAACTATCCAACATGTGACCATTTTTTTACCTTACCATTATTTCTACGTAATTGACTTAGCCATTTTTAACGTACGTCTGGTTAAAGTTTTTTGGTTAAAACGTTTTTGTTATACTATATCTCTGCAACTGCTTCGCCTATTACCTTGAAACTTCACATGGGTGTTTATCATCATCCATATTTTCATTCTAACCCCCAACCCTTACTTTGAATTTTTTTGTTAAAGTCTTTTTGTGTATATATCTCTGCAACTGCTTCACCCAATACCTTGATACTTCACATGGGTGTTTATCATCATTGTCACACCTGCTTGCGGAAAGCGCGATCCTGTGCCCAATGTCAAGGTCAAATTACTTTGAATTTTTTTTTTATGTTAAAGTTTTTTTGTGTACTATATCTCTGCAACTGCTTCACCAATACTTTGATACTTCACATGGGGGTGTTTATCATCATTGTCGCACCTTCCTGCGGGAAAGCGCGTTTCTGTTGCATGTCAAAGTAAAATTTACTTTGGAATTTTTTTTGTTAAAGTATTTTCGTTTTGTAGTATTATCCTGCTGCTTCACCCAATACTTTGATACTTCCCAATGGGGTGTCAACTTGGTCGCACCTGCTTGCGGAAAGCGCGATCCTTGTGCCCAATTTGTCAAGTTTTTTTTGTCAAATTACTTTTGAATTTTTTTGTTTTTAAAATTTTTTTTGTGTACTATATCTCTGCAACTGCTTCACCCAATACCTTGATACTTCACATGGGTGTTTATCATCATTGTTGCACCTGCTTGCGGAAGCGCGATCCTGTGCCCAATGTCAAGGTCAAATTACTTTGAATTTTTTTGTTAAAGTTTTTTCGTGTACTATATCTCTGCAACTGCTTCACCCAATACCTTGATACGTCACATGAGGTGTTTATCATCATTGTCACACCTGCTTGCGGAAAGCGCGATCCTGTGCCCTATGTCAAGTTCAAATTACTTTGAATTTTTTTGTTAAAGTTTTTTCGTGTACTATATCTCTGCAACTGCTTCACCCAGTACCTTGATACTTCACATGGGTGTTTATCATCATTGTCACACCTGCTTGCGGAAAGCGCGATATCGTCGGCATTTTGGCATACGTCCGTTCCGTTCGTCCGTGTGTCCGGTTAAAGTTTTTTGGTTAAAGTTTTTCCATCTACTATATCTATTTTTTTAGTGTCCATGTCTCGCCCTAAGGCGCTACATGCAGGCCACGGCCATCTAGTCTACAAAAAGTGGGTATAATTATGTTATCCAAGTGTCTATGCTTGGAAAAAACCTGGCCTTCGTGGCTTTGCCTCGTTTCTTGTTTTTAACTTGACCCATTTTTTCCGCGCAATCGACTTAGCCATTTTCAATGTTAAGTTTTCGCGTTTTCAATGTTAAGTTTTCGTGTTTAGTCCATTTCTTTGGTACTGTACCACCTAGGACCACCAAACTTTCACAGCTTCATAATCAAGGGGTGTCCACCACATATCACTATCCAACATGTTACTTTTTTATTAACTTGACCCATTTTTTCCGCGCAATCGACTTAGCCATTTTCAATGTTAAGTTTTCGCGTTTTCAATGTTAAGTTTTCGTGTTTAAGTCCATTTCTTTGGTACTGTATCACCTAGGACCACCAAACTTTCACAGCTTCATAATCAAGGGGTGCCCACCACATATCACTATCCAACATGTTACTTTTTTAGCCAGGTTTTTTGAAAAAAAATCCAGGCTATTGGATTGGCGAAAGCCGGGCGGGCGGGCGGCGGGCGGCGTCCACAATCAATGTTAAGTTTTCGTGTTTGAGTCCATTTCTTGTTACTGTACCACCTAGGACCACCAAACTTTCACAGCTTCATAATCAAGGTGTGCCACCATATCATATCAACATGTTACTTTTTTTTTTAACTTGACCCATTTTTTCCGCGCAATCGACTTAGCCCATTTTCAATGTTAAGTTTTTGCGTTTTCAATGTTAGTTTTTCTGTTTAAGTCCATTTGCTTTGGTACTGTAGCACCTAGGACCACAAACTTTCACGCTTCATAATCAAGGGGTGCCCACCACTATCACTATCCAACATGTTACTTTTTTTTTTAAACTTGACCCATTTTTTTTCCGCGCAATCGACTTAGCCATTTTCAATGTTAAGTTTTCGCGTTTTCAATGTTAAGTTTTCGTGTTTAAGTCCATTTCTTTGGTACTGTAGCACCTAGGACCACCAACCTTTCACAGCTTCATAATCAAGGGGTGCCCACCACATACAACTATCCAACATGTGACCATTTTTTTACCTTCACCTATTATTTTTATGTAATTGACTTAGCCATTTTCAACGTTAACTTTTTAACGTACGTCTGGGTTAAATTTTTTGGTTAAAAACTTTTTTGTTATACTATATCTCTGCAACTGCTTCGCCCATTACCTTGAAACTTCACATGGGTGTTTATCATCGACCATATTTTCACTCTAACCCCCAACCGTGCGGCCCCTGTGCGCAATGTCAAGGTCAAATTACTTTGAATTTATTTGTTAAAGTTTTTTTGTGTACTATATCTCTGCAACTGCTTCACCCATTACCTTGATACTTCACATGGGTGTTTATCATCATTGTCGCACCCGCTTGCGGAAAGCGCGATATCGTCGGCATTTTGTCATACGTCCGTCCGTCCGTACGTCCGTGTGTCCGGTTAAAGTTTTTTCGTTAAAGTTTTTCCATCTACTATATCTATTTTTTTTTTTTTAGTGTCCATGCCTCGCCCCAAGGCGCGACATGCAGGCCATCTAGTCTACAAAAAGTGGGTATAATTATGTTATCCAAGTGTCCATGCTTGGAAAAAACCTGGCCTTTGTGGCTTTGCCTCGTTTCTTGTTTTTAACTTGACCCATTTTTTCCGCGCAGTCGACTTAGTCATTTTCAATGTTAACTTTTCGCGTTTACAATGTTAAGTTTTCGTGTTTAAGTCCATTTCTTTGGTACTGTACCACCTAGGACCACCAAACTTTCACAGCTTCATAACCAAGGGGTGCCTACCACATACAACTATCCAACATGTGACCATTTTTTTACCTTCACCTATTATTTCTACGTAATTTACTTGTTATACTATATCTCTGCAACTGCTTCGCCCATTACCTTGAAACTTCACATGGGTGTTTATCATCGTCCATATTTTCACTCTAACCCCCAACCGTGCAGCCCCTGTTCCCAATGTCAAGGTCAAATTACTTTGAATTTTGTTGTTAAAGTTTTTTCGTGTACTATATCTCTGCAACTGCTTCACCCATTACCTTGATACTTCACATGGGTGTTTATCATCATTGTCGCACCCGCTTGCGGAAAGCGTGATATCGTCGGCATTTTGGCATACGTCCGTCCATCCGTCCGTACGTCTGTGTGTCTGGTTAAAGTTTTTTCGTTAAAGTTTTTCCATCTACTATATCTATTTTTTTAGTGTCCATGCCTCGCCCAAAGGCGCGACATGCAGGCCATCTAGTCTACAAAAAGTGGGTATAATTATGTTATCCAAGTGTCCATGCTTGGAAAAAACCTGGCCTTCGTGGCTTTGCCTCGTTTCTTGTTTTAACTTGACCCATTTTTTCCGCGCAGTCGACTTAGTCATTTTCAATGTTAACTTTTCGCGTTTACAATGTTAAGTTTTCGTGTTTAAGTCCATTTCTTTGGTACTGTACCACCTAGGACCACCAAACTTTCACAGCTTCATAACCAAGGGGTGCCTACCACATACAACTATCCAACATGTGACCATTTTTTTACCTTCACCTATTATTTCTACGTAATTTACTTGTTATACTATATCTCTGCAACTGCTTCGCCCATTACCTTGAAACTTCACATGGGTGTTTATCATCGTCCATATTTTCACTCTAACCCCCAACCGTGCGGCCCCTGTGCCCAATGTCAAGGTCAAATTACTTTGAATTTTTTTGTTAAAGTTTTTTCGTGTACTATATCTCTGCAACTGCTTCACCCATTACCTTGATACTTCACATGGGTGTTTACATCATTGTCGCACTGCTTGCGGAAAGCGCGATATCGTCGGCATTTTGGCATACGTCCGTCCGTCCGTACGTCCGTGTGTCCGGTTAAATTTTTTTTGTTAAAGTTTTTCCATCTACTATATCTATTTTTTTAGTGTCCATGCCTCGCCCCAAGGCGCGACATGCAGGCCACGGCCATCTAGTCTACAAAAAGTGGGTATAATTATGTTATCCAAGTGTCCATGCTTGGAAAAAACCTGGCCTTCGTGGCTTTGCCTCGTTTCTTGTTCAGAACAAAAACACCCCCTTTTCATAAATGGATGAATCTGAAAATCATTTTGTGACCATTGGATTGGTCAGAACATTAGCATATCACAGTCCATTCCAGTTCCTTAGGGTTGAAAGGGTTAAGCAAATACGCAGCTTATATGGAGCTCTGTATGCATTGATATCCATCAAAAGAAGATTCCAAGTTCAAGGTCACCTTATTAGTTCCCATCTCCATGAAACCATCTTACATCCAGGTATCCTGTGCTGGTGAGCTGTGCGTTACCGAGGTTTGCTCCGATGACCGAAGAGAACAAATGCTGGTTTGTCCTCAAGCATTTCAAGGTCAACGACATACAGAGCGGCAAGACGAAGCTCTTCTTTAAGAGGGAACAAATGGACAAGCTAGATCAAGTCACTCGACAGTCGATGAGGAAAGTGACAACCATTCAGTCAGGTAATAATTGTGCTTGCTACACTAATGACTGAGTTAATCTGGCCAAAATATGTCAATTTCTTTATGCTCAAAATGTTGTAATGTTACCTTAACGCTCAATACGCGGGAGGCGGAAATTGTTGTCTGCTGTTTTTCAATTTTTGCATTAATTCTGAAAATAAAAACCGGTTTTGACAGTACATGGGAACCAGTGGAGACGATTCTCATGCGTTGTCAAAACAGGTTTTTATCGAGAAATATTGAAAATAAAACATTTCCAGCAGACGAAAACATTTATTTCTGTGTAGTTAGGGTTAATAACCCGAAATATTCAGACACAATTTATTCTGGGAAACACATAAATTTTTACAGGGAACAAAAATTCTTGAAATGTTTACTCGCCCTCACTTTGACAGGAATGGAAAAATTAAGAAATCTACATTACAAAAATTGAAATTTCCACTCGTCCTGCAGGCATTTCACTTGTCAGGACAAGCGGACGAGTGGAATTTTCGTTCGCTGATAAAGATATGGTTTTCTTTAATGAGGACGGTCCCAATAGTTATGGTTACTGTCTGTTTCACGAAAGCTGCCCAAATTTTACGGCCATATAGACAATTCAAAAACAATGTTATTTTCGATAATATTAAATTAAAGGAAAATTTAAGAATGAGCCTTATTTTTATTTCGTGAAATACGGTCAAATATTGATTTTATTACGAAAAATTGATTTGTCTATGGGAATTTAACATGGGGGAAAAAGTGGTAAGGAAGTGTGGGAGGAGTCAAAAAATGAAAAAATTTGGAAATTGACTCCGAAACCTGACTAGATAGCTTGGATATGATTTAACTAAGAAAACAAAAGTTAAATTTTAAAAATTGGTCCAATATTTCTAAAATTCAAAATAATTTCCCCATGTTAAATCCCCATAGACATCTTCACTCCGTGAAGATGTCTATGGGGATTTAACATGGGGAAATTGTTTTTTCGCAATAAAATCAATATTTGACCAAATTTCACGAAATAAAAAGAAGGCTCATTCTTAATTTTTCCTTTAATTTAATATTATCAAAAGAAATTGTTTTTGAATTGTTTATATAGCTGTAAAATTTGGGCAGCTTTCGTGAAACAGACAGTAGTATTATTGCAGAGCTCCAGAGAAGCTGCGTATTTGTTTAAATACCCAATTAAAATTGCCAAAAAGCCAATTGAAATCAGAAGTAGCAAGTATCAAAAAGCAATACAAAATTTGTGGTACCTTTATCATGTTGCAGAAAACAATAAACAGACCACAAATATAGCATATTATTCTTATTTTCCATCAAAACACATCTTGGTATTTCATGTTTTCATTCCGAATCAAACTATTTAATAATTGCTGTCTGTTGATGTGTAAACAGTAACTAGTGTGATTTTATTTTACCCAATTAAAATTTTGAAATTCCCAATTGCTTGAGAAATGATGGAGTGACAATACTCAATTACGGTACTAATTCCTTATCTGGAGATCAGTTATTGTACTGATTTATCACCATAGCAATGTAATTAGATACAATTTGTTTTGGGAAACGGTTTCCCAAAACAAATGGTGTCCAAATACTTAGAATGATTACGGTATGCTTGAAATCAAACATCTTCATTGGCTGAGCCTTAGCTGTGTCAAATCACAGGCACTCGGCGTGTTTCGGCTTTCATCGGTATAACTCTATATATATATATGAACAAGGCTTCTAACTTTGGTCGTCCATTAATCAGTCCATCTGTCTGTCTGTCTATCACACTTTTGATTCTGCTATAACCTATTTACTGTATACTTCCAGCACAAAAATATTTACACAATTCCCTAACATTTGATTGGTCTGTAGCAAGTCCAAAATTTATATCCCAGTAAACTCCCACGCCGAACTACTTTTCGTAACCGTGAGGCGCAGTTAAAATAATTCTTAAGAAAATGGAAATTAAACACATTTTCTTGATGAATTTATTTCAAATGCTGGAATTATAAGGAATGAATGGGCTTTTTGTGGAATTTATCGGGGATATAAACTTGGAAAGTCACGGGAATACTGGACGAGGCCTTCCGGTTTTCGTCTAGTATTCCCGCTACTTTTCCAAGTTTATACCCCGATAAATTCCACAAAAAGCCCATTCATTCCTATAATGAACTATTGGCTTGTATTGAATAGCTGTGTGGGCCATGGCCTAGGGATGTAGCATTGGACCTCAATTATACCGCACTTCAATCCTCACCCTAGGTGTGAAAAATACTTGCATAGTATTTTCATCCCATTGGTCTGTCGGATGACTTTAAACTGTGGTCCTGTTCCTATATGTCCTTAGCTGTTGCTGGGACTTTAAACCCATTCACTTTCACTTTTTGTATTGAATATAAGTATCATTTTATGCAGTCAAAAATAGCCTATTTACCAAAATTGCTAAGCATACTTATCTAGCTTTAAAGTACACTTTGAGGGAGAAATTTTCAATTTAAGGATAAATTTATTAATTTTTATTACACTGAATTTATTACATTACCACAGCCATTTTGGCTGTGATAATGTAATAATTCAGTGTCATAATTCTGCATACTTTTAATCATCAAATATATGCAGTCGTTACTTCTATATGAAATAATGCATTTCGGGAAAGAAAAATAAATGATTACTCCCTTTGTATACTGTCTGTTCCACGTTTTACTGCCGACAAACTCTTGGCTATTAAACACATTAAATCTAAAAAAAAAAAAAAAATATTTAAAAGTAAGTACTTTTTCATCAATAACAAAAAAGTCACCCTCCCCAAAAAAAATAAATAAAATGATTTGATTAAATTCCATCAAATAGGGCCCCGTGCAGGCACCGGGGCGGGATCAACTGATCCTGAGAATAGTGCTGCAGTAGCCATTGCTTGTCGTAAAAGGCGACTAAACTGGCTTAACGATTGGGTTCATACTTTCCGGAACCCACTATACCGGATTTGGCCCTCATGTACATTTTTGGCTTTCTTGTATGTGAGAGTTGAGTCGGGCTATGCCCCATATATAAAAGTAAGATTAGCGCTAATCCTATTACTTTTAGGGGATGGGATAAATGATGCTGGTGTGGCGAGGGCCTGGCACCAGATCAGGTTGTTCTAATTTCAGGACTGAATATATATTTTGATTGTAAATATTGAGTTCTGAAGTTGGGATTTACCCCCCTTGGACAGGTGGATATGGGACTCGACCCCGTTGACCCGTCTGCGTGTAGACTCCCTGAGGCTTGTACCTCTATGTCAGAAAAGCGGACGTTAAACCATATTCGCTCACTCACTCACTCCATCAAATAGGTATTGATTTTATTGCGAAGAAACAATTTTCCTATGGGAATTTAACATGGGGAGTCAATTATCAAAACTTTTTGTTTGGAAATTGACTCCGAAACCTGGCGAGATAGCTTGAAAATGATGTAACTAAGAAAACAAGTTAGATTTTGAAAATCGGTCCATAAATAAAAAAATAAAAAATCTATTTTAGCCCCCATGTTAAATTCCCATTGGAAAATAGTTTATTCGCAATAAAATCAATATTTGATTGAATTTCATCAAATAATTATTTTTGGGATGGGTGACTTTTTTGTTATTGATAAAAAAGTACTTACTTTTAAATATTTTTTAGATTTAATGTATTTTAATAGCCAACAGTTCGTCTGCAACAAAACCAAGGTGCATGATCACATGGTTATAACAACAACAACAGTGGCTGAAAGTGTTGAAATCTTGAAGTATTATTTGATATTTTTCTTAATATGAAACGGATTTTGATGAAATATGGCGCAACAAACGCGTCTTCATGAGCTGCATTTGGTGGTCCAGGGAGTTTGGCACAGACTTATGTCGTTTTTGCGAAGAATCAATTCTTCGCAAAAACAACAGAAGTTTAGGCGAAAATATAGCGACCACCAAATGCAGCTTAACAAGACGCGTTTGATGCGCCATATTTCATCAAAATCCGTTACGTAATAAGGACACTATAAAAGAATACGTACTTTGAATCAGATGGATTCTGGAAATTTCAGTACTTGTTGTTGTTGTTAGTACACGTGATCATACACCTTGAAAACTTGGAACACACAGTAGATAAGTATACTTTGCAATGTTGATGAAATTGGCTACAGGCTATGTATAACACTCCGGGAGGATGGTTGTTTCGCAGTCAATTTCCAAAGTTTTTTGTTTTTTGATCCTTCAGGATCAAAAACAAAAAGTTTTGGAAATTGTCTAATTGACTCCCCATGTTAAATTCCCATAGGAAAATTTTTTTTCGCAATAAAATCAATATTGTTTCAAACATCGTTGATAAATATACTTCAGTAATTCGCGGGTTCCTGGGGCGACAGAAGTCGAAGCACGTGCTACGGAGGATAGAGGAAGAGAAGCGGCAGGTTAAATCACTGTTGCAGGATGTCAATGACCAGGGGAGACAATTGGACAATGCGCTCCATAATGTTTGTCACTACGACCACGAGGAACGTCAGCTGACCTTGAAAAAAAAAGAGTAAGTTTTATATGGCATGCTCTTTTGGTATTTACCCAAGACAACGGAAATTGTCATCTGCTGTTGTTTTATATTTTGTCTTCTTTCTTAGTGACCATGATTTGGCAGCACTTGAGAATCATTTCTATTCTTTTTCCAAAGTTAGGAATTTAGAACTATTGTATTTGAAATGGACAAAATGTAAACAAAATATTAATAAAACAATTCATGTGAACTGTTGTGTCATTATGTTTCATAATTGTCACATGCTTAGCCCATTGCAGTCTGTAGAGACAATATATTTTTGCTGAAAAATACAATAATTTCCTTTATTTGTCCAATAACGTATACAGCATTAACTAGCATTAAGCGACAACCCAAGGGAGACACCAAAAATGGTCGTTTAGAACAATCGTCTCTTAACACAAAAACGGTTATATGGTCTGATAATCAAAATCAAGAAATCGCGAATATTAAATATTAACATGGAAAGAAATACATTAGAATACTACCGGTAGTATTTACTGTGCACTTTTCTGAATTATTCAGGCTATATTTGATCAAAATAGGTGAATAAATATGAATGTTATTGCGAAATAGGCAGTAGTGACTGCGATCACTTCGGACCAGGTGTGTTTTGCCCCAGTGGTTTTTATTTTGTTAGTGACCGTCGTACCCAAACACCGATACGGAAGACCAATATGAGTTATGGAATGGACTGTGATATGTTAATTTAAGGACCAATCCAAATGTCACAAAAGGATTTTCAAACAAGTCCATTTATAAAAAGATTTTTTCCTAAACAATATGAAAATTACTTGCGAAAAATGCAGATTCTGATGAGATGGCTAGTTAAAAGCTGGCTCATATAGAGCTACACTGTTTGCAAACACTGCTGAACAGGTCTGTAGTGTAGAAAGGATATAATGTGCATGCATGCTTTTGACGGGTTTAGCTCTTCCAGCCTTCGACATTTTGGCATCTGAACAAAATATTGATCGGTAACCGTTCATTTTGTGTAGTCCGGTTAAACCGTTGTCAGACAACCAAACCAGCTGATAGAATAATGATTTATGAACGCAGTGTCCGGTATATACCAGTAATGTTACGCGTGAGGAAAATTGGAATTGGGGGAAATAAAAATGCTTGTGATATGTACCAGTAATGTTATGCTTCAAGAAAATTGGAATTGGGTGAAATAAAAATGCTTGTGTATTATGTACACAACGAAAATATTTTTTTAAATCAGTGAAATACACAGATGTTTTCCCATGTGCTAATTGACCAGACCTGTTGTCCCATGTGAGTTAATTCCCTTTAGTAAAGGAACCGAATGTATCAGAATGAGGTTTCAGGTCAATAAGTATAAGCAATAGGCCATTCACACTTTGACAATGTCAGGGGATTTGTTCCTTTGTCACACACTTGAGGCTAATTTCACCTGGAGAAAGTTGCATCCTGTCAATTAATGGTCTTTAGTACAAACGACCATTGCTGTTGCTACAAAATATGTGGCCGGTGGTCGCGTTAAGGGAAAGTCATTATATATCATTATATAGGCCAAATGGTCAGGGGTGAGGGGAGGGAAATGAAAGTGGTCGCATTAGACAAAAGTCGCTTAATACACGTGGTCGCTTGTATAAGTTTGACTGTATGTTGTTACCACACATTTGAACCGTCTCGTTGAGACGGTTCAAATGAGTGGTGACAACATACACTATTGAGATGAAATTAGGAAAATACAGATTTTTTAAAGAAAACTCACAATATCCCATCTATAATTGGTTAAAAATCTAATGATTTTACGAAACATTTCAGAATTGCGGACATCACAAAATCACTGGATTCCCTTGATACACTACTGGAAACGTATGATTTTATTGGTGAATTATCCGCCCCCGTTAAGAAGGTCGCTGTGACCAATGTCGTTAATGAGGTCACCGTGACCGAATCTCACACAGTGGACGATGAGCCGGACTATGACGATGCGTTCAGTTGGCAGCAGACGGATAAAGGTACAATTTTGTTTTTGTGTTGTGTAAACGTGGCTGTTACTGGAGACATTTGTGACCAGTGTAGATCTTGATCAAATGGCACACTCTGTAGCTGGATAACGATGTATATTGACTGTTCGAAGCACATCGGGTGTTTCATTGATGGAATGGCTAACAGTGTAGATCTAGAAACAAAATTGCTATCCGCTCCATACCTCTCGCGAGGGAAGCAATTTACCCCATCTTTTTAATGTAATGCATGGAAGAGTGATTTTTGCAATCGGTTATCCAGCGTGTTTGATATGTTAGCGATATAAACTGTCAAAGCTGTATCAATAAATTATTAATAAAGAATATACACATGCAGAAATTGGTTATTTTACCGTGTCACTGTATTTATCTGAGATTTACATGTATATCTTGTAAAATTTGAAAGCTTCATTTCGTTATGTTGAATGTTGAACAACAACAAGAGAAAAGATATCTTTCATGGGAAAACGATTTCCCTGTTCTATTATTTTTGGCAATTTACTAGTTATACATCAAATATTATTTTGTAAAGGTATAAAATATACAGTTTAAAGTTTGACCTACAAGCAACAGCTTTGGGTATGCACTTCTGTTGCTCACATTGTTTGAATGGGCCAAATTGTAGCCATAGATAACATATTGGAGGCAAATTATTGTAGCTATGCAGATCGTGATCAGACTGTATGTATGAACAGGCTGATCTGGATCTACACTGGTCACAAAACCCATAAGTCCATTCCTCCAGTCACTGTCAAAAATGAAGTAAGTCACCTGGGAAAGTCAAATCTTTGTATCACCAACATTACTGTCTGTATCACCAACATTACTGTCTGTGTCACCAACATTACTGTCTGTGTCACGAAACCTGCCCAACTTGTATGACTATAGAAACAATGCAAAACAATATTATTTTTGATAATATTAAATTTTATCAAAATTTAAGAATGAACCTTCTTTTTATTTCGTAAAAGTTGGTCAAATATTGATTTTATTACAAAAAAAAAAAATTCTCTTTGGGTATTTGGGATAAAAGAGGTGGAGAAGCTGCAGGAGTTGAAAAACGAAAACATTTGGGAATTGACTCTGAAACCTGGCTAGATGGCTTTGAAATGATCTAACTAAGAAAACAAAAGTTAAATTTTGAAAATCAGTCCACTATTTCTGAAATTAGAAAAGTTTCCCCATGTTAAATCCCCATAGACATCTTCACTCTATGAAGATGTCCATCATGTCTACTGTTATGGGGAATATCCACCTTTTCAACATAGAATTTGGCAATTTTGCCTTGTAACTCGTAAAACTTTTAAACCGTAATAGCTACTGACCTGAAACTTGGCATGTAGCTTCCTTGTGATGAGTAGATACTCAAAGTTCATTTCGTATTTTTATTCGACCCTCGGGTCATGAATTATCTCCCCTTTTTTACTTATTATCAATGCGGTAAGTGGAGCATTCGCATTCTATGAACATATTTTCTAGTTTATTTATGTTTTAACAAATGTAGATTCTGATCAGATTGAACATTTTCTTAGTATAATTAGAATCTGGGGGCCATTTAACTTTGTACGACTAAAATGTTTGTAAGTGGAAAATTATGATAGTCTGTAAATTTCACATTAACAATGTTTTCCTGTAAACAATTAATGGATTTACATTTATTGAGCATAGGCTGCATTTGCAGCCTATGCTCAATAAATGTAAATCCATCAATTGAAATTTACAGACGACCCTAAATTTGCACTTACACACATTTTAGTTGTACAAAGGGCCCCTGATGATTTTGCTGACACCATTAAGCCAACTTCAATGATTGAATGGCAAACAGCGTAGACCCCGATCAGACTGTGCAGATTCACAGTCTGATCTGGGTCTATTCTGGTCGCAAACGTCCCTTTTATTGGAAACACTGGCTGTGTGTAAGTGACACCTACATCCAAGGACCACTGCATGAATAATAGACGAGTCCTGAATTAACTAATTAGTACATGTACCAGTAATTTGGGGTGGGATGCTGGCCATGCTTTGTGTCCATGAACTGAATAGTTAGTTAACCCTTACACCGCTATCTTCATTTAGTTAGTTGAGTTTAGGCTGTATAGGTCATTTTTAGAGTATCTTGCATGAGTGATGATTTAATGTGATACATATTAACCCTTAGACCGCTATCTTAAGTTTTTGGGCGTCTACTGTTTATTTTCTATTTTCCATTTTTATCACCAAAAACATGCTTTGTTTTGACGTTAGAATAATTTACAACATGCTTTGACAGCACTTCAGAATCATTTCCATTTGCACTAGTTCAGACTGACAATCTGCACCGTCTGATCAGGATTTACATGTCACAAGTGTAGCACCAGTTCAGACTGACGATCTGCACGGTCTGATTGAAGTCTGCTCGACATAGTCACTGAATGAACATTATTACATTAAAAAACAAGATTGGATCTCCATTGGACCAATAGCTGAGAAAAGCAAGAATTATGACACAGGCACATATATACGCCAGCTCAACCTTTTATCTGCAAAATGTGATCAGGGCATAGACTTGTCACCTCGTCAGTTGAATATGCTGAATATCAATCGTGATCGATATCTGACTATATGGTACACATGATGGCTAGGATCTACACTGATCACAAATAATGCAACGTCGCTTATCAGCCAAGCTCCATTGTATAATATGGTAGATGTAAATTCACAGTACCAGTAACCCATTTCAAGCCGAGGATATGCATATTTGTTTGTGGAAAATGGTAAATAATTTCTTTATATGTACTCCGAAGTATATATTGCGACCACCATTTGAACCGTCTCCGTGAGATGGATCAAATGAGTGGTCACAGCATATAATTGAGAAAAAACAAAAGTGAAAATAAAATATTTTCAAAATTTCTTATCCGTAGAGGTGTTTTCCCAATGTAATGTGTTAAACTTTCTGGAATCAGAAGTACAGCCCTTGAGGGTTTATGTTTTATGTTTTCTAGACGCCATTACCGGGATATAAACCAGACTAGCTGGCTTCCTGTCTGTTTCATTGGTCTGGGGCAGCCTCACTCTGATTATACAGCGGAACCTCTGTAAACCAGACACCCGGGGGTCCCCAGTGGAACCTCCGTAAACCAGACACCCGGGGGTCCCCAGTGGAACCCCCGTAAACCAGACACCCGGGGGTCCCCAGTGGAACCCCCGTAAACCAGACACCCGGGGGTCCACAGTGGAACCTCTGTAAACCAGACACCCGGGGGTCCCCAGTGGAACCTCCATAAACCAGACACCCAGGGGTCCCCAGTGGAACCCCCGTAAACCAGACACCTGGGGGTCCCCAGTGGAACCTCCATAAACCAGACACCCGGAGGTCCCCAGTGGAACCTCCGTAAACCAGACACCCGGGGGTCCCCAGTGGCACCTCCATAAACCAGACTCCCAGGGGTCCCCAGTGGAACCTCCGTAAACCAGACACCCGGGGTCCCCAGTGGAACCTCCATAAACCAGACAACCGGGGGTCCCCAGTGGAACCTCCGTAAACCAGACACCCGGGGGTCCCCAGTGGAACCTCCTATAAACCAGACACCCGGGGGTCCCCAGTGGAACCTCCGTAAACCAGACACCCGGGGGTCCCCAGTGGAACCTCCGTAAACCAGACACCCGGGGGTCCCCAGTGGAACCTCCGTAAACCAGACACCCGGGGGTCCCCAGTGGAACCCCCATAAACCAGACACCCGGGGGTCCCCAGTGGAACCTCCGTAAACCAGACACCCGGGGGTCCCCAGTGGAACCTCCATAAACCAGACACCCAGGGTCCCCAGTGGAACCTCCGTAAACCAGACACCCGGGGGTCCCCAGTGGAACCTCCATAAACCAGACACCCGGGGGTCCCCAGTGGAACCTCCGTAAACCAGACACCCGGGGTGTCCACAGTGGAACCTCCATAAACCAGACACCTGGGGGTCCCCAGTGGAACCTCCGTAAACCAGACACCCGGGGGTCCCCAGTGGAACCTCCGTAAACCAGACACCTGGAGGTCCCCAGTGGAACCTCCGTAAACCAGACAACCGGGGGTCCCCAGTGGAACCTCCGTAAACCAGACACCCGGGGGTCCACAGTGGAACCTCCATAAACCAGACACCCGGGGGTCCCCAGTGGAACCTCCGTAAACCAGATACCCGGGGGTCCCCAGTGGAACCTCCGTAAACCAGACACCCGGGGGTCCCCAGTGGAACCTCCGTAAACCAGACACCCGTGGGTCCCTAATGGAATCTCTAAATTAAACTACCAATATATTGAATTTTCCATAAATCATAGAAATACACTTGTCACATTTTCCATCAGTGCCTTTTGAATGCAATGTGATACTAGTGTATTCACAGGTTGAAGTAACGGACCGAGGTCTATAAAAACATTAAATATGCATAAAAGCATCCATAAATGAAAAAAGAATAAGCTAAAAAAAAAATTGTTACTCCCTCTATAACACTAAATATAAGTGTTATAGAGGGAGTAACAAAAACATTTTTCGCTTATTTTTTTTTCATTTATGGATGCTTGTAGGTATAATTTAATGTTTTTATAGACCTTGGTCCGTTACTTCAACATGTGAGTGTACTATTATGTACATGTGTAATAGTTCATTTGAATATGCAGATATTGATGTTTGGTACTAATTGCGAAACAGCCAACATAATTATTCATGTTAATCTTTCAGAATATATAATTGATCCCAAGCAGCATGAGAATATCTGGGATTCCAGCTGACAAAATGAACCTTATGACATTTGCATCGAGTTTAGTCTCAGATCAGCGTGTTGTGTGCTGGATATACGGTGCTCCCCCATGCTGGTGCAGAGCTGCCAACTGTTACGATTTGGTCCTGTCAAAGCGTGGTGATGAATTTGCGTCTTGCAAGCAGTGTAATTGTGATTTTTCGGTTGGTCATGGTGGCCGAAACGAGGGCCAAGGCTGTAAAAAAGTTAATTTATGCATATAAGTGAGTACTGATTTGTGTTCCGGAAAACATATGTGGTGTTCCGGAAAATATCCCCCTTTTCTCTCCATGTTCCTCATGTGACCGACATGGGGTTGGCAGCTCTGCTGGTGCATTCCCGTCTGTATATGACCTTGGTGTGGAACGTACCTAAAATCCCAACCAATAAATGCATCATCTGTAGAGTCTGATCAGGGTCTGCTTGAGTATTCAGCCAGTCTACTGTCTGTTTCACGAAACCTGCCCAAATTTTACGGCTGTATAATTAATGCAAAAACAATAAATTTTTCGATAATATTAAATTATAGTAAAATTTAAGAATGAGCCTACTTTTTATTTCGTGAAATTTGGTCCAATATTGATTTTTTTTCCCCACATCTTCACTCTACAGAGGTCATACCAGTTATCAGCACAATCAGTTTATCAGACAAATGAAAATACCTGTTAATTATGCGCATTCATTTGATCCAATTTTGCAACGACCACATCTAAGTCACTCAGGTGCTTGCCATGCCAGTGTGAAGAATGTATCGCCAAGGTAAACATTTAGTCAAATTTATTGAAAACATTCCTCAACTCTGTCCACAAGTTTTTTACAACGTCTAAAGTCGCACGTGGGCTTGCAATCGAGTGCACCCTTTACGTCATTTCAGAGTTTTTCTATAAATACAATAAATTCTATAAATACAGTGAATGAGGATTGCGATTTCTGAAGAACTACACAATGCTGTTTACACTGGTTTACAGGCAATAACAGTATGATTTCAAGGTGAAAATAGAAGTTATAAGACAAATATATGTTTATCCGGATAACTGATTGTCGATGTTAATTTTGGGGCAATCTTATGACTGATGATCTGACCCAATTTTAAGTGAGATCGACAGATGGCACAGTTTGCTAAATAGTGTACATGCGCTGAGAAATCAAGAACCGACGATTGTGTGGTGAAAAATTTATGCCCGTAGCTGCTATTTTAAGAAAAATATCGTAAACAAACTACCAGTTTTGTCCGATAATCTGGAGGATCCCTGTATGGGGATTTAACATGGGGAAATTTTTCTAAGTTCAGAAATAGCGTACCGATTTTCCAAATGTAACTTTTGTTTTCTTTGTTAGATCATTTCCAAGCTATCTAGCTATATTTCAGAATCAATTTCCGAAATTTTTGTTTTTTTGGTTTTTCGACTCCTCCAGGTTCTCCACCTCTATTTTCCCCATGTTCAATTCCCATACAGAACTCATTTTTCGTAATAAAATCAATATTTGACCAAATTTCACGAAATAAAAAGAAGGCTCATTCTTAAATTTTTATAAATTTAATATTATCGAAAAAAATATTGTTTTTACATTGTTAACCCTTAGACCGCTACTCACAACAATTGTCGTCTGCAGTTGCTTTTATATCTTGCCTTATTTCTCGATAAAAATATGGTTTGACAGCACTTCAGAATCATTTTCATCATTTCCAATGGAAATGATTCTGAAGTGCTGTCAAACCATGTTGTAAATTATTATACAGATATAATCATTTAGTAATGTGTATTTTACTGATAGTGACGCGCGGTGATATCAGGCTATTTTCATATGCAAATGAGGCATGATATTTTTTAATTATTTATACTAATTAAATGCGTCGCCTGAAAAAATAATATATTCGACAGATTATAAAGTATGATCATTGCACATTCAAAAATAAATACAGAGAATAAATAGTAATTTCCATTAACATTTTAAGGAAACACGGTTATCACCCCTGATATCAGTATAGACATTTACGTCTGATATATAATGCATAATAATGCCAATAAATATGTGGGGTAATGGTGAATGAGTGTTTATTTTATCAGAATATATCTCAGGTGCTGTCACTTATATAAAGAACAATTAGTGCCTACTGAGTGGGCATGTACCTTTAACCCTTAGAATGCGGGAACCGAAAATAGTCGTCTGCTGTTATTCATATTTTGTCTTTTCTCTCAGTAAAACATGGTTTGGCAGCATTTTAGAATCATTTCCTTTCCTTTGGAAATGATTCTAAAGTGCTGCCAAACCAAGTTTGTGATGAGAAAAATTGAAAATAAAAAATATTCAGCCGACGACACAAATTAATTCAGCATTTACACAGTAAGGGTTAAGGAATTACTGTGCATTTGGCTTGTTATACTTTCCCATGTACCTGCAGGGCTGGTTGTAATGGGCCATTAGCACATTAACACATAATGTGCACTCTGTGCATACATAATGTTTCTCTTGGAAAAAATATTATTTTTCACCAAAAGTATATGTTGTTACCACTCAGTTGAATTGTCTCATCGAGACGGTTCAAATGAGTGGTAACACCATATACTTTCATTGAGAAAGTTGAAAAACATATATTCTAAATTTTGTTACCTGTGATGTGATGAAATCATTAATTAGCTTGGCACCATATCCATTTCACTCCATGCACCGGTGCACTAATCATTCATCCCTACACCACTTGCCTCACTCATTAACCCTTTATATGTGGCTGTGACGGGAGAAATGGGGCTTTTGGGTTTCGCAAGCAGTGTAGATCCAGATCGGCCTGTGCACCCGAACAGTCTGATCAGGATCTGCACTGTTCGCCATTCCCTTAATGAAACACCTGTCGTGTTTCTAAGAAGCAATACATATCATTATCAGACAGCAGGAGTGTGCAATTTGATCAGGAGCTACACTGGTCGCAAATCCCATAAACCCTATTTCTCCAGTCACAGCCTCATTTCATCATATTGCCCTTAGTAATTGAAATTGAACACTCCATTTTAATTTGCAAACTATTCAAACTATTCTATTAATCTTTAGGGGGGATTTTAATTAAAAAATATCCAAAAACAGTGCAGATCCTGGTGAGACAGCTCGTCACAAGTGGCTCATCTGGATGTACACTATTTGCCAATACCACTATACAGGTACCAGAGCGCGTAATTTGACCAACTTGGGGTGAAATTTTGTTATTTCTTCATCAAAAATGGCAAGTTGGGAGTCCTTTAGAATCGTCTCATTGAGACGATTCTAAAGCACTCCCAACTTGCCATTTTTGATGGAGAAATAAGAAATTGACCTCCAAATTACGCACCTTAACTGGAGCTCTGAGGTAAGTGTTGTTGAAAGGGTTAATTGGAGGAATTGATGCATGGAACACACCTGTACTTCTCCATTTTCTGATCAGCTGGTCCAATTCTGATGTCCATTGTGGCTGTTTAATTTGCTGTAGAATATTAATTGACCAATAATCCCCTCATCTGAATATGATCAACTTGCAAGCCACCTTACCAGCATAGGGGCGCGCTGTTTATTGTTGGGTATACAGGCTCCAGATAAAGAATTACCGTAGTAATTGAGTATTTTCACTCCATCACTTCTGAAGCAATTGGGTATTTCACAATTGAGTAAAATATACTGTGTACACAACAACAGATAGCAATTATTGAATAGTTTGCTTCGAAATGAAAACATGTCATGTCATTTCATTAGAATTGTCTCCTTGGAGATGATGTTCTTCAGTATATTTATTACACAAAATTGTGAGAAATAAGAAAAAATATCAATCCCCCCCCCCATGAGAAAAATATCGTACCTTCAACATGACATATTAGACAATTATAAATGTACCATATGTATTCTAATAGTAGCCCCCTCTCTAATAGTAGCCCCCCCTCCCATATTTGCATTATACATATGTTATTTTCACATACATAAAGCCTTTTGTATGTGAAAATAACATATTTTGATCCTATTTTCCACGTTTTGTTGCCCACAAATTGCATAGCCTGCACATTCAAGAAATCAAATGCTAATCTACAAATACTGGTCTCTAGTGGCTGATGTTATAGAGTATGTTTTGTATAAACTCAGGCCAAGATGTAGGCCACCTCTCAGCCCATACACAGAGGGGGTGCAACGGGTGCGTACGCACCCCCTTAACCCGTTCAACACCACAGGCCTGTATAGTGGTATTGGTAAAAAGTGTAGATCCAGATGAGCCGGCTCGTGACGAGCCGTCTCATCAGGATCTGCACTTTTTGCAAGTAATTTTCATACTAATTTTGAGAACCAAAACACCTCATGTTCATAAATGGACTGGTCTGAAAATCATTTTGTGATGATTGGAATGGGTTATCATATTAAAATCCATTCCAGTTATTTAGGGGTGAAATGGTATAATCTGCCGAGGTCTGTCCGTGAATGTGCAAAAAAACAATGTTTAGCCCTTCGCGCCGTCGATAACGCACCCCCCTAAATTAATTCCTGCGTACGGGCCTGTGGGCCACCTCTGGATGAAAAAAAAACAAGTAATAACACCGGGTAGTCAAATCTTGCGGTGACAACCAACAAGCATCTGGAAATGAGATTATGTCTTCCTCTGCAGTCCTTGTGACAACACAATCAGCCCTAGTGGAATGCCTGATGATTTAGTCAATAGAGATTATTGCATGTTCTGCAGCAATTTACTCCACCAGTCTGCCTTCCCTCCCCGGTAGTGGTACGGTCTATTGGCTACAGAGCCTGTGTGCTAGCTACCAGACCGGTCCATTGTGTGGCTGGATATGCAGGAATATTGACTACAGACTACAGTTACATTGTGTCATTTCATGTGGTTGGTTAAAAATTGCGTGCATAGTGTTTGGATAGGACAGCCTAGTGTTTATTTATGTAAGTAGAAATGCGAAGCGGTTTTTGTCTAGCATTTGTTGTAAGCAGCGTGTGAGATGTTTAACTCTCCACAGAAGCACATGTTTTATTGATTATTTTTGCTGATAATATTAAATTAAAAGTATCACAGCGTTCTTTATGAGTCAGAGCATAATAACGGCTTGGCACAGTTTTCATGTTTGATTTATTTTTCTTCAGGGCAGCTCTTGCATGGATAATTATTGTATTGTAGTGGCTAGTGTTGGGAGTGATGGTTCTGCTTTATGATGAATGCTTTATTCAGAAGTGATGTTGAATGAAAGTGCACATTTACACGGCTCCAGATAAGGAATTAGTAATTGAGTATTTTCACTCCATCATTTCTGAAGCAATTGTATTTCAAAATTTTAATTGGGTAAAATAAATCACACTACTGTTTACACATCAACCGACAGCAATTATTCAATATTTTGATTCAAAATGAAAACAGGTATTGGCATTTCATTAGAATTGTCTCCTTGGAGACAATTCTAATGAAATACCAAGATGTGTTTTCATGGAACATAAGAACAATGTTCTATATTTGTGGTCTGTTTATTGTTTTCTGCAGCATGATAAAGGTACCATAACTTTTTGATACTCGCTACTTCTGATTTCAATTTTCAATTTCAGTAACTCTTCTTCACCGATTTTGATAATATTTAGCCACAATGTGTGTGTCTAGGATGGTGCTGTGCTTTGCAACCCACGTCTGACCGCCCAAGGTCAAGGTCATTGAGTACTTCACCTTGTTTGCAAAGCTTTTGCATAGGACCCACATCCGACCGCCCAAGGTCAAGGTCACTGAGGACTTCTGTTCACCTTCTTTGTAAGGCAAACAATGTTAATTATTAATTATTGTTATCAAAGCTACCAGTGAGAGGATTAGCTTAGTGATAACGATGCTCTTGTGCATTCTCCTTGTTACAGTTGACCGGTGTACCATATGGCGACCAGCATAGACCCAGATCAGACTGTGCGGATGCACAGTCTGATCTGGGGCTATGCTGGTCTCACACATCCCTTTTCCGGCCGCCGGGCCGGTCCATTACACTTTACGTCCAGAGGCCCGTTTCACTAAAGTTTGTAGGATAAAAATGTTTCTACGAAGATTTCTATGAATTTGCTTCTAACATTAACGTGTATCTCAAATGCTACCATTTTGTACCTGGGTGTTCATGTCATTCCACAAAAACTTTTCCAAAATCGAATGTCAGAACAATGTTATTGTGGATTTCAATTTTGCACTTGCAAACTTCTTAGTGGTACGAAGTTTAGTAAAATGGGCCCCTGACAACCTGCATGACCTTACAATGACCCGCCGTTTGTCAGGGGTGTCTGATTTATGCATAATTTTATGCATGTAAAGAGCAGTAGCAACTGCTTCTGTTATTTGGGAATACATATATGTAAAATGATTTTTGTGACCTTTAACTGGCATTGTTTAAAGGTTGCCAGTGTAATTTTGTTCTGAACTAGTGCACCTATCAATTTCTTCCCAACCTGAGGGTGCACAATGAGTAATCCATAAGGAATTATACTTATTGTCTGATTACTAATTATCCCCTCACCCATAGGCAAGAGGGGATATAGCGTTAGTCCATGTGTGAGCGTACGTACGTTAGTAAGACCTTTCATTTTTCTATAACTCCTGAACTGCTTCACCGATTTTGATAATATTTGGCCACAATGTGTGTCTATGGATGATGCTGTGCTTTGCAACCCACGTCCGACCGCCCAAGGTCATTGAGTACTTATGTTCACCTTGTTTGCAAAGCTTTGTAAGGCAAATGGATTTGTTTTGTCAAGGCTGTCAGCGAGGGGATTAGCTTTGTAATAAGGATGTCCTTGTTTGCTCTAATTCCCCAGGGCCTGAGTAGTGTTCCTATGGCAATAAATTTGTGGGTAAACTTGTGGACATCTTTATATCCCCACGCAATGAATTGTTTGCTTATCAGTACTGCTTTCAAATATTTCATATTTGTTTGTATCTTAGCAATGATTCTTACTGAGATTCACACCTGGGGCCAAGTGATCAGTAGCCGATTTCACCAACATTGCGAAGTATACTTATCTAGCAAAGTATACTTTGAGGGAGAAATTTTCAATTTTATGATAAATTTATTATTTTTTATTATACTGAATGTATTACTTTGTCACAGCCATTTTGGCTGTGATAATGTAATAAATTCAGTATAATAATTCTGCATACTTTTAATCATCAAATATATGCAGTGGTTAGTTCTATATGACATAATGCATTTCGGGAAAAATAAATGATAAATTACTCCCTCAAAGTATACTTTGCTAGATAAGTATACTTTGGTAGAAAAATTACTTTGCAATTTTTATGAAATCGGCTACAGTAGCCGATTTCATCAACTTGGCAAAGTATACTTTACTAACAAAGTATACTTTGAGGGAGTAATCATTTATTTTTGCTGAAATTCATTATTTCATATAAAACTAACAACTGCATATATTTGATGATTAAAAGTATGCAGAATTATTATACTGAATTTATTACATTATCACAGCCAAAATGGCTGTGATATAATGTAATAAATTCAGTATAATAAAAATTAATAAATTTATCATAAAATTGAAAATTTCTCCCTCAAAGTATACTTTGCTACTGAAGTACACTTTGCAATGTTGATGAAATCGGCTACTGGTGCAGTAAGTTTACCTGTCGCCGGATCATCATGATACTGTCTTTGTAGTGCAGTGCTCCAGTTAAGGTATGTATTGGCGTATTTTACGCAATTTATTTTAGCTGAATACGCATTGATTATAAAAAGTGGGAGTACAAAATACGCACAGCAATGTGAAAATACGCATTGATTTTCAACTTGAGTAGTGAAAATACTGTCATAAAGTTGAAAATTCACTTAGTTGAGCTGCAAAGAGCAAACAGTGTTTGCTTTTTGCAGCTCAAATAAGAGAATGTTTAAATTTGTTATATATTAACATAATTTTTTCCCTATTTAGTAATGAAGACAATCAATAAGCCATTTGTAAAAGTAAAAAACGCAATTATTTTGAAATCAGGTGGTATAGTACGCTTTAGACACAAAGCTCTGTAGCCTATTTCATCAACATTGCAAAGTATACTTTACTAGCAAAGTATACTTTGAGGGAGTAATCATTTATTTTTCCTGAAATGCATTATTTCATATAGAACTAACAAATGCATATATTTCATGATTAAAAGTATGCAGAATTATTATACTGAATTTATTACATTATCACAGCCAAATTGGCTGTGATAATGTAATAAATTCAGTATAATAAAAATTAATAAATTTATCATAAAATTGAAAATTTCTCCCTCAAAGTATACTTTGCTACTAAAGTATACTTTGCAATGTTGATGAAATCGGCTACAGTACTAGTTATACTGGTCCAGTAAATAGGCTACAGGTAGTGTCGGTGCTAACGTATAATACTTCCCCCACATCCCATATACAGCTTCTTTCCTGCCTTTGCATGACCTTGCTCTTGATTTGCCGTGGGGACTTCCCTGGTTGTCCGGTTTGACGACGTTCCACTGTAATCTATTAAAAACATTCACTGGAATTTTCAACCCGATCACACTATTGTTCTAATAAGTGGAAAATCTCCAAACCGGACACCCTGGGGACCACCCAGGGTGTGCAGTTGACGAGGTTACACTGTAATCTATTATAAAATGGCACAGTCACAACTACAGTGGAGCCTCTATGTGATCAAAGTTTTGATGGATTTCTTGGCCATTTATCGCAGGTGTTCATGATTGCAAAGCATGCACATGCGTATCGGAATTGTCATATGCCTAATTTACAGTGGAACATCTCTAAACCAGACAGAGCTCCCAGGGTGTCCGGTTTAGAGAGGTTTCACTGTAGTCACAATCTGGCCACAAATGAATCTGCAATTTGCTCCGCTATTCAGAATCTGATTGACGTGACATTTTCCCGGCCATTTAAAATGTCAAGAAATGTTCCAGCTGCCATGCAGCTCTGTCCCTATTGAACCATGAGCTGATATTGATTGTTGTCTGACATAGGTTGTCTGTGGACAGAACAGATGTGATTTATATCACAGATAAGTGGTTGCTTTTGCCAAAGGTGGGCGAAATGGACATTCAGCTGATTTAAATTATCGCTAGTATATATAGATCGTGATCAATGTTTTCAGTGTGGGTGTGGAAGGTGTTCAGCCAATTCCCACCCTTAAATATAAGCCAAATCAAATCGTTTTCAGTAGTCTCCAAACTTTTAGTTTGAAAACTAGATTAAAAGATAAGTGTGAATCACACAGGCTCCAGATAAGGAATTAGTAATTGATTATTGTCACTCCATCATTTCTGAATCAATTTGGAATTTCAAAATTTGAATTGGGTAAAATAAAATCACAATACTGTTTACACATCAGTAGACAGCAATTATTGAATAGTTTGCTTCTAAATGAAAACATGTTGTGGCATTTCATTAGAATTGTCTCCTTGGAGATGTGTTTTCATGGAAAAATAAGAAAAATATGCTATATTTGTGGTCTGTTTATGTTTTCTGTAGCATGATAAAGATACCACAAAGTTTTCATTGCTTTTTTATGCTCACTACTTCTGAATTCTATTGTGTTTTTGGCAATTTTAATTGGGTATTTAAGCAAATACGCACCTTATCTGGAGCTCTGATCACACTTTGTAAATGTTTTACTGTCCTGGATAAGTGATTGTTTTTGCCAGCTGTGGACGAAATGGACATTCAGCTGATCTGTCGCCAGTATAGATCGTGATCTGTCGCCATGCAGTATAGATCGTGATTTGTTGCCCTGATTTGTCGCCAGTATAGATCCTAATTTGTCGCCAGTATAGATCCTGGATCACGTTTTTCAGTGGTCTCCGAACCACAAGGGTAACAATGGATGATTAACAGGTTTAAGATTAAAATGTTTTACATGTGAAACACAATTCAGTTTCAATTGCTTAATTTGATTGATTTATTGGTTGATTGATTGATCAGATTTGATTGTTTGATTGATTGATACAGATCAAACTGTTTCACATGTGAAACACAATTCAGTTTCAATTGCTTGATTTAATTGATCAATTTATTGATGGATTTGTTGATTGATTGATCAGATTTGCTTTATATATTTGATTGGTTGATTGATTGATTGGTCAGATTTGTTTGATATATTTGATTGGTTGATTGATTGGTCAGATTTGATTGATATATTTGATTGGTTGATTGATTGGTCATATTTGATTGATATATTTGATTGGTTGATTGATTGGTCAGATTTGATTAATATATTTGATTGGTTGATTGATTGGTCAGATTTGCTTGATATATTTGATTGATTGATCACACTGTGTGGATGAGAAATAGTTCTCCTGTGATAATGTTGTTGTCTGTGATTTGGCATCTGGAGTCAGTACGCAAAAATGTAAATATTTTATACGAACCTCACTCACCTCATTAACTCCATAATGATTCATCTATCTATATACCTTGGTTCTTTGTTAACTTTTTCAATATTAGAGACCTCTTTCCTGGTATTTGCAAATGCTGTAGATCCTGATGAGACGGCTCGTAACGAGCCGTCTCATCAGGATCTGCACCATTTGTGGATATTTAGGTTTGAGGAATTTGATTCCTCAAACCTTTTGTTTTCGTTGGTTTTTTTTTTTTTCTTTTTTTTTCTTTTTATTCAGCCGTCGAGACTACAGCCCAAACCGTTGGTCGGATCGACTTCAAATTTTGTATACCGATTTGCATCAACAGTGAGACGAGAATAACGCAATTTTCAGAATTCTCATGACGTCACTTTTTACGAAACCGGAAGTGACGTCATATATCATATAATTCCCTATAACTTCCTTATTTTCCAACCGATTTCAAAAATTCTTTTTGAATTGTAAAGCTGCGAGAATTCTCTATCTTCGCTTCGCTGACAATGTTTGGCTATCTGCTCAAATGAGAGAGCTATAGACATGTGAAATTGAGAAAAATGAAAAAAATCAACAATTTCAGATTTTTATTTTATTTTAACGGGTGGTCTTTGAAAACAGTTTCCAATTTGTACAGTAATCTCAGCAACATAATTTTTTGACAGCGTCACGCGGGACATTCATCCGCACAGAAGATGATATTTTTCAGAGCAATGGCTTGAATAGTTCTGATTCTATTGCCTTTCAAACTTGGACGGTTTTTTTCAATTTTTCAAATTTGAAATGGTCATAACTTTTGTATTATCTAACCGATTTCAAATATTTTTTTTGCATTAAAAAGCCAACAAAATTCTCTATCTCCGTTTCGCTGGTAGTTTTTGGCTATCTGCCCAAATGAGAGAGTTGTAGGCATTTGAAGTTTTTAAAAAAAATTGAAATGGTCATAACTTCCTTATTATTCAACCGATTTCAAATATTTTTTTTGCATTAAAAAGCCAATAAAATTCTCTATCTCCGATTCGCTGGTAGTTTTTAGCTATCTGCTCAAATGCGCGAGCTACATGCATTTGAAGTTTGAGAACGAGCATATAAACTTAGCCGCCTAGAACAGTGTGTACAGCTGACAAACTTCGAGGTGGAGGCCAGACAGGTATGGTGGGCTGTATCAGACACTGGTTTTATATACGAACTGACATGCTGTGGCAACATAATTTTTTGACAGCGTCATGCGGGACATTCATCCGCACAGAAGATGATATTTTTCAGAGCAATGGCTTGAATAGTTCTGATTCTATTGCCTTTCAAACTTGGACGTTTTTTTTCAATTTTTCAAATTTGAAATGGTCATAACTTTTGTATTATCTAACCGATTTCAACTATTTTTTTTGCATTAAAAATTCTTTTTGCAACCGATAGATTACACCTTGGGCTAAAGCTTAGTTACACATGAAATCAATGTTTGAGGCTCAAACCGTTGATGCAGCTCATGCTGCTCTAGTTGTTATTGTTTTTGAAACTGAACCCATTTTCTGCATAATGATCTCAAACGAAACATGAAATAGTCCATAGCAGTTACTTAGGGATGAAAGGGTTTATAATGGGTGTTTTACCTTGAATATTCTGAATGTTACACCAGTGTACAAGGGTACAATGTACTGTTGTAGTTGCTAGTACTCTAGTCATAAAGGTAGGCTGTGAAAGGGGCACTGTTACACAGCTGTGCCATGTGTTGAATAAGTACACTGGGCTACTCCCAATGATTGTCTCACTCACAGGGGTCGGGGTGGGTGGTTGGTCCGGCGAACATGAAGGCAGAAATTAACGGTAGGGGTTCCTCCTTATAGGACGATTTGCCTGATTTGGCCCTCAGATATGTTTTTATCTTTGGCTCTTTTGTTACCTATGAGTTGAATTGGGTTATTGCCCATTATAAAAGTAGTAAGATTATTACTGATCCTACTGCTTTTGGGTGGGGCCAAGTGATTCTGGTGTGGCGAGGACCTGGCATCAGATCAGGATTATTCTGATTCTTCTGATTTCAGGGCTGAAATATTTTTATTGTAAATATTCTGTTCTGATTTTGGGATTCCCCCCCCCCATTTGTACATGTACTTGAATATGTACTTGTACAGGTAATATATGGGATTTAGTACTAAACGCATTGACCCGGCCTTAAATGACCTTAGCTGTTGATAGGCCGTTAGACCCCAACAAACAAACAAACAAACACAGGGGTCCGAAGTTATGGATAGTTTTCTGAAAGTCTGATGTTGTGCAGACCGCCCTTGTCAAGGGACGTTCGGTAAACTTTCCCAGCCCAACTCGGGGACCCCTGTGGTCTCATTTATTAGAAGGGTTTGTTTCTTGTTTTTGGTCGCGCCCGCTTGCGGACTGTGCGATATAGTCAGCACATTGGCTGACGACCGTACGTCCATCCGTATGTACGTGCGTACAGGTTAAAGTTTTTGTTTTTGGTTAAAGTTTTTGGTTAAAGTTTTTGCTTTGGTTAAATATTTTTGGTATACTATGAAAACCGCGGCGTGCACGACATGCGGGCCGCGGACATCTAGTCTTAGTCTTTTCTTAAAATTGTGCAGATACTGATGAGACGGCTCGTTATGAGTCGGCTCATCTGGATATACATTGTTTGCAAACACTGCTATTAAAGAGGTATGTAGTTTTGAAATTGTTAACCCTCACTACGCGGGAGATGGAAATTGTCGTCTGCTGTTTTTTATTTTTACGTTAATTCTTAACGAAAAACCTGTTTTGACAGCGTGTGAGAATCGTCTCCAGTGGAGACGATTCTCATGCGCTGTCAAAACAGGTTATTGTCGAGAAATATTGAAAATAATTAATTACCAGCAGACGACAACATTTAATTCAGTGTAGTAAGGGTTAAGCATCACCAGTGCTCCAGATAAGCTTTGTATTTGCTTAAATACCCAATTAAAATTGCCAAAAACCCAATTTAAATCAGAAGTAGCAATAAGCAATACCAATTTTGTGGTACCTTTAACATGCTGCAGAAAACAATAAACAGACCACAAATATAGCATATGTTTCTTATTTTCCATGAAAACACATCTTGGTATTTCATTAGAGTTAAGCAATGTTTTCATTTTGAAGCAAACTATTCAATAATTGCTGTCTGTTGTTGTGTAAACAGTAGTGTTATTTTATTTTACCCAATTAAAATTTTGAAATACCCAATTGCTTCAGAAATGATGGAGTGAAAATACTCAATTACTAATTACTTCTCTGGAGCCCTGCATCACCCTTACGTCTCTATCTGTGCCAATGATCACGAGGGCAGTATTTACATAAGTGTTCCGGCCTTCGTCCAGTATTCCCGCGACGTTGTCAAGCTTGTTCGTAACCGTTGTAAAATAAATAATGTTTGAATTCAAATTTTGATTTGGTGATTTTGAGCAAATAAAGAACAACTATTTGTTTCAGATAGTCATATAATGTGAAATACAAATAAGGAAATAATATAGTTTTGCATCGTTTTTATGCCTCATCACGATAATGGAGGGGGTAAATGTAAATAAATGCTTTGATTTAATGACGGCACTGACTCGATGACCTTGCATGTCAGGACCGACTATTTAAGTCCCCATCCGAGTTGTCTTGTCCTTGACATGCCGAACCGACCATTCACAGCGGTCGAGGAGGGAATCGAACCGCAGTGCGATGCTCTACTAGCTACTGAGCTAATCTGGTCATCTAGTGAAGGGGGCATTTTACGTCTCGCTTTTATTCATTCGTCCTATCCATCCTGTCCATCCGTTACTTAGTTGTAACTAATTAATTTTGGACTGAGAATTTTGCAATTTGCCTTGTTTACTATCAAAGGTAGGTGGGTGAGGCATCTATGTCACATTGTCTAGTTCTAGTTCTGAACATATATATATTGATTAGTAACCTGTTAAAATGTGCTAAAAATTCTGGATTTGGTAAGAATTGTATAATATCAATCTTTCCTAAGTCTAGCGTTTCTGCTATTGATTGCTATTACTAGTGTATAAATCTCATTTAAATATTATCAAGCAACATTTTACATTTGGTTGATATATTACGGAGCCCGGCAGGGGACTTAGAATTCTGTTTTTTATTAATTTGTTCCTACGAAATAACAAATCGTTCCCACGAATTAACAATTTGTTCTCTCAATTTAACAATTCATTCCCACGAAATAACAATTTGTTCCCATGGGAACAAATTGTTATATCGTGGGAACGAATTGTTATATCGTGGGAACAAATTGTTAATTTGTTAATTTGAGGGAACGAATTGTTAAATTGAAGGAACAAATTGTCATTTCGTGGGAACGAATTGTTAATTTGAGGGAATGAATTGTTAAATTGAGGGAACAAATTGTTATTTCGTGGGAACGAATTAATAAAAAAAATCCTTGTCCCCTGCTGGGCTCCGTAATATATAACCCATGTAATTTGAGACACATAAAAAGTACACATAAAGTACTAATCCTATTACTTTTAGGAAGTGGAGCTAAGCTCATATGGATCTACATGGTTTGCAAGCTTCGCTATATAGAGGGTGAAAGGGTTAAATAAATAAATACACAGTACCTTTAACGTGGGGCCCCGGAGCAGAAAGCTGGTAGAATGTTCAGGGTCATTTGTTTTAAGTGTGTAACCCTTGAAGGATCTTGAGGATGAATGTGTTGAGCATGTGTTAAACTGTTAACATGAACTGCATGTGCAAGTAATTTACCACAGCTGTTTGTAATTTTTTAAAGGCATCAGTAGCCCATTTCACCAACATTGCAAAGTATACTTTTGTAGCAAAGTATACTTTGAGGGAGAAATCATTTATTTTTCCTGAAATGCATTATTTCATATAGAACTAATGACTGGATTAAATTTGATGATTAAAAGTATGCATAATTATAAACTGAATTTATTACATTATCACAGCCAAAATGGCTGTGATAATGTAATAAATTCAGTATAATAAAAAATAATAAATTTATCCTAAAATTGAAAATTTCTCCCTCAAAGTATACTTTGCAATGTTGGTGAAATAGGCTACAGATGTGGATATGTGAGCAAAACAGTTGGTAATTTACAATTTAAAGGTAGACTTTCCGCAGTAATAATGGGACTCGGTTCTTTTGCTGATGTTGATAAGGATTGTTCAGTGAGTGACTGGCGAACAGCATAGGCCCTGATCAGACTATGTAGAACCTTTGTTTGACTGCTATGCATATATGACCCACATCAGACCGCCCAAAGTCAATGTCACTGAGGACTTCTATTCACCTTGTTTGTAAGGCAAAAATGTTAAAAAATGCTTGTCAATGCTGCCAGCGAGGGGATTTAAGCCTCGTAATAATGATGCACTTGTTTCCCATGATGTCCTTTTCAAGGAAGTTCCCTGTATCTGTTTACCAAGAAGTGAGGAAACATCATGATGAACAGCCACTTTAACCCTTACTACGCTCAATTAAATTTTATCGGCTACTGGAAATATTTTATTATCAATATTTTTCGATAAAAACCTGTTTTGGCAGCGCATGAGAATCGTCTCCACTGGAGACACTCATGTGCTGTCAAAACAGGTTTTTTATGCCACCGGGTTTCTTACGGTTGCATATAGTGTTTGGACCGTCTGTCTGTCCGTCCGTCCGTCCGTCCGTCCGTCCGTCACACTTTTCGGTCAACCACTTTGTCACAATTTCTCAAATATGCTGCAGGTGGCATCCGAGTTCGAAGCATTTCTTGTTTGGTTAAGAATTAAGGCACAAATGAAAAACACCAGAGAACAATTTTCGTCTCCCGCATAGTGAGGGTTAATCTGAATTTTGCCATGGATAATTAAGACAAGGCAACTTGTACCTTTCAGCAGCCAGATGAATTTTCCTAATTGAATTCATAGGAAAACTTACATCTTTAAATTTTTAACCAGCATAGAATGTCAAATTGTCATCTATACCACCCCAGACTTTTATTCTACATTTGACCTAAATAATTCTGCACGCTTTAAAATGGCATTTATGAACAACATGTCACTTTTTTGCATATTTCTATGACACAATTATTTCCTGCAGTAACCCATTCATTATATTAACCCTTTCACCCCTATGTAACTGGAATGGAATTTGAACCAATCCAATGGTCACAAAATGATTTGAAGACTAGTCGATTTATGAAAAGGGGGTGTTTTGTTCTCAAACATATGAAAACTACTTGCAAAAGGTGCAGATCCTGATGAGACGGCTCGTCAGGACTCATCACGAGCCGGCTCATCTGGATCAACACTTTTTGCCAATACACCACTGTACAGGCCTGTGGTGTTGAAATGGTTAAGCCAGTATTACAACTATAGGCTCGAATATCAAATTGTAGCTTTCTTCATGTCACAGCCATCACAACAATCTCTTAGTGATGAGAGATTGGGGTGTGTTTATTTAGAAAACAGAGATTTAGTGTCTAGTTGTGACTGTGGTGCAATAACAATAGCTGTTGTGATTGTGGTACACCAACACTAGCTGTTGTTCAACATCATGGTGGGAAATATGTATACAACACAATCCAGTGGCGGATCCAGCATTTGGGGAAACAGGGGGGGGGGTGTCCTATTTTCAAGCCCCACAAAGTGAAGCGAGTATGCTAGGGGGTCTAGGGGCATGCCCGCCAGGACAAATTTTGAAATCTAGATGTCCAGAAATGCACTTTCCTGTGTTTTACGGCATTTAAATTCGGACTCCAACTGGTGGTAAACTGTGATCTATGTAAACTCTGTGGCTGAACGGGGGAGGGGGGTGGTTGCAACCCCGGAACCCCCCTTTAGATCCGCCCCTGCTATTTTGGAACACTTTGACCTGTGTTTTCCTAATTAAAATGTACGTAGCTACAGCAGCAATTCTAATAAGGTAAAGTGCAGGTGTGATGACCATATCCTGGGAAAGTACAGACAAACCCATGCTGATGACACTGTCCTCATATCTCCAAACTCACAAGTAGCGCGCTGTTTCTGATTATATTCTCGAAAATGTACACATTAAAAGCATAAATTAAAGTACTCAAGATAACTGTTATCCCTTTCAACACTGCAATGCCCTAATCCGTTGTCAGGCACCCTTACACACTAAATACCATTACAGATTGACCAAGATATGAATTGTTTAGGATGGATTTATTGTTAATACTTTCAAAGCTACAGACCTCTTTCCTAATATTTGCAAATGGTGTAGATCTTGATGAGCCGGCTCGTAACGAGCCGTCTCATCAAAATCTGCACCATTTGTGGATTTTCTTTGCATTTTTTACAAAATGACCCGCTTTTCAGCATAATGGTCCAGTGTCAAACTTAATTTTACTTTGAGTTATCTGTAGAGATTTTGAGGTAACGAGTGTGGACTGTATACAGGAAAAAGTAAGTCGAAAAACATAAAATCATGTGTGCATGACGAATACTGCCTAACTGGTATATATTGTATTACATTGCATGTCTGCCAGGCATAACCTGAGAGACCAAGTGTAATAGATTCAATTGCGTACCTAGTCACTTCCAGGCAAAATGATGTTATGTGGAGAAATGTATGTATGCAACAAAATGCTGCTTCTATCTTTGCCACTTGTGCAGATCCAGATCAGCCTGCGCATGTGCGCAGTCTGATCTGGATCTGCACTTTGTGGTGGATTTTGGTCGTCATTGGTTGTGCGTAGGAGGATGGGAGTGTATGTGTATCATAATGATCAGTTATTCCTTACCCTCGCCAAGTGATCTGGTATGGAAAGAGCACCTGGCACCAGATCAGGATATTGTAATGTCAGTGATGAATTTTCCTCTTCCAAGAGGCCTAGGGGATATGGCAATGGACTTCAATACCGGAGGTTGTGAGTTCAATCCTCACCCAGGGATGGGCCGTGACCTAGGGGATATGGCATTGGACTTCAATACCGGAGGTTGTGAGTTCAATCCTCACCCGAGGCATGAAAAATACTTACCATAAAGATTCTAATAGACGCCCGGGCGTCTATTAGAATCACCACTGGCTCCGAAGTCCAGGGTGGGCGTTTAATAGAGGCAAGTGTTATTCAGCAAAAGGAAAATGATAAAAAAAATATACGATGTTCTGCTATCTGAACAAAAACATAACTAAAGGACGTTACGGCCCACTCTGGTCATTATGGTACAGTCGGTAGAAATGTTAAATTTAATGGCAATGTATATCAAGACAGCGTCAATCATTAATGCTGATCAGATTTACGCCTACGAACGTTTCGTCAGCGTTTCGGATCTGTCGGGTTTGAGATGCTTTGAAAATGGCGTCTCCGTAACCGTGTAAATTCTGATCACCCTGTGTCTGTGCAAATGGCTACTGCTGATGAGGAATTTACTGTGACACCGGAAACAATTTCGCTTTTGAAAGTGAAAGTAGCAATTATGTTTTTTCCCCTATTTTAAAGGAAGTTGCTTTCGAAATAATGGAAAGAAAAAAAATCTAATTTGACAATTAGCTCCGATTTTGTTTCAAGTCGGTACTGGGCATTTATTAGAGGCACTAATTTCGTGAAAATCGGCCAAAAAATGTGTCATTTTCAACGTAAAAAGTTGGGGGTGGGCGTCTATTAGAGCATGGGCGTCTATTAGAATCTTTACGGTACATAGTATTTCCATCCTACTTGTCTCTTTAAACTGTGGTGCTGTCTCTATATGACCTTATATGTTGCTGGGACGTTATTCCCTTTCACTTTTCCCTCTCCCAACATTGTATTGATATGTATGCATATGACAACTATATGGACAAACATAAAACTACATTCATTAATTCAATCAATCAACCAATCAATCTCTCTATTAAACATTCTATATCTTAGGGCTCCAGATAAGGAATTAGTAATTGAGTTTCTCCCCATCATTTCTGAAGCAATTGAGTATTTCAACATTTTAATTGGGTAAAATCACACTACTGTTTACACATCAACATACAGCAATTATTGAATAGTTTGCTTCGAAATGAAAACATTTCTTGGCATTTCATTAGAATTGTCTCCTTGGAGACAATTCTAATGAAATACCAAGATGTGTTTTCATGGAAAATAAGAAAAATATGCTATATTTGTGGTCTGTTTATTGTTTTCTGCAGCATGATAAATGTACCACAACATTTTTATTGCTTTTTGATACTTGCTACTTCTGATTTCAATTGGGTGTTTTTGGCAATTTTAATTGCGCATTTAAGCAATTTTAAATTTGACAGCCACACTTTTTTATACTCACCAGGTGCCATCAGGTTTCAGCAATTTGGATCAACTTTGTCTGTATCAGTTCTTTCCACAACTTGCACCAGGGATTATATGACAATCGTGATCGTAATATGCCCTGGTCCATATTATTAGAGCAACTGAGGTGTACGTTTGTGTCAGGTGCCTGTGACCCAATGAAACTTTCACAGTTGTTTGCCTGTAACCCTGCGAAATTTGTGTTATGTACGGTACCAGTGAACCTGTGAAATAATTGCAGCAACTCATTGTCAGGAGCAGTGGGGAGATCTTAAATTTAACTTCATTGTAACACAATATCATCCAGAGGTTTTGAATGTGTCAGTTTGTACGCTATGGCCCAATACAAATCAAATGGCCGTGGTGAAATATGCCCTTCTATCAAATGTTAAAGGTACATGCCCACTCAGTAGGCACAAAGTGCATCTATATTCACCCGAGGGGGGAATATAGCTTTAGAGTCTGGGGCCCGTTTCACTAAACTTTGTACGACTAAAATGTTCGTAAGTGCAAATTTAGGATCGTCTGTAAATTTCAATTGATGGATTTACATTTATTGAGCATAGGCTGCATATGCAGCCTATGCTCAATAAATGTAAATCCAATAATTGTTTACAAGAAAACATTCTTAATGCGACATTTACAGACTATCATAATTTTACACTTACGAACATTTTAGTCGTAAGAAATTTAGTGAAACGGCCCCCAGGAGTTTTCTTCGTTCATTACCAATTCCTATCACTAAGTTTCGGAGATGATTTCCATAGCTCATATTACTAGTCAAGCTGACCAATCAAAATGCGAGAAATTTATCTGTGGTATGACAAAGATTATTATCAGGCTGTAGGGTTACCGGTAATTATTTCACCCCTAAGCAACTGGAATGGATTTTGATATGTTAATTTTGGAACCAATCCAATCGTCACAAAATGATGAAAATTACTTCTGGCTCATCTGGATCTACACTATTTGCCAATACCACTATACTGGGGCCCGTTTCACTAAACTTCGTACGACTAAAATGTATTCGTAAGTGCAAAATTATGATAGTCTGTAAATGTCACATTAACAATGTTTTCTTGTAAACAATTGTTGGATTTACATTTATTGAGCATAGGCTGCATATGCATATGCAGCCTATGCTCAATAAATGTAAATCCATCAATTGAAATTTCCAGACGATCCTAAATTTGCACTTACGAACATTTTAGTCGTACGAAGGTTAGTGAAACGGGTCCCAGGTCTGTAGTAATGTTGAAAGGGTTGATAAAAATTATACTCTTGATTTCTCAAGTTCGGTACCTTACTTATTAGATTGATCTATTTGTCTGCCGTACAAAGCTGAAGGATCAATATTTGACCTCGGGACAGAGTTTATGTTATTTCTGAGCCTTGATCTAAATATAGACCTGATATTAATCATAATATTCTTAATGAGATGAACAAACAGGAAGAGGTTTGTTAAATGGAGGAAAGTGGCACTTGAAATAGCTTTGCTCTTGTCTGTTTCTGTTTACTGCAAAACATTGACTTACCGTAAAGATTCTAATAGACGCCCATGCTCTAATAGACGCCCACCTTCTACCTTTTACGTTGAAAATTACCTTTTTATGCCACCGGGTTTCGAAGAAACGGGTGGCATATAGTGTTTGGACCGTCCGTCTGTCCGTCTGTCTGTCTGTCTGTCCGTCCGTCCGTCCCTCCGTCCGTCCGTCCGTCACACTTTTCGGTTAACCAATTTGTCACAGTTTCTCAAATATGCTGCAGGTGGCATCCGCGTTCGACAGACGCATTTCTTGTTTGGCTGATTTTCACGAAATTTGTGACTCTAATAAACTCCCAGTACTAACTTGAAACAAAATCAGAGCCAATTGTCCAACTAGATCGGGAAAAAAACAACATTATTGCTACTTTCACTTTCGAAAGCGGAAGCGAAATTCAACTTTTTCCGGTGTCACAGTAAACTCCTCATCAGCAGTAGCTATTTGCATGGACACAGGGCGATCAGAATTTACACGGTTACGGAGGCGCCCTTTTCAATGCATCTCAAACCCATCTCGTATAATATGGGTGAAATTCACATCATGTTGGATTGTTGGCCGATATTTCCTAGGAGATGAGCAAAAATAAATATTTCTTGTTCTGGACGTGGCCGTGGGCCGAAATTAATCACACCAATACCGACCGAAAGGTACATGGTCCGAAACAGTGACAGTCTGAAACGTCCATATACGTAAATCTGATCTTATTAATGATTGACGTGGTATTGATATATACATTACAAGTATTTAAACATTTTTACCGAGTGTACCATAATGACCAAAGTGGGCCGAAACGCCTTGGTCCAAAATGTCCATAAACTGACAGACGCTACAATCAAGTTGGGTCAGACGTTTCAGAGTAACGTCCTTTCGTTATGTTTTCGTTCAGATAGTAGAAAATCGTATATTTTTATCATTTTCCCTTCGCTGAATAATACTTGCCTCTATTAAACGCCCACCCAGGACTTCGGAGCCAGTGGTGATTCTAATAGACGCCCGGGCGTCTATTAGAATCTTTACGGTATATGGAGTACTAGAAAAAATGCATTCTAGTTTTGTATTTTCAGCTTCTTTCAAACTGTTAAACATTATATTTTGCCGACAGTCTTCATCTACTCTACATGTAAATGCAGTTGTACGTCACGGTTTATCAAATTTACGGTATGATACCTAAATAACAATTTTTAATTTAGTTTAGAACCTAAAATTCCAATAACGATCAGGGGGCCGTTTCAATAAACTTTGTACGACTAAAATGTTCGTCCGTGCAAATTTAGGATAGCCTGGACATTTCAAATGATGGATTTACATTTATTGAGCATAGGCTGCATATGCAGCCTATGCTTAATAAATGTAAATCCAATAATTGTTTACAAGAAAACATTGTTAATGTGAAATTCACAGACTATCATAATTTTACACTTACAAACATTTTAGTCATACAAAGTTTAGTGTAACGGCCCCCAGGATCCTTTGAGCCAGATGGCAATTGGCTAATTGGTGTGTGTTGTGGGTGTGGGGTTCAAATCAATGGACTTTATTGATTCCCAGCTTTGGAAACAATTCTCCCTCTGTAATTGTTTGGTAGTGTCTGTTATTGTCTGCCAGACTGGCTGGAATATTACTGAACAGAACATATCATTTGAACACGCCTGCCTTTTTGTCGCGCCCGCTTGCAGACAGCGCGATATAGTCGGCACATTTGCGTATCCGCATGTACTCTGAAAATTCTGTCAACTTTTGATGCCATTTACGGAAATTATTGTAAATTTTGTAAACCTATTTCATGAAATTACGCAGATGTCCGAAGGTACAAAATCACATGGCGTGTCTCATATGTGACTGAGTGACAATAGCAATGGGGCTTATGGGATTTGTGATAACTGTATCCGCTGATCAAATATCACACTCCTGATAATGATGTATCTATAGATACAAGGTGCATAATGATCACTTGGTTACAACAACAACAACGTCGCCCACTCCAAAGTTAGTATTATTTGATATTTTCCTTAATATGCAACAGATTTTGATGAAATATGGCGCAGCAAACCCGTCTTCAAGATCTGCATTTGGTGGTCTAGGGAGTTTGGCACAGACTCATGTCGTTTTTGCAAAGAATCGATTTCCGTGTCAGAGACACGGAAAATTATTCTTCGCAAATACGACAGAAGTTTGGGCGAAAATAAAGAGACCACCAAATGTAGCTTAAGAAGACGCATTTGATGCGCCATATTACATAAAAATCTGTTACGTAATAAGGACACTATAAAAGAATACGTACTTTGAATCGGTACTTGTTGTTGTTAGTACCACGTGATCATACACCTTGAGATAGTGCTTGTTAGAAACATGACATGTGTTTATTGATGGAATGACAAACAATGCAGGTTCTGGTCAGCAGTCTGTGCTGATGCACAGGCGGACTGGATCTACACTGGTCGCAAAAGCCATAAGCCCCATTTCTCCAGTAACTGCCACATATATCTGTTTCAATTTCACCATGACACAGGCAACAAATTCAATGTTTGCAAACAGCCATCTAATCAGGATCAACTACATGTGGTGAACAATTTCCACATTTTTACACAATCAGCCAATCAGAATAATGGACTAGTCCATGTCAGATTGGGGGTCACCCCCAATCTGACATGGACTAGTCCATTATTCTACACAATGAATGGATGCTGGATGAATGTGAAATCCTAACGTCAATGCTCCAGATAAGGAATTAGTAATTGAGTATTGTCATTCCATCATTTCTGAAGCAATTGGGTATTTCAAAAGTTTAATTGGGTAAAATAAAATCACACTACTGTTTACACATCAACAGACCGCAATTATTGAATAGTTTTCTTCTAAATGAAAACATGTCTTGGCATTTCATCCAAGGAGACAATTCTAATGAAATACCATGATATGTTTTCATGGAAAAATAAGAAAAAATATTCTATATTTGTGCTCTGTTTATTGTTTTCTGCAGCATGATAAAGATACCACACATTTTACATTGCTTTTTAATACTCACTACTGCTGATTTCAATTGTTGTTTTTTTTGGCAATTTTAATTGGGTATTTAACCCTTACAATGCTGAATTCAAATTTGTCTAAAATGCTGACTGACAAACCATGTTTTTACTGAGAGAAGAGACGAAATATGACAAAGCAGCAGACGACTGACTATTTTCGGTTCCCGCACTCTAAGGGTTAAGCAAATACGCAGCTTATCTGGAGCTCTGTAGTGTCTCCAGAGGCTAGCAGAATTCCAATAAAGCTATACCCCACTCAGACAATGAATGTTGTGATTGTATTCATCCAGAAAATGGACCTTTTGTGGTTACGTGTGATCAGTGTAGTCCCTGGCCATCTCGAGCTTGTGTTTGGATTTTAAAGGTACATGCCCACAGGCACAAAGTGTTCTTTGTAGGAATTAAATAATTGTTGAAAATTACCAGTGCCCGCTATATAGATATAATCATTTAGTAATACTTATTTCACTGATAGTGACTTGCAATTGCGGTGGTATCGGTCTATTTTCAAATGCAAATGAGGCATTATTTTTGACTGGACTACTTTTGCATACACCCTACACAATTTACGGCCTCATTGGTATATTCAAGGTGCATGATCACGTGGTCACAATTAATAACAACAACACTGGCTGAAAGTGTTGAAAGCGCGCCCACTCCAAAGTAAGTATTATTTGATATTTTCCTTAATAAGCAACAGATTTTAATGAAATATGGCGCAGCAAACGCGTCTTCATGAGCTGCATTTGGTGGTCCCTGGAGTTCGGCTCATACTTATGTCGTTTTTGCGAAGAATCGATTTCCGTGTCAGTAGACACGGAAATCGATTCTTCGCTAAAACGACAGAAGTTTGGGCCAAAGTACCGCGACCACCATTTGCAGCTTGCCAAGACTCGTTTGATGCGCCATATTTCATCAAAATCCGTTACATAATAAGGACAAAATAGAAGAATACGTACTTTGATCTGGAGGGCTTCTCGAAGTTTGAAGTTTCAGTACTTGTTGTTGTTATTTTAACCACATGATCATACTCCTTGTATTCATACATGTAGAACGATGTACTCGGGTACTCGCAAACACTCGGTAGAGGACAGATATACGGTGCAGTTAGATATGAAACAAGCCCTAGGATTTTGTGCCCAAGAATATGTGATATCTCATGAAAAACATTTACAATTTTTTTTTATAAATGACGTCGAAAGTTGATGAAATGTTCAGAGCAAATTTGCTCTGAAAATTTTGTCAACTTTCGACATCATATCCAGAAAATATCAGTGTCTGTAAATAATTTTCATGAACAATTGCATATCTTGTTAGGTACAAAATCAGTTTGCTTGTTACATGTTACTAAGTGTTGTCTGAGACTGTCTGTGATGTCAGGATGTTCGTGGTGGCTAATGTATGTTACCCACATCCAGAGCTGCAGATCAGCTGCATATTTACTTAAATACCCAATTAAAATTGCCAAAAACCCAATTGAAATCAGAAGTAGCGAGTATCAAAACGCAATAAATATTTTGTGGTACCTTTACCATGCTGCAGAAAACAATTTTCCATGAAAACACATCTTGGTATTTCATTCGAATTGTCTCCAAGGAGACAATTCTAATGAAATGCCAAGTCGTGTTTTCATTTCGAAGCAAACTATTCAATAATTGCTGTCTGTTGATGTGTAAACAGTAGTGTGATTTTAGTTTACCCAATTAAAATTTTTAAATACCCAATTGCTTCAGAAATGATGGAGTGACAATACTCAATTACTAATTTCTTATCTGGAGCCCTGACTCGGGTACTCGTAAACAGTTTGTAGAGGACAGATATACGATGCAGTTACATATGAAACAATTAAGCAATATGATTTTGTGCCTAAGAATATGTGTGATAATCTCATGAAAAACATTTACAAATCTTTTTTATAAATGCAGTTGAAAGTTGATGAAATATGATGTTGAAAGTTGACAATATTTTCAGAGCAAATTTGCTCTGAAAATATTGTTAACTTTCGACATCATATGCAGAAAATATCAGTTTGCAAATATTTTTCATGAAAAATTGCACATGTTCCTTGGTACTAAATCAGTTGGCTTGTAACATGTAGTGTTGTCTGAGAATGTTCCTGGCGGGTAATATCTGTTACACACATCTGTGATTTTGGTCCACTTCTACGAACATTTTGCTCAATACCTGGGTAACTATTGGGAGAGTTTTGATGAGATAACATGCAGGGGACTGTTTCACTAAACTAAAGGTACAAACTGGTAGCATTAGAGAAACAGGTTAATGTGCGAAACAGATTCATAGAAATCTTCGTACAAACATTTTTATTGTACAAAGTTTAGTGAAGCGGGCCCCGGATTCACAGGAGAAATGTAAAGTTTAACCTGACATTAAGGCCATATAAATGTATAGTTAATTTACTAAATATAATCCAAATTTTGGGGCGGACTTTTATTTTGTTATACAATTAAATGAAGTTAAAAACAATATTGAATGATTTTTCTTCAAATTTATACAAATACAAAAAATAATCTGGCATTATTTTTAGGGGCAGGTGCGGATGATCATTAAGTTCATTTTATATTGCCTAACAGCAATTCCTCGGAACAATTTAGCCATTTCAAAGTTATTTCGATAAAACTGACATAGGATACAGCTGTGAGGCTGGTGTCATCATCTGGGGGCCGTTTCACTAAACTTATGCATATACAGCCTATGTTCAATAAATGTAAATCCATCAATTGAAATTTCCAATCAATCCTAAATTTACTCTTACAAACATTTTAGTTGTACGAAGTTTAGTGAAACGGCCACCAGGTAATATTGTAAAACTTTCCTACAGCCAGTGATACATATAATTACCCTGGGTATTTGCGCTTTATTACACTTATGTTTGTGTTTGTGAATCATGAACATGCATTATAATCAGAGATTGCTGGCCTGACGACCCATATTTACTTGCAGGAGGTAATGAGGAGACAGCCAACGACATGAACGGGCATCTACAGCGGGGCCTGCCCCCCACCCCCACCCACAAGATGTACACAGACCCACAGCCCCCGCCCCCCTGCCCCAGGGAAATGTACTCGGTGTATAATGACATCGGTGATCAGGTAAGTACGTGTAGGTGTAATTACGTATGCACAATTATATACGTACACGTAATTAATATACCCCACCCACAAGATGTAGACCGACCACCGACCAAACCACTCACCCTCCCCGCTCCAACTTTGCCCAAGGGAAGTGGGTGGTATTATTACACAAGCCTGACACATTTCGCAAGTAATGTATTCTGTCTGTCAAAATTTGACTTTGAATGACTTTGAATTCCGCATTTGCAATGAAAATACCGTCAACTTTTGACATCATAGTTCACATATTATAGGAATGAATGGCCTTCGAATGCAGCTTAACAAGACGTGTTTGATGCGCCATATTTCATCAAAATCCGTTACGTAATAAGGACACTATAAAAGAATACATACTTTGAATCGGATCAATTCTGGAAGTTTCAGTACTTGTTGTTGTTAGTACCACTTGATCATACACCTTGACCTTCTAAGGGTTAAGTTGTGTTTACAATACTAGTGCGTTTTGTGTGCAGTGTCAATATGTAGAGATATCAGAATACATTCCTAGATGGATTGACATGTCATGACATTTTGTATCTATCAAATTCTAAATTGATATTAAAGTTACATACCCACTCAGTAGGCACACACTGTTCTTTATATCAGAGACATCATCTGAGACATTTTCTTGCAAAATAAATATTCATTCACCATTACCCCACGTAATAATTGGCATTATTATTATACATTTTATGTCAGACGTAAATTTGCACACTTAGATATCAGGGGCGATAACCGTGTTTCATTAAAACACTAACGGACATTACTATTTATTCTCTGTATTTATTTTTTGATGTACAATGATCATACTTTATAATCTGTTGAAAATAAAAAAGATTTAGGTGACGCATTTAATTAGTATAAATAATTAAAAAAGATCATGCCTCATTGCATATGAAAATAGTCTGATACCACCACGCGTCACTGTCAGTAAAATAAATATTACTAAATGATTATATCTGTACGGGCACCCGTAATTTTTAGAACTGGGTGAATAGTGACACAATTATACACTTATTTAATTCCTATAACGAACAGTTTGTGCCTACTGAGTGGGTATGTACCTTTAATAGTCTGTTAGAATGTCAGTCATTTCTCTTTGTTTCAAGTTGGTTTAGTTGCTATGATGATTGTGTGGTTGTATTCTACAATAAAACCACGCTGGTTTTTGTCGGGCGATTTTGTTTTGGGGCAGGGAATTTTCATCTTAGCCCAGTGGTTTTGTATCCATGGCGATATAAAATAGTGGCACACAGATTTGTGGCTGTGATTGGTGAAATGTGGCTTATATGTGTTGCGACCAGTGTAGGTCGAGTATCTGCACAGTCTAGGGGACGTTTCACTAAACTTTGTACGACTAAACTGTTTAATAAATGTAAATCCAATAATTGTTTACGTGAAAACATTTTTAATGTGAAATTTACAGACTGTCATAATTTTGCACTTACAAACATTTTATTGGTACGAAGTTTAGTGAAACGGCCCCCAGATGAGTATCTGCACAATTCACCATTACATCAATGAAACGAGCGTCGTGCTGCTGTTAAGCAATATAGATCATTATCAGGTTACATGAGTGTGTTATTCGATCAGGAGCTACACTGGTCATGAATCCCATAGGCCCCTTTTCTCCAGTCACTCAGCTAGAAATGACCAGAAGGTCACATATCTCTGCATCCTTCTTTCTCAGTCATGTGACGAGCGCATCTCCGCTTTTTCGATCCATACTTTTTCAGTCTCATGTTGCTCGTGCAATCAACTCACCATCTCTAGATTTTCTTGCTACAAATTCTCCATAATCCCAGGTCAATGACCCTCAAATCAAGTGAAATAGGTTTCAATTTTGTGGGTTGTTTGTATGTGTGTTAGGATTGGAATGTTAGGACCGAAAAAAGGAAACATAATCAATCAATCAATCAATCCCAACCAACCAACCAACCAACCAACCAACCAACCAACCAACCAACCAACCAACCAACCAACCAACCAACCAACCAACCAACCAACCAACCAACCAACCAACCAGCCAGCCAGCCAGCCAGCCAGCCAGCCAGCCAACCAACCAACCAACCAACCAACCAACCAAAACCAACCAACCAAAAACCAACCAACCAACCAACCAACTAGCCAGCCAGCTAGCCAAGCCAGCCAGCCCGCCCGCCCGCCCGCAGGCAGCGGCCACCCACCCACCCACCCACCCACCAATCAGTCAATCAGCGTGTCTGTTTCAGTATTCTGAAAGACGAGATAAGCCACCCCCACCCAAACGGAACCCAGAGACACGGCTCAGTACAACATCCATTGGTGTGAGTATCATCATTCAGTGTTTGTTACATTCTATATTACAGTATAGCGTTTTTGATGAACGTGACGTGACATACAAGCTCATATATAATCTTGTATGTACTCAAACAGGATGAAATGACAGGTTTTGAGGTTGTGACCATTTCTGATCAGCATGCATACCTATGTTGTCGGATCATATTTTACACAGTTCAGCCTATTGGTTGTGAGCCTAATGGGGCTGATGGATGTTGCGACCAGTGTAGATCCAGATCAGCCTGTGCATACGCACAGTCTGATCAGGATCTGCACTGTTCGCCATTCCATCAATGAAAAATTACTGGCAAAAAGTGCAGATCCTGATGAGACGACTCGTCACGAGCCGGCTCATCTGGATCTACACATTTTGCCAATACCACAATACAGGCCTGTGGTACTGAAAGGGTTAAAGGGAAGTTACTCTTGATCTTCCAAGTTTGGTGACCTATTAATAAGGCCTGTTTATAGTTAGTATGATCATGATGATGTTGGCAGGGACTACACTGGTAAAAGTTTGGTGACCTATTATTAATAAGGCTGGTTTATAGTTAGTACGATCATGATGACTACACTGGTAAAAAAATGAAAGTTGAAAATTAAGCACCATTCTGCCGCTTAGCGTCACATGATAGTCTGTTTGCATGCAGGCAAATATAAAACATTATCATATATCGTTGTTGCATGCATGTCATCACATGAATTGTGGAATATTTTATTTTATAACACGAGATGAACTATTTGCAAATATTTGCCTCCGATATGTTATCTACGGCTACAATTTGACCCATTCAAAAATGTGAGCAACCAAAGTGCATACCCAAACCTGTTGTATGTAGGTCAAAACTTAGTAAGCTGTATATTTTATACATTTAAACAAATAATCCTTTATGTAGAACTAGTAAATTGCCAAAAATATTAGAACATGAAAATCATTTTCCCATGGAAGCCATCTTTTCTCTTGATAGTGTTCAACATTCAACATAACAAAATAAAGCTTTCAAATTTACAATATTTACAGTAACTGTCAGATTAACACATTGACATGGTAAAATAACCAATTTCTGCATGTGTATGTTCTTTATTAATGATTTATTGATACAGTTTTGACAGTTTTATATCGCTAACATATAATTACACACCGGATAACCGATTACAAAAAATCACTCTTCCATGTGTTGCATTAAAGAGATGGGGTTAAATTGCTACCCTTGCAAGAGGTATAGAGCGGGTTAGCAATTTTGTTTCTAGAGATGAACATGTTATACAATGTACGAGGGCTGATCCAGAAATGTGTGGACACCGCCTGTAATTACTGAAAATGGCGTTAACCCATTAGATGCAGAATACACCTTTACGGGTATGAACTTTTTAGCTCACCTGAGTGAAGCTCATGTGAGCTATTGTTACCGCAATGTGTCCGTCGTCCGTCTGTCCGTCCGTCCGTGAACATTTTCAAACATCTTCTCCTCGGTAACCATTGGGCCTATAGTCACCAAACTTAATGGTAATGGTACTTAGGTAGGGGGATTACAAAGTTGTTAAAATGACGTCATTATATAATCCAAGATGGCTGCCATCTAAAAATAGCACAAATTCTTCAAAAATCTTCTTCTCAAGAACCGCCAACCGGATTTCGACAAAACTTGGTAGGAATGATCGATGTACAATGCTCTTTCAAAGTTGTTAAAATGGTGACCCCAGGGTAAAAATGATCGAATATGGTCATGTCATATAACAAATCGAAGGTATCAACGAGGCGATCACTCTGGTGCATTTTGTGTCGAAATCGGATGGTTATGTCATCCAAAATGGCCGCCGAAAGGTCAAAAGGTTGTTCTTTTATTAGAGATTTCAAAATTCTTCTTCACATGAACCGCTTGGCCCATGGTATCCAAACTTATAAGTTATTGTCCATGGGTGAAGCCTTTTCAGATTTGTTAAAATTGAGGTCATCGCTAATCCAAGATGGCCGCCATCTAAAAATAGCATAAATTCTTAAAAAATCTTCTTCTCATGAACCGCTGGCCGGATTTCGACGAAACTTTGTAGGAATGAACGATGTACAATGCTCTTTCAAATGTGTTAAAATGGTGACCCCGGGGTCAAAAATTGGCGTGGCCCGTGGGGTCAAATTGGGGTCAAATTTTATTTTTGATCGAATATGGTCATGTCTATATCAAATCGAAGGTATCAAAGAGGCGATGGCTCTGGTACATTTTTTGTCGAAATTGGATGGTCATGTCATCCAAGATGGCCACCAAAAGGTAAAAATGTCAATCTTTTATTATTAGAGATTTCAAAATTCTTCTTCACACGAACCTCTTGGACCATGGTGGCCAAACTTCACAGTTATGATCCATGGGTGAAGATTTTTCAGATTTGTTAAAACGGAGGTCATCGCTAATCCAAGATGGCCGCCGTCTAAAAATAGCATAAATTCTTAAAAAATATTCTTCTCATGAACCGGCAGCTGGATTTTGACGAAACTTGGTAGGAATGATCGATGTGGAATGCTCTTTCAAAGTTGTTAAAATGGTGACCCCGGGTCAAAAATGGGCGTGGCCTGTGGAGTCAAATTGGGGTTAAATTTTATTTTTGACCGATTATGCTCATGTCATATATCAAATTGAAGGTATCGATGAGGCGATTGCTCTGGTGCAATATTTGTCAGAATCGGATGATTATGTCATCCATGATGGCCGACAAAAGGTCCATTTATTCGAGATTTTGAACATCTTTTTCTCAGGAACCACATGGCCGATGCTGGCCAAACTTCATACTAAGTTAAGATCCTTGGGTGAAGCATTTTCAGATTTGGTAAAATGAGAGTCATCGCTTAATCCAAGATGACCGCCATCTAAAAATATCACAATTTTTTTAAAACACATATGAACTCAATGTCACATTTTCCTCTGGTGTTCATGGAGTCAGGTGAGCGAATTAGGGCCATCATTGCCCTCTTCTTTAAATATATTATTTTATTTTGTTAGTTCTCAATGAAAGTATATGTTGTGACCACTCATGTGAATCGTCTCTGTGAGACGGTTCAAATAGTATTCTCAGCAAGAAATGGGTTAATGCATGTTGACAATTCGTTCACATTTATTTAATTATTCCTTCAAATTTGAGCAGGTTTATATAGAGCGGCACAATGTTAGCTTGCATTACAATAAAGGCTACAGGGATCATACCAGTTATTCGGACAAATGAAAATACCTGTTAATTATGCGCATTCTTTTGATCCAATATTGCAACAAAGACATATAAGTCACACAGGTGCTTACTGTTTATATGCCAGTGTGAAGAATATATTGCCAAGGTAAACGTTTTGGTAAGATTTGCTCAAAACATTCCCCAACTCTGTCCACAAGTTGTTTACAACGTAAAAGTCGCACTGGGGGCACAATCGAGTGCGCCCATTACGTCATTGTCGAGTTGTTCTATAAATACAATAAATATGGTGTTTTCCAAGAAGTGAAGTGTGACTGATTCTGCAGAACTACACAATGCTGTTTACAATTGTTTACTGGCGATAAACTTATGATTTCATTGTGAGAATAGAAGTTACAAGACTGTCATACGTTTGTCCGGATAACTGATTGTCAATGTTAATTTTGGGTCAATCTTACGACTGATGATCGGACCCAATTTTAAGTGAGAAAGATGACACATTTTGCTAAATAGTTTGCATGTGCTTAGAAAGCAAGAACCGAGGGTTGTTCTGTGAAAATTTTATGCCCGTAGCTGCTATTTTAAGAAAAATATTGTAAAAACACTGCCATTTTTGTCCGATAATCTGGAGGATCACTATACATGTTCTGCAGTCAAAAAATGTTTTTCCTACTCCGTGTCATCACTTTCTAGGCATATCGGAGACGCAGTACCACTAAGGTATGCATGTTTTCTGGAGACCAGCATGATCAAAGAATTATATTTGTTGGGTACAATGTACAGTCGAACCTGTGCTAAAGACCACCTCCGAATAGCAATCACCTGGCTGTAAAGGCCACAAGTTTGTTGTCCCAATGGCACAATTACTATATAAATGACCCTGCGAATAAAGACCACCTGTGAACAAAGGCCAGATTTTTTACTTCCCATGGCTGGCCTTTATTCAGAGGTTTGACTTGTATTAGTGTATTCCTGTAGACTATTTCACCAACATTGCAAAGTATACTTATCTAGCAAAGTATACTTTGAAGGAGAAATTTTCAATTTTAGGATAACTTGATTAATTTTTATTATACTGAATTTATTACATTATCACAGCCATTTTGGCTGTGATAATGTAATAAATTCAGTATAATAATTCTGCATACTTTTAATCATCAAATATATGCAGTCGTTAGTTCCATACAAAATAATACATTTTGGGAAAAATCAATGATTACTCCCTCAAAGTATACTTTGCTAGAAAAGTATACTTTGCAATTTCGATGAAATCGGCTACAGATATGTACGGTAATTTTGTTCGTAATATTCTTATGACCATGAATCAGGCAAACTTACTAACTAGCCATGTGCATCGGAATCCCATTCATACACATTGCATCTTCAACTCATTTGTAACCGTGACTGGAGAAATGGAACTTCTGGCCACTGTGACCAGAGTAGACCCAGATCAGACTTCGCATCTGCGCAGTTTGATCAGGGTATACACTGGTCAATATTCATTCAGTGAAACATGTTTCACGCTTCTTATAAACAGTGTGTATGCTTATTAGGAAAAGTGCGAGAAAATCCACTGGTTGAAGTAACGGACTGATGTCTATAAATACATTGTATATTAAATATGCCTAAAAGCATCCATAAATGAAAAAGAATAAGCTAAACAATTATTTTTTACTCCCTCTATACATGGGCGGATTCAGGGGGGGGGGCGGACCCGGCGCGCGCGCCCCCCCCTTAAAATTCGCCGAGTAAATATTTTTTACAAGACAAGGCACGTTTCATGCCAAGTGCCATGTATTCCATACATTTTTCGGTCGTTCTCTTATTGTTTCAAAATTTAAACATTTACAATCCAAAATCATGTCTAAACATACTGTGACAGTGTCAATATTTTTGTTCCAAAATGCGCCAGAATGCAGGAAATGCGATGTAGATTTCAAAAATTTCAGGTGGGAAATGTCCCCCCCCCCCCCCCAGCATCCGCTCGGTTGACTATTTTGCAATACTGTAATTAACTATATTATCGAACATAATATAGTCAAGTATTGCAAAATAGTTACGCCCCCCACCCCCCCAACCCGAAATCCTGGATCCGTGCCTGCTATATACACATTCACATACATGTATATATAGAGGGATTAAAAAAAAATGTTTAGCTTATATTCTCCCTCTATATACACATGTGTATATATAGGTAGTACAAAATAATTATTTAGCTTATTTTTTTTTTATTTTTTTTTATTCTTTTAGGCATATTTTATGTATTTATAGACATCGGTCCGTTACTTCAACCTGTGAGCAAATCAGGTACTAGACTGGCCACATTTTCCGTAATTTTAAGGCCCAAATTCTCCGGTGCCATTTACATCTTAGGCAGAGCTTGTGATTTTGAACCTAAGAACATGTACGATATTTCATGAAATACATTTCCAGAAACCGTGTGGAAAGTTGACAAAATTGTCATAAATACAATTCAGTATGTATGCTATGAAACTTTTGTCAACGTCATTCGACGTCATTTATGATAAATATTGTAAATTTTGTAAATACTTTTCATGATATACCGCACATGTTCATAGGTACAAAATCGCATGGCGTGTCTCAGATGTGATTTATTTTCATCATGAAGTGGCCTCTTCAGCTTGCTTGAACAGTATAATACACAAGACTGCACGGAAATCTATTACTATTGCTATCGTCTCGCCATATTTTCACATCTGATCTTTTGTGGAAACTGTGTTTAAATGAAAATTAATGACGTTTTCCAGTAAATAAATATGGGCTTGCTAATTAGTGCAATTTGTGTGTGATTTATTCATGCATGCATTGGCATTTGGAGGCACCACATCCAGATCCATATCTTGCCACATGGTAAAATGAAACTTGTTATGTGTGTATATTGTATAAAATGTGATGTCACAGTGCAATAACACTGTTTAATAATAAACAAGAATTTCACAATGGAAGCGGTGTCACGCCTGCCGAGGTATTTGACCGTAACATGACCATGGGCATGTGCTAAAGTAAGCATCACAAAAACTGTCAGAGAAGTGCATGCTTAACCCTTAGACCACTACTCGCAACAATTGTTGTCTGCTGTTGCTTTTATATCTTGCCTTATTTCTCAATAAAAACATGGTTTGACAGCAATTCAGAATCATTTCCAATGGAAATGATTCTGAGGTGCTGTCAAAGCATGTTGTAAATTATTCTAAAGTGCTGTCAAAGCATGTTTTTGATGATAAAAATGGAAAATAGAAACTGAAACCACTAAAATACTTGCATGTAACGTTATTCGGTACTTTACAGTTCATCTTCAACCAATCAAGAAGTTGATCTCTCCAACAATCAACGTTGAACCAATCAAACTGTTAATCTCTCAACCAATCAGTGTTGAATCAATCAAACAGTCAATCTCTCGACCAATCAGTGTTGAATCAATCAAACAGTTAATCTCTCAACCAATCAACGTTGAACCAATCCAACTGTTAATCTCTCAACCAATCAGCATTGTACCAATCAAACAGTCAATCTTTCAACCAATCATCATTGTACCAATGAAACGGTTATCAATCAATCAATCAACATTCAACTGGTTAATCTCTCAACTAATCAACATTTAACCAGTTCATCTTCAGCTAATCAACATTCAACCAATCAACTAGTTAATCTCTCAAGCAATCAGCATTGTACCAATCAAATAGTCAATCTTTCAACCAATCAATGTTGTACTAATCAATCAGTTATCAATCAATCGAGATTCAACAGGTTAATCTCTCAACTAATCGACATTCAACTAATCAACTAGTTAATCTTAACCAATCAACATTCCACGAATCAACCATTTATCCGTCAACCAAACCATGTTCAAGCAGTTAACCATTCAACAGTCTAACCAATTGATTAATTAACTTATCAATCAACCACATAATCAAAATATCAATCAGTCCATCTTCCATTCAGCACAATTATCAGGTAACAATTAAGCTTTGTATTGGCCAAATATGTACTGACTGATAACATAATGTTGTATTGGGCATATTGGGCATTGACCTGATACGAATATCTGGGTTTCATTGGTCAAATGGCGTCACATGACGTTAACAAATAAAGTTATTGTAAGATGCAACATCAACAAGTCTGCATTTTTTTCAACGAAAACCACGTCATAATTGCTCATTCTGTAGTGTAAAATATTACCTGATAAATAGAATACCATGTTAGTGGAGAGCCGCATAATTCCTACGCGTTTCCTAGCCTTATAGGAATGAATGACCTTCTTGTGGAATTTATCGGGGTATAAACTTGGAAAAGTCGCGGGAATACTGGACGAAGGTTATATCCCCGATAAATTCCACAAAAATACCATTCATTCCTTATAATTCCAGCATTTGAAATAAATTCATAAAAAAAATGTGTTTATTTTCCGTTTTCTTAAGGATTATTTTAACTGCGCCTCACGGTTACGGAAAGTAGTTTGGCGTGGGAGTTTACTGGGATATAAATTTTGGACTGAGATTTGCTACGAGCCAATCAAATGTTAGGGAATTGTGTAAATATTTTTGTGCTGGAATTATTACCTGATAAACTTGATATCAAAAGACATTAGCCTTGTATTCTCTATGTATTATATGTTGCAGTCGAATTCGTCATCATCGGGAACATATGAGGAGATATCTGTGCTGGAGGACCACTCACCGCGCCACCATTACCAAGCCGACCCGAACCAGTCACCGCGCCATATGAACCAGTCACCACAACATGTGAACCAGGCATCACACCATGCCACAAACGGCTCACCGAAGTACAACTCGGAATCTCAAAGCACAAGTTCCAACCCCAGCCGACCATTCTCATACGGAGCTAATGTTCTGTCACCCAAACTGAAGAAACCCGACCAGAATGGCACCAATAGAGCCGCGGGTAATGTGCAACACGATTTCTCATATCAGTATAACACAGACGCGATGGACGTTAATAGACAGCATGCGTTACAGCCACCCAACCAGCAAGTGTTACATAATTACCAGTACAATGAGCACAGTGGAAATCCCGCAGCTTCGTACGGCAAACACGAGTCAACGTTTCACACGCAGCCAAAGAAGCCCGCCCCTGTAGAACCCCCGCCACCCCCTCCATCCACTGGACACCCCGGCGTGTACCACCAGTCGCCACCCGCTCTCCCTGGGGGACATCCGACACACCAACAATCCCCAACAGGTTATCATAGCCACCAGCAATCCCCACCCCCAGCTCCTGCGGGCTACCCTGGCCACCAACGCCACGTGTTACAACAAAGACACTCCGTGACGACCATCGAGGAAAACATGCACCAGCCACGACATCCTGGCTCACCGGTGATGATCCCAAAACTTTCAGACCGCAGTAAATCTGTTCCATGTTACCCGGACGATGAACTATTAATGGCCAATCCCCCACCCCGGGTCCCGGTCATTGATACGTACATGGCTGCATTAACTACAAGATCACAATCGCCTCCTCTCCCACCGCCCCCTCCGGAAATGATGATATCACCGCGAAACTCCTACGAGCTCCCACAATCCGCGACACACGATTTAGTGCCTCAGCCACAGTACAATAAAGGGGTTGCCGTAGCCCCGCCCTGCCTCCCCAACACACACGCCCCTTCACCCCCACCCGCACCCTCTGCCCCGCGAGCACCAGTCCCACCCTCAATAGCATCCATTCCGAAATCGAACAAACCAGCCAATACAAAACAACAAGAACTACAACAGCAGACATCTTGGGGAGGTGACTCTGCTGTGAACATTAGAAAGGGAGGTAATGCGACTGTGGCACATACTGGTTCCCCGTTGAGAGCTGCCCGGGATACGTCGCCGGTGCCCGGCATCATCGGGGAACTTAAGGGATTCCAGCTGAAAAAAACGGGTAGGTGTAATCCTGTATTACCATATATGGACACGTCAGGTGATCTCATGACTATATTTACAAAATTTACGATATTTTCCGTAAATGACGTCGAAAGTTGATCTGATCCGTAGTCCGACGCTCTACCTACTGAGCTAATCCGGCCACCCTGGGACACTCTTTGTTGTGGTAAACCATATATTTATATGTGTTTCCCAGAATAAATGTTGTCCAAATATAGTGTTATTGCGGTACATACAAATAGCGTCTTGTTGCTTTTGCAATGCCCCTTGTTTTGTTAGCTTGCATTGTCAATTGCTTGTACTTGTATCACTGGCAAATTGTCAAATGTGGATCTCACTGGAGAACTGGGGCTTGTGGGTTTTACGAACAGTGCAGATCCAGATCAGCCTGTGCATCCGCACAGTCTGATCAGGATCTGCACTGATCGCCATTTAAGCAATGAAACATCCGACATGCTTCTGAAAATGGTATATAGATCATTATCAGGCTACATATTAAAGGTACATGCCCACGCAATAGGCACAAAATGTTCTTTATAGGAATTAAATAAGTGTATAATTATGTCACTATTCCACCAGTTCTAAAAATTACGAGTGCCCGCTATACAAATATAATCATTTATTAATTATCAATTTACTGTTAGCGACGCGCGGCGGCAACAGTCTATTTTGATAATGTGCGGGGACGACGACTTTCACATCATGGCTTGCGGTGCGCATGCGCAGTATACTACGCGTGCCAGTAAGCTTCCCAATATGTAAACAAGAATATCAACATGTCGAAACGTCCAGGACGGAAATTGTATGAAACGGCGTCGGCCAAAAAAAAGGCGAAATGTCTGAGGGACAGGCATTACAGAGAGAGAGAGTGGTTAATATTGGCGACCAGATCACCAAATGGAAAGAGTTACGTGGAGATTTAGATTTGGACTCGAACAGAGATTTTTCTGATTTTTTCCGATACTTCACTGCGCATGTCAAAGATGTGATATGATTGACTGTGTCACGTGACGTGTGTTGGTAAAAATAGCACGAGGTCGGAAAATACACTTTCTGGTCGCGGCATATAAAATGTGATTGAACACCAATTAACACGCACCGTAATTAAAAATAACTCGTTAGTGGGTAGACAAATGGCTCATATAAGGCATGACAGAAAATGAAAAGTAGTAGTACTGTGTAACCTGCTGCGTGGGCATGTACCTTTAAGTGTGATAATTGATTGGGAAATACACCCGTCCCAAATCCCATAAACCCCATTTCACCAGTCACCACCACAAATACTGTTGCTTTTTATGAACCCGGCTCTATAGCATTATCACCCTTATCACATATGGTGTTGTTTGTCGTTATTGATTTTGTGGAAATACAATGTTTTTTTTGTAAATGACAAATAATGTAGAGCTTTGACTTTTTTGGTCAATTTTTTTTATGTCATTTATAGAAAATATGGCTGATTTTTGTCTCACCCACGTTAGTTGGCAGTGTGGTCACAATTCCAGCCAACTGTCTGTTCCACGTTTTTGTGCTGATGAACTTTTGGCTATTAAACACATTAAATCTAAAAGATATTTAAATGTAAGTAGTTTTTCATCAATAACAAAAAGCTACGCTCCCCAATTGTTTTTATTTGATGAAATTCCATCAAATATTGATTTTATTGCAAAAAAAATTATTTTCCGATGGGAATTTAACATGGGGGCTAAAAATATATATTTTTTTAAAATACTTTTTTAATTGTGGAACGATTTTCAAAATCTAACTTGTTTTCTTATTTACGTCATTTCCGAGCTATCTAGGTTTCGGAGTCAATTTCCAAATTATTTTGTTTGTCGACTCCTCCCCCACTGCTTCCTCCTCTTTCCCCCCCCCCCCCATGTTAAATGGGAACAAAAACAATTGGGGAGGGTGACTTTTTTGTTATTGTAAAAAGTAAAAGTACTTACATTTAAATATTTTTTAGATTTAACATGTTTAATAGCCAAATGTTTGTCGGCAGAAAAATGTACAACAGACAGTAGGTGTCCACAATTTTGGACATACAATGTATATAAAATTGTTGAATATATCTTGATCCATTAGACGGATCACTCCCAAACTCCACCAATAACTTCCTAACATCGATGGCTATCCACCTTGTATCCTTCATCATTCGGGTCACTTTGACCTTGGTGAGCTTGACCTTCGTAGGTGAGACACTTGCCAGCGATTCTGTTGTTTAACCCTTTGAACCCGAATGCCCGCTATAGCGGTTTATGCAAACAGCGCAGATCCAGATGAGCCGGCTCGTAACGAGCCGTCTCATCAGGACCTGCACTTTTTGAAAGTAATTTTCATATTTTTGAGAGAGAAAAAACACACCCTTTTCATAAATGGACTAGTCTGAAAATCATTTTGTGACGGTTGGATTGGTTGCAAAATTAACATTCACAATCCGTTGCAGTTACTTAGAGGTGAAAGGGTTAATCAATGGCGGCAGACAATGGCAATGTGATAGGAGGTAATGCCATATTGTACTTCTAGCACAGCTTTGTGCCATACTACGGAACCCCGCAGGGGACGCATTTTTTTTTTTTTTATTAACTCGTTCCCACAAAATAACAATTTGTTCCTTCAATTTAACAATTCGTTCCCACAAATTAAATCCCTCAATTTAACAATTCATTCCCACGAAATAACAATTCGTTCCCACAGGAACGAATTGTTAATTTGTGGGAACAAATTGTTATATCATGGGAACAAATTGTTAATTCTAGGGAACAAATTGTTAAATCGAGGGAACAAATTGTTAATTCGAGGGAACAAAAGAATTGTCATTTCATGGGAACGAATTGTCATTTCGTGGGAATGAATTGTTAATTTGAGGGAACAAATTGTCATTTTGTGGGAACAAATTGTTAATTCGAGGGAACAAAATAATTGTCATTTTGTGGGAACGAATTGTTATTTCGAGGGAACAAATTGTTAATTCGAGGGAACAAATTGTCATTTCGTGGGAACAAATTGTTATTTCGCGGGAACAAATTAATAAAAAACAATCCAAATCATCTGCGGGGCTCTGTATCATACATGCAGCTTCCTTCTGTTGTAGATTACCCAGTCGATTTTAGTTTATAATTTTGTTCAAATGCATATGTAACCAGTCGTGACAAAAATAGCCTCATTGAATTTGCGACCAGAGTTTGGAAATAAAAATTGTGATGAAGTTTACAAAACTGTTGCGAAGGCTTTGGGGAGGTGGCTGGAAAGACCTGGAAAGTGCCATCAGTTGATGATACCACTTAATATATATAAACAGCTGATTTCACCTCGACTAGGGTAATTAATATTTTTATCAGAACTTTCTTCTTATTCATCGATTTGATTAAATAAAGTGCACGGACCACACACAATTTGATTAAATAAAGTGCACGGACCACACTCAATTTGATTAAATAAAGAGCACGGACCACACACAATTTGATTAAATAAAATGCACGGACTACACACAATTTGATTAAATAAAGTGCACGGACCACAATCAATTTGATTAAATAAAGTGCACGGACCACACACAATTTGATTAAATAAAGTGCACGGACCACACACAATTTGATTAAATAAAGTGTACGGACCACACACAATTTGATTAAATAAAGTGTACGGACTACACACAATTTGATTAAATAAAGTGCACGGACCACAATCAATTTGATTAAATAGAGTGCACGGACCACACACAATTTGATTAAATAAAGTGCACGGACCACACACAATTTGATTAAATAAAGTGTACGGACCACACACAATTTGATTAAATAAAGTGCACGGACCACAATCAATTTGATTAAATAAAGAGCACGGACCACACACAATTTGATTAAATAAAGTGCACGGACCACACACAATTTGATTAAATAAAGTGCACGGACCACACACAATTTGATTAAATAAAGTGCACGGACCACACACAATTTGATTAAATAAAGTGCACGGACCACACACAATTTGTATTAAAGTGTAAACGTATAAGTAAACAAAAAGAGGACAAAAGAAAGGACTCACCTACACCAAAGACACCACAATTTGATTAAATAAAGTGCACGGACCACAATCAATTTGATTAAATAAAGTGCACGACCACACACAATTTATTAAATAAAGTGCACGGACACACAATTTGATTAAATAAAGTGTAGGACCACACACAATTTGATTAAATAAAGTGCAACGGACTACACACAATTTGATTAAATAAAGTCACGACACACAATTTTATTAAATAAAGTGCACGGACCACAATCAATTTGAATTAAATAAAGTGCACGGACCACACACAATTTGATTAAATAAAGTACAAATAAAGTGACGGACACACACAATTTGATTAAATAAAGTGCACGGACCACACACAATTTGATTAAATAAATTGCACGGACACAAATCGACCCACACAACAACAATTTGATTAAATTAAAGTGCAAACGGACCACACACAAATTTGATTAAATAAAGTACGGACCACACACAATTTGATTAAATAAAGTGCACGACTACACACAATTTGATTAAATAAATGTCACGGACCACACACAATTTTAATTAAATAAAGTGCACGGACCACAATCAATTTGATTAAATAAAAAATGCACGGACCACACAATTTGATTAAATAAAGTGCACGGACCACACACAATTTGATTAAATAAAGTGCACGGACTACACACAATTTGATTAAATAAAGTGCACGGACCACACATTTGTTTTTATGTTAAATAAAGTGCACGGACCACACACAATTTGTATTAAATAAAGTGCACGGACCACAATCAATTTGATTAAATAAAGTGCACGGACCACAATCAATTTGATTAAATAAAGTGCATGGACCACAATCAATTTGATTAAATAAAGTGCACGGACCACACACAATTTGATTAAATAAAGTGCACGGACCACACACAATCGGATGAATAATTAGAAAGCTATGATAAAAATATTACCCTAGTCGAGGTGAAATCAGCTGTTTTTCCCCTCAAGTGATATTTCAGATGAATTTTAATGTAATCAAACCCTTACAGCTGTATCAGGCTGCAAGAGTGCTAGCTGATCAGGAGCTACACTTGTCAAAAACTGAATAACCCTCCTTATCTCCTTGTCATGGGAATGTAATGGATTATCATTGTACCGATAGTTCTATAATAATATACATGTACTGAATAAGAAGTGCAATTTTTTTCATTAAAAATATTTTCAAAAACTATGATATTTTACGTAAATGATATCAAATGTTGTCGAATTCTCCGAGCGAATGCCGCATTTGCTGTGAGAAGTTTGTCAACATTCGACATCAATTACGGAAAATATAATAAATTCTGTGAATGTTTTTCCTGAAAAAAAAATTGCATATCGTATTAAATACCAAATCGCATGGCTTGTCTCGTATACATGGTAAGTGAATTTCTGTCATGATAGCTATTGCATGATAAACGGTATTAGTTGGACAGGCCACCCATGTCACAGAGTATGGGATCACCTCATCTATTGTTTACACTGCCGTAATGGCAGGTCTCAGGTGAATCTTATTTTTTTCAATACGACTGCGGTTTCTTCCTCTTGTTAATGATGACCATGTTCCAGCCGTTAACACTACGAGTCCGCCAATACGAAATTTAGCAGTTTGAATTTAGTTAGTCTGAACATTCTGCAGAGAAATTTGGTATTGGCAGACTCAAAAAGTGTTAACAGCTGGAATATGGTCATCATTAAAAGGAAGAAACCGCAGTCGTATTGATGAAAAATAAGATTTACCTGAGACCTGCCATTACGACAGTGTAAACAATAGACCACATGATCCAATGGCAGTCATCTGTGTACTTTGTATGGCTTGACCTATAGTTAGCTGACGCAGGCACTTTTGAGATTTTATGTTACAAAGTTAGATTTTTTTAATGGTTTCAGGGGCATGTCAGTGATTAATTCAATGGTCAGGGACCCAGATATGTGGCTGTGACTGGAGAAATGGGGATGTGTGACCAGTGTAGCTCCTGATAACATATTACATTCCTCTACCCTGCAAACGATCTATCTATATTGCTTGTTTGAAGCAGGTGTTTCATTGATGGAATCGCAAACACTGCAGATTCTGATCAGACTGTGCGGATGCGGATGCGGATGCGGATGCAGATTACAAACCCATAAGCCCCTTTCTCCAGCCACAGCCACATATGGATCTTGCTAGAGAGCCGCTGATCATAATGATTCTCATTGTATGTGGGCCACCAAACACCGTTTAGGCCATAGCAAGTTCTTTCCTTGTTAAGCGTCCGCGTGCGGGTAGGTTTTGAGAGTGGTTCTATGAAAAAACAAACAAACTGTGTATGCTATTTTACACTATTTATTGGTGAAGTAATATGAAAATTGGTTTAGAACTTGTCTAAGTTTTATTAGAGCGTTTTCTTATTATTATCTGACGGAATCGAACGTTGTTTAAGCTTGGTCTGGTGCATATGCATATGTCAAAATATGATCTGAAAATGGCGCTTTGTGTGACAGAAATCCGTACGCAGACGAATACAAAAAATGTTTTGCTATAAATATCACATATAGCGAAACAGCGATAGCATCTATTGTTTTAATAATATGCATACATATTGTAATTAATGTTTAATAGCGATACACTTATGAATAATATACTATAATATGGTTTATACTCCAGCACTATGTTTTAAGGCTGTGTGATTTGCCTCAAAATAAGCTGGATCAGTTAATACTTATATTCATGCACTTCATGAGAACATCAACACATTTAAAATATACAAATGTTATTTAAAGGAGTACCGATATGATATATTTTAATAATAAAAATATTGAAAATACATACTACAATTTCTTACAACATAATTTATTGATCGAAAATAGTCACCAAATTGTGGCCTATTTGACTGCATTACCTATTGCGCTGGCACCCCACTACACCCCCTCTTTACATTGGTCAGTGGGGGTGTTCTGGGGTGCAATCGCAATGTTTGCGTAATGATTTACAAATATTGGTATTTACTCGCTCTGTATCCATATATTTCCTCTACATGCTCAGCCGTTAAACAAAAATCAAACAAAAAAAAATCAAACAAAAAAATCAGTTAATGTATTAATTGTTTTAAAAAAAAATCAGCATCATATAGCAGAAGATTACCCTATTTTAAACCTACCATATATATTTACACAATTTTTAGCTCACCTGAGCGAAGCTCATGTGAGCTATTGTTACCGCAATGTGGCCGTCCGTCCGTCCGTCCATCCGTGAACATTTTCAAACGTCTTCTACTCGGTAACCATTGGGCCTAAAGTCACCAAACTTCATGGTTATGGTCCTTAGGTAGGGGGATTACAAACTTGTTAAAATGACGTCATTACGTAATCCAAGATGGCCGACGTATAAAAATAGCACAAATTCTTCAAAAATCTTTTTCTCAAGAACCGCCAACCGGATTTCGACAAAACTTGGTAGGAATTATCGATGTACAATGCTCTTTCAAAGTTGTTAAAATGGTGACCCCGGGGTCAAAAATGGGCGTGGCCCATGGGGTCAAATTATTTTTCACCGAATATGGTCACGTTATATATCAAATCGAAGGTATCACTCTCAATGAGGCGATCACTCTGGTGCATTTTTTGTTGAAATTGGATGGTTGTGTCATCCAAGATGACCGTCAAAAGGTCAAAAGGTCGTTCTTTTATTAGAGATTTCAAAATTCTTCTTCACACGAACCGCTTGGCCCATGGTGGCCAAACTTCACAGTTATGGTCCATGGGTGAAGCCTTTTCAGTTGTTAATACGGAGGTCGTTGCTAATCCAAGATGGCCACCGTCTAAAAATAGCAGAAATTCTTAAAAAATCTTCTTCACATGAACCGCCTGCCGGATTTCGACGAAACTTGGTAGGAATGATCGATGTAGAATGCTCTTTCAAAGGTGTTAAAATGGTGACCCCGTGGTCAAAAATGGGCATGGCCCGTGGGGTCAAATTGGGGTCAAATTTTATTTTTGACCGAGAATGCTCATGTCATATATCAAATTGAAGGTATCGATGAGGCGATTGATCTGGTGCAATATTTGTCGGAATCGGATGATTATATTCATCCATGATGGCCGCCATTTATTCAAGATTTTGATTGTCTTTTTCTCAGGAACCACATGGCCGATGCTGGGCAAACTTCATAGTAAGTTAAGATCCTTGGGTGAATCATTTTCAGATTTGGTAAAATGAATCATCACTTAATCAAAGATGACCGCCATCTAAAAATAGCACACTTTTTTTTAAAACACATATGAACTCAATGTCACATTCTCCTCTGGTGTTCATGGAGTAAGGTGAGCGAATTAGGGCCATCATGGACCTCTTGTTTTTTTTCTGCTCAAAAACATTCTACACTTGTTTACTCAAAGTCCATGGTACTGAGGAAAATACTTTGAGTTAACAATAGTTATTTTTATGAAAACATGTTCTTGGGACTAATCATTAACTTCAGTTATCAGTAGTTGACTTCAGAGATTTTGAGGTAGCGGGTGTAGACTGTACTTAATTAGTAACATATCATTATTCCATTATTGATGTTTTATTTCTCTCTGTAAATATGTCTTGGAATTTCATTAGAATTGCGTCCTCTGGACGCAATTCTAATGAAATTCCAAGACATATTCATGATATTTATAGGGAGAAATAAAAGAAAATACAATGAATTCTCGTCTGCTATTTTTGAACTATTTATAGCCGACAAATTTCCCAGCATGCAAAGAGTTAATGTTAGAATTGGAGGAAAATTACGTGGGCTTTGGTCTATTTGATGTTTTGCATCAAGTACACGCTTTTGACATTGTTAGCCTGCGCTGTTGGTTTAGTCCTGTACAATTATTTGTAGCTAGTTCACATTGCTAGTTCTGCACAACGTTTCAGCAGGTGAAAGGTCAAGGTTACTTGACCAGCCAAGGTCAAGGTCACTTGACCAGCCAGGGGATGCAGTTTATGGTATCCAGTTGCGCTCCACGCCCGGGGTGAGGCTGTGGTGGAAAGTTGGCGCTGGTATGATTAATGTTCGTGTGACTATCCCTGGGTGTAGACCACGCCGATGAATAGGTTTTACCGAAGTTGGAAAATCACAAATTACTTCCCTTTGAACAACTTCCGAGGCATCCTTGACATTAGAATCGGCGGAATTTGTCTGTTTGACGTCACGTCAACCGACAATTTCCTCCAATTCTAAGGAATGGGTTGTGGCCTAGGTGATATGGCTTTGGTCTTCAATACTGGAGGCTGTAGTTCAATTCTCACCCTAGGCGTGAAAAATACTTAGGACTGGGGGACGTTTCACTAAACTTTGTACGACTAAAATGTTCGTAAGTGCACATTTAGAATCATCTGAAAATTTTAATTGATGGATTTACATTTATTGATATGCAGCCTATGCTCAATAAATGTAAATCCAACAATTGTTTATAAGAAAATATTGTTAATGTAAAAATTACAGACTATCATAATTGTGCACTTACGAACATTTTTATCGTATAAAGTTTAGTGAAACGGGCCCCAGGGGCCCGTTTCACTAAACTTCGTACGACTAAAATATTCGTAAGTGCAAATTTAGGATCGTCTGGAAATTTCAATTGATGGATTTACATTTATTGAGCATATGCTGTATATGCAGCCTATGCTCAATAAATGTCAATCCAATCATTGCTTATAAGAAAATATTGTTAATGTAAAATTTATAGTCTATCATAATTGTGCACTTACGAACATTTTTATCGTATAAAGTTTAGTGAAACGGGCCCCAGGTCTGGTGGATGAGACTAAACACGTCTCTATATGACCTTAGCTGTTACTGGGACGTTAAACCCGTCCATTTTCCTCCAATTCTAACATTAACTCTTTCCCTGTTTTGCGATATTTCGACTCATCCAAATCCAAAACATCTGAATAAAAGAATGAAATGCTGGGTCAAATGATGGTTAAATTATCTGATAGAGTAGAAAACATTGTGGGAAAAGGAGAAATTGCTTGTTACAAGCAATTTCTCCTTTTCCCACAATGTTTTCAAAAGACATCTTCTGCAGAGGCGTGAAAAGTCGTCTCTATCAGGGAAAGGGTTAAAGGTGCCAGGAAGTTGATCGAAGTGAAGTTACTTTTGCTTTTCCATTTTATGTAAACTGTTAATACGGCTGTTTGTGTGACTCTCTCTGGGTTCTGGAATTATGAAATATGTGTCGTGTATTCTCCATTTTCTAAGCAAGAATATATATTTAACTTCTCTTAGCCATGGTGGGCTGTTCAGCACCATTCTATTCCATTCTATGCTTAGACTTGAACAGTAGACACATTCTCTGCAAAATGTTGAAGGATTTTCTTTATATGATATCTCTTCTATTTACAGTTTTCTTCATTTTGAAATAATAACAGTCTGTCTTGTCTGTTCATCTGTCTCTCTGTTCGTGTCACATCCAGGTTAACGTTTTTTTTCCAAGCTTCTATCTTCAATACTGTTAAAATGTTGGGCTGTGGCCTAGAGTTTAGAGCACTTGACTTCCAATCCAGAGGTTGTGGGCATCAAAAAGACTTTCATAGTATTTCCATCCCACTGGTATTTCCGATGAGATTTGCAACCGAGGTCCCATCCCTAAATGACCTTAGCTGTTGCTGGGATGTTAAACCCATTCACTTTTCACTTTCAATACTGTCAGTTTTATATTATCTATTATATCATCATTTATCAGCAAGCGCTGTGTATATATACTGGGCTCCAGATCTGTTTTGTATCTAAAGATTATTATACGCCCAGATTTCAAATTCAATGCATATTTTACTTTTACAAATGTATCATTGATTTTCTTCCTTATTAAATAGGGAACAAATGCTTTTTGCAGCTCAACTTAGTAAATTTTCAACTTTTTACAGTATTTTCCATACTAAATTTGAAAAACAATGCGTATTTTCACATTGCTGTGTGTATTTTGTACTCCCACTTTTGATAATAAATTTGTATTCTGCTAAAATAAGTGTGTAAAATACGCCAATACGCACCTTATCTGGAGCTCTGGTTTATAACATATCACTCTAAAATACCTTCAAATGACCGTGACCTACTTCTTTCTTCACTGTTGATGGGCCGTTAAGCACCATTCCATTCTTCTTCACTGACTTATTGCCGTAAACTGGCATTATTGTGACTTCGGCACTGTTCTGATTTGGGAAGTCTGTGAAAATGAAATATAGGAATGAATGGCCTTTTTGTGGAATTTATCGGGGTATAAACTTGGAAAAGTCGCGGGAATACTGGACGAAGGCCGGAAGGCCTCATCCAGTATTCCCGCGACTTTTCCAAGTTTATATCCACGATAAATTCCACAAAAAGGCCATTCATTCCTTATAATTCCAGCATTTGAAATAAATTCATCAAGAAAATGTGTTTATTTTCCATTTTCTTAAGAATTATTTTAACTGCGCCTCACGGTTACGGAAAGTAGTTCGGCATAGGAGTTTACTGGGATATAAATTTTGGACAGAGACTTGTAAATATTTTTGTGCTGGAATTATAGTATTATAAATCCATTTGCTAAACTGTCCATTCTTGATTGGTCATATTCGGTCCACTCTATTTGATGTTTTCACTGTCCTTGTTTCAATTAACCATTTTAATCCTTTCACCCCTAAGTAACGGGAATGGAATTTGATATGTTAAGTTTGCAACCAATCTAATCCTCACAAAATGATTTTTATACTAGCCCATTTATGAAAAAGGCGTGTTTTTGTTCTAAAAAATATGAAACTGACTTTCAAAAAGTGCAGATCCTGATGAGACGGCTCGTTACGAGCCGGCTCATCTGGATCTGCACTTTTTGCATAAACCGATATAGCGGGTTTTCGGGTTCAAAGGGTTAAAGGTACATTCCCACTCAGTAGGCACAAAATGTTCTTTATATCAGAGACATCACCTGAGGCATTTTCTGGCAAAGTAAACATTCATTCACCATTACCCCATGTATTAATTGGCATTATTATACATTTTATATCTGACATAGATTTTCACACTGATAGCAGGGGCGATAACCGTGTTTCATTAACATACTAACGGACATTACTATTTATTCTCTGTATTTATTTTTTGATGTGCAATGATCATACTTTATACTCTGTCGAAAATAGTATTTTTTTAGGTTACACATTTAATTAGTATACATACCGTAAAGATTCCAATAGACACCCGGGCGTCTATTAGAATCACCACTGGCTCCGAAGTCCAGGGTGGGCATTTAATAGAGGCAAATGTTATTCAGCAAAGGGAAAATGATAACAAAATATACGATGTTCTGCTATCTGAACAAAAACATAACTAAGGGACGTTACTCTCAAACGCCAGACTTGATTGTACTGTCAGTTAAAAACATTTGGGCCAAGACGTTTCCGCCCACTCTGGTCATTATGGTACAGTCGGTAGAAATGTTAAATTTAATGGTAATGTATATCAAGACAGCGTCAATCATTAATGCTGATCAGATTTACGCCTACGGACGTTTCGTCAGCATCAGCGTTTCGGATCTGTCGGGTTTGAGATGCTTTGAAAATGGCGTCTCCGTAACCGTGTAAATTCTGATCACCCTGTGTCTGTGCAAATAGCTACTGCTGATGAGGAATTTACTGTGACACCGGAAACAGTCGAATTTCGCTTCCGCTTTTGAAAGTGAAAGTAGCAATTATGTTTTTTCCCCGATTTTAAAGGAAGTTGCTTTAGAAATAATGGAATGAAAAAAATCTAATTGGACAATTAGCTCCGATTTTGTTTCAAGTTGGTACTGGGTGTTTATTAGAGGCACTAATTTCGTGAAAATCGGCCACAAAATGTGTCATTTTCAAAGTAAAAAGTGGGTGGTGGGCGTCTATTAGAGCATGGGCGTCTATTAGAATCTTTACGGTAATTATACACTTATTTAATTCCCATAAAGAACATGTTGTGCCTAATGAGTGGGCATGTACCTTTAACAATACATACCTCTATAGCAGTGTTTGCAAACAGTGTAGATCCAGTTGAGCCAGCTCGTAACGAGCCGTCTCATCAGGATCTGCAATTTTTGCAACTAATTTTCGTATTTTTTAGAGAGAAAAACACCCTTTTCTTATAAATGGATTACCGGTAGTCTGAAAATCACTTTGTGACAATTGGACTGGTCGGAAAATTAACATATCACAGTCCATTCCAGTTATTTAGGGTTGGAAGGCTTAAGCAATAACTATTCTATATTCCTCAGAATGTGTATGTGTGTATTTGTTATAAGTACCACTTATTTATGGTCACAATGGTTGCTTTAAAAGCAGGAACAAACAATTAAGGTGATACATGGGAAATTTGTTGTAACTATATTAATAATTCCAGCATAAAAAATATTTACACAATTCCCTAACATTTGATTGGTCCGTTGCAAGTCTCCGTCCAAAATTTATATCCCAGTAAACTCCATGCTGAACTACTTTCCGTAACCGTCAGGCGCAGTTAAAATAATTCTTAAGTAAACAGAAAATAAACACATTTTCTTGATGAATTTATTTAAAATGCTGGAATTATAAGGAATGAATGACCTTTTTGTGGAATTTATCGGGGATATAAACTTGGAAAAGTCGCGGGAATACTGGACCAGTATTCCCGCGACTTTTCCATGTTTATACCCCGATAAATTCCACAAAAAGGCCATTCATTCCTCAATGGTTGCTTTAAAAGCAGGAACAAACAATTAAGGTGATACATGGGAAATTTGTTGTTAATGAACGTACCATAATAACACTAAGTATGATAAGACACCATTTGTTTCGGAAAACCCGTATTGTGTCCAACAGGGTTCCCACTGGTCCTTAATTTCCTGGAAAGTCATGGAATTTGGAAAAATGGATTCCAGTCATACAATTTGGATTCCAGTCCAATTATTGATGTTGTTGAGGAAAGTTCAGTGCAATTTTGTGATTTCAAGCCAAACGATTTGGTGTGGTAAGGGCACCTGGCACCAAATCAGGATTTTGTAAATTCAGAACTGAATTACTACTTATCTCTCCAACACAGGTGTATTTCAGGCTCGAAATGGCTCAAATTATGAGTCAATAAGCCGAAAAACACCTTTTCATCATCATCATCCACTCAAATATGGGTCATTGAATTTTGAAAACAGGTCCTTGAAAGTCATGGAAAAGTCATGAAATTTGGTCTTCACAAAATAGTGGGAATACAACCATACTGACCCTAAGTACTGGGACATGCTTTGTTGTGGGAAACCATATATTTATATGTGCTTCCAAAATAAATTGTGTCCGAATATTTAGGGTTATTATGGTAAGTAGATTTACTTGCGACTTGTTTTTTTTTTTCCCACTCATCAACAAAATGCTGGTCTGTGTGTGGTCACAGTTTGAAGTAACGGACCGAGGTCTATAAATACACTAAATATACTTAAAAGCATTAATAAGTGAGAGAAAAAAAATGGTAAAAAAAAAATTTATTTTCTCCCTCATATGTGTATATAAAGAATATTTTTGTTTTACCTTTTTATTTTTCACTTATTACCGTAATGCTTTCAGGTATATTTAATGTATTTATAGACCTCGGTTCATTACTTCAACCTGTGTGTGTTGTGTGGAGGAGATGGGGGAGATGGGGTCACATTCTGAATGATCATTATAAAGGTTGCACTTTCTGTGAACAACTACCGGTAATATCTGTAGCCTATGATGTGTTTGTAAGTTTTTATTAGATGTATTTTGGAGATGTTATTTGAGGCATTAGGAATATTCCGTTTACTCAATAGAGTGCAGTATAATCTGTGATCAGACTGTGTGGATGCATAACCTGTTCCGGGAACAGGTCGAAGTAACGGACCGAGGTCTATAAATACATTAAATATACCTAAAAGCATTAATAAGTGAGAGAAAAAAATAAGCTAAAAAAAAATAAATATTTTTGTTTAGCTTATTTTTTTTCTCACTTACTAATGCTTTTAGGTATATTTAATGTATTTATATACCTCGATCCGTTACTTCAACCTGTGGTTCCGGGGCTACACGGATCTCAAAGTCAATCCACTCCATTGATGTTATGGTGCAGGCCTCGACAAATCCACTCATACTCTCGTATTGGCGTGTGAAAATTCCATCTTGACAAGTGGTAATTTGAAGAGACAGTGCGGCAAAAACATTAAAAAATATAGCAATGTACGAGTTGTAATCAAATCTGGACGAATGGAAAATTAAGAATTTGTCGAGGCCTGTGGTGTTTCTACACACTATTGTGTTAATTCTGTCTACTAACAGCACTAACAAATATCAGAGCTCCATTTAAGGTGCGTAATGTGTTCAATTTGTGGTGAAAGTTTCTTATTTCTTCACCAAAAATGGCAAGTTGGGAGTCCTTTAGAATCGTCTCATTGAGACGATTCTAAAGCACTCCTAACATGCCATTTTTGATAGAGAAATAAGAAATTTGTCCCAAAATTACGCACCTTAACTGGAGCTCTGAATATGCACTATAATTATGTTGTTGCATCATGTGATAAAATTACCGACAACACAGACATGTTTTGTTGCACTATATGTTGTTGTCTGTTGTGGTAAAAAACCTATTTCTTTGTGGCTTTTCTTAGTACATTGCGTCTGGGCCATATCCTGACAAAACCAGGCTTATTGCCTATGCTACAAGTGTAGACCCAGACCCAGTGTAGATCAGGGTCTTCAATGTTCGTCATTTGGTCACCGAACCATCCGTTGTGAATCTAGCGGACACAGCGGTTGACTATAATCTGGCTGCATCCACCGAGCAGACTGATCAGGATCTACACTGATCGGGAGTGAAACAAGCCTGGTTTTGTCCAATTGTGGTGCCATATTTCTATATTCTATTTTCATTACCTACATGTTATTTTGTTGCTTTGTGACTAAACCCTTTCACCCCTACCTATCTGATATGGACTTTCCATATTAATTTTAAAAATCTGAAAACGGGCATGGTAATTCTTCAAATGAAAGAAAAAAAAACACATATTATTTTTCAACTGTTTTAGATCGTGGGGGCCGTTTCACTGAACTTTCTACGACTAAAATGTTCATAAGTGCAAAATTATGATGATGACGAGACTGTAAATATCACGTTAACAATGTGTTCTTGTAAACAATTATTGGATTTACATGTATTGAGCATAGGCTGCAATACATATGCAGCCTATGCTCAATAAAGTAAATCCATCAAATTAAATTACCAGACGATCCTAAATTTGCACTTATGAACATTTTAGTTGTACGAAGTTTAGTGAAACGGCCCCCAGATGAGACAATACGATCCTGCCCATGTAATTATCTTATCTACTCTGGTTGCAGTATCTTTATTACTACTTTAACTACAGACATCTATAGCGTTGTTTGCAAACAGTGAAGATCCAGGTGAGACGGCTCGTGACGAGCCGTCTCACCAGGATCTGCACTTTTTGCAAGTAAGTTTCATATTTTTTACAGAAAAAACATAAATGGATTTGTCGGAAAATTAACATATCACAGTCCATTCCAGTTATTTAGTGGTGAAAGCGTTAACTCCAGCATTATTGTTACTACATATACTTTAACCACTTAGTCTTGAAAGGGTGAAGAGGAACAACTCTGCTATGAATGTTTTAACTAAGTAACACAGTTACTTCCCTTAGTGAGACAACTACACATTGTGTGTGGCGTTTCTTGTTATAGGAGGGCCTGGTTGCCAATGAGTATTGTCAGTCTTGCGTGCCATGAAAATCTTTCCTAATCTGTGTCAATAGCATCTGTAGTCTATTTCATCAACATTGCAAAGTAAACTTTTCTAGCAAAGTATACTTTGAGGGAGAAATTTTCAATTTTAGGATAAATTTATCAATTATTATTACCGTATACAGGCCCGTAGCCAGGGGGGTCGGAACGGTCGGACGCCCACCCCCCCGCCCAGCCTCGAGGTTCACTTTTTTAGCCTTGAGGTCCACTTTTTTAGACCCCCATAGATACTTCAGACCCCTTGAGCCTTCGAAACGACCGCCCCTTCAAACAGGTAGATACTTCAGACCCCTTGAGCCTTCGAAACGACCCCCCCTTCAAACAAGTCTGGCTACGGGCCTGGTATACTGAATTTATTACATTATCACAGCCATTTTGGCTGTGATAATGTAATGAATTCAGTATACTAATTCTGCATACTATTAATCATCAATATAAGCAGTCACGTTCGATCTATATGATATACATGCAATACATTTCTTGAAAAATAAATGATTACTCCCCCAAAGTATACTTTGCCAGAAAAGTATACTTTGCAATGTTGGTGAAATAGGCTACTACTACAGTAGCGTTCCAACGAGTCTTGTCTTTTGACTACAACTTAGAATGTGATTAATTAGTTTAAATGTACATGCCCACTCAGTAGGCACAAACTGTTCTTTATATTAGAGACATTATCTGAGACATTTTCTGACAAAATAAACATTCATTCACAATTATCCCACATATTGATTGGCATTATTATACATTTTATATCAGACATAATTTTCACACTGATATCAGGGGCAATAACCATGTTTCCTTAAAATGTTAACAGACACTACGATTTATTCTCTGTATTTATTTTTTGATGCGCAATGATCATACTTTATAATCTGTCGAAAATATTATTTTTTTCAGGTGACGCATTTAATTAGTATAAATAAGTAAAAAATAGCACGCCTCATTTGCATATGAAAGTAGCCTGATACTACCGCGAGTCACCATCAGTAAAATAAATATTACTATATGATTATATCTGTATAGTGGGCACTCGTATTTACAACAACAAATGTATGGATGCCAAACCTATGCCGATCGTGTTTGTCATACACACATTATTCCTGCTTTTCCCATAGCGCTATGTTACATCCACATACTTATCCCATTGCAGACCGGATACAATTATAGTTGGTATTTATAGTAGTAGATCAAACTTTTGAGAAAAATAACTATTTTCTTTCTATCATCTCGAAACTATATGTTGTTACCACTCGTTTGAACCCTCTTGGTTTTACTGGAATGAGACCTGTAAACCAATCTGCTTTCAAATACAGTGAAACCTCGCTAAACCGGACACCCTGGGGACCTCCCAGGGTGTCCGGTTTAGCGAGGTTTCACTGTAAATCAGGCATTTTATTATTCCGAGGCATAGTTGTGTGCTATGCGATCACGAACAGGCATTATCACCTGAGATAAATGACAAAGAAATCCATCAACATTATGATCACATGTTTCTTGTTGTCCAGTTTAGAGAGGTTCCACTGTCCAGTTAATGATCGTACCCTCCATCAACAGGTTTAAAGACAGTCGATGTGCCTACCCCACCTGCCCCGCCACGGGAGCCATCGCCCCCCGCCCCCACCTCCACCAACCTTCATCGAGGCAGAACGAACCCCGAGCCCGCCCCAACAGCTCGCCCAGGTGACCGCGAAGGCCAACGTGTTCGAGAAAAAAGCAGAAGAGCTGGCTGATACAACAACCAAACTCGAAGCAAAAACTAGAAAGACAAGTAAGTTCAGTTGTCATTTCTTTGTCAGGTTAGATCATTTTTGTGGTATTTGGTATGGTAAAACAGGACGGAAAACGGAAACAGAAGAATCCAGAAATGCAGTGCAACCCCGTGAGACCCAGGAGACTGAAAACAACAAATATCTTCTCTAGTATCCATAGCGTAATTCCGATAAGACGTTAACCCTTACTACGCTGAATTAAATTTTGTCGTCTGCTGGAAATGTTTTATTTTCAATACTTCTCGTTATAAACCTGTTTTGACAGCGCATGAGAATCGTCTCCACTGGAGACGATTCTCATGTGCTGCCAAAACAGGTTTTTTGTTAAGAATTAAGGCAAAAATGAAAAACAGCAGACGACATTTTTCGTCTCCCGCGTAGTGAGGGTTAAACCAAATGATACATCTCTCAGAGTGTACAACCTTAGCTGTTGTGTGATTGTAAGAACCATTCCATTACACTGTTGTCAGTTATCTAAATAAACAAACAGGGCTCCAGATGAGGAATTAGTAATTGAGTATTTTCACTCCCATCATTTCTGAAGCAATTGGGTATTTCAAAATTATAATTTGGTAAAATAAAATCAACAGACAGCAATTATTGAATTAGTTTGCTTCGAAATGAAAAGCATATCTTGTCATTTCTTTAGAATTGTCTTGGAGACAATTCTAATGAAATACCAAGATGTGTTTTCATGGAAAATATGAAAAATATGCTATATTTGTGGGTCTGTTTATTGTTTTCTGCAGCATGATAAAGGTACCACAAAATTGGTATTGAATTTTGATACTTGCTACTTTTGATTTAAAATGTTTTTTTTTGGCAATTTCAATTGGGTATTTACGCAAATACGCAGCTTATCTGGAGCTCTGAAACAAACACGCATACACACAATGTCTTAAACATGGAACACAACTATTACTTAACTCATTATGTTCCGACATGGCAGCAGATGGATGCATACACATTATGTGGAGAAGACTAATATAATGCATGTGTGGTTTGATATCAAGTGTATCAGGCAAGGCTAGGCAAATGCATAGGAATTCCTACTGTGTCCGAGCCAAGCGTCAGTTTTCATAGGAATTCCTACTGTGTCCGAGCCAAGCGTCAGTTTTCATAGGAATTCCTACTGTGTCCGAGCCAAGCCTCAGTTTTCAATTTTTTGTAACCCTGATATTCAGATCTTCTAGTCAATGCAGAATACAACAATTTGTTATCAGTTGACGTGTGTTTTGCCAATGCACAGGGAATTACCTGATAAATCATTGTACATGAGGTATAGCTCGGCCAAGTGGCTTGTAATTTAACTTGTCTGATAATCACATGTGCATTGACCAGGGGCACTAAACTTCATAGGACTAAAATGTTTGTACGTGCAAAATTAGGATCGGCTGTAAATTTCACATCAACAATGTTTTCTTGTAAATAATTATTGGATTTACATTTATTGAGCAATAGGCTGTATATGGTAACCAGCATAAGAGCCCTACTGTACATATATGCCAGGATTATATATTTTGTAGGTGTAATGATCACCGAGCTACATACTTGATTTACACCTGCTTTTGTCCTGACGGCCACTGGCTACTGCTGTTTATCTCCCTTGGTCTGTGTTTATATGTGGCTGTGGCTGGGAAAATGGGGCTTATGGGTTTTGCGACCAGTGTAGATCCAGATCAGCCTGTGCATCCGCACAGGCTGATCCGGATCTACACTGTTAGCCATTCCATTATTGAAACACCAGTCATGCTTCTTAGTTAAACAAGCAATATATATCAATTACAGGAGTGTGCTATTTGACCAGGAGCTACGCTGGTCACACATCACATAAGCTCCATTTCTCCGGCTACACCCACATATAGAGCCACATCTGACAGACAGCCTCTTGATGTTATAGCCTCAGTTTATAAAACAACAGTTGGTTATTAGCAGTTGTAAATTAAGTTTGTAATGGGCCAGATCTGGTGGAAATTCTTTGGCAATCCCAGAACAATATTGCAATTTCAGAATTTGCTCTCCACAGCCCCAATCCGAGTGCATTCCTTATGTATATACACTACCACCATTGTTAATCTTGCCAATATCTCTCATGTATATACACTACCACCATTGTTAATCTTGCCAATATCTCTCATGTATATACACCTAACTGTATTAACCACTCCACCATTGTTAATCTTCCTATGTATATCACTACCACCATTGTTAATCTTGCCAATATCTCTCATGTATATACACTACCACCATTGTTAATCTTGCCAATATCTCTCATGTATATACACTACCACCATTGTTAATCTTGCCAATATGTATATACACTACCACCATTGTTAATCTTGCCAATATCTCTCATGTTATTTATTTCAAAATACTTGGAATACTGTGCTTGAAATCAATAGCTCGTTTGGCTGATTGGCTGACTGAGCCTGAGCACAGCTCAGGTTCAGAGAATTAAACTGCTTAATTGTGAGTTGGCATTGCCAGTAATGTTCAGAAACATTGATAATCTGTAGCCGATTTCACCAAAATTGCAAAGCCTACTTATCTAGCAAACTGTACTTTGAGGGAGTAATCATTATTTTCCCGAAATGCTTTATTTCATATAGAACTAACAACTGCATATATTTGATGATTAAAAGTATGCAGAATTATTATACTGAATTTATTACATTGTCACAGCCAAACTGGCTGTGATAATGTAATAAATTCAGTATAATAAAAATTAATAAATTTATCATAAAATTGAAAATTTCTCCCTCAAAGTATACTTTGCTAGATAAGTGAGTGGGGGGGTCCTGTACCTTCACCGGACCAATCTTACGATGCTTCCGACGCCCCTGAACAAGACAAATGCATCTCTTTGACAATATGAATAAATGAATCATTATCTGGAATATTCCGATGAAACTATTTATAACTGTGCAGAGAAGTCGTTTATTATCTTGAGTATGGCGTAACTGCTCCCAGATTTACATTCCTACGGTTACAATACCGCCCGTGCTAAATTTGCCAATAGTTATCCCCTCGTCGATAGGCACGATAGTATTTAGTGTTTAACTCTTTGCATGCTGGGAAATTTGTGGGCTATAAATAGTTAAAAAATAGCAGATGACAATTCATTATATTTTCTTTTATTTCTCCTTATAAATGTCATGAATATGTCTTGGAATTTCATTAGAATTGTGTCCTCCCGACACAATTCTAATGAAATTTCAAGACATATTTACAGAGAGAAATAAAACATAATTATACTCCTAATTCGTTTGTCAGATATTTTCACCGCTAGCATGCAGAGTTAAGTCCATGTACATTTGTTTGTTTGTTTGTTTGTTTGTTTGTTTGTTTGTTTGTTTGTTGGTGTTTAACGGCCTATCAACAGCTAAGATCATGTAAGGCCGGGCAAACAAGTTCAATCCCGTTTTAACCTGCTGCAATGGGGGGAAAATCCCAAAATAAGAACTGAATATTTATATCGAGAAAAAATATATTCAACCCTGAAATTAGAATAACCTACAGGTCCATACCACACCAAAGTCACTTCCCCTAAAATAGGATTACGAATAATTGTAATACCATGTACGTACGTGTGTACATACGTTAGTAAGACCTTTCATTTTTCAATAACTCATGACGCGCTTCACTGATTTTGATAATATTTGGCCACAATGTGTGTCTAGTGATGGTACTTTGGACATCCGACCACCCAAGGTCAAGGTCACTGAAAACTTATATTCACCTTGTTTGTAAGGCTGTTATTTTTCTTTCATTATCAAGGCTACCAGCGAGGGGATTAGCTTCGTTTAGCGATGTTATTTCTTGTTTTCAATTGTTTTCTTTCAAAATACTTGATTATTGTGCTTAAAATCAAGCAGCTTGATTGGCTGAGCCTGAGTTGTGTCACAGCTCAGGCTCAGCGAATCAAGCTGCTTGATTTTGAGTTGAGATTGCCAATAGATCTTCAGAAACGCTGACATCTGGGCAAGATTAACGCAGCCGGTAGTGTAGCTATTCACTAGGGGATCTAGGCTGGCCTGGCAACTCTATAGAACATCTGTCAGTCTGCGGTTAATGCTCCAGATAAGGCGTGTATTAGTTCTGAGTGCATAACTCTTAATTACATTTCATTACACTGCATTACATAAGCATTATGCCTGATTAGTCTTTCCAAATGGGCATTTGAAGCGTTCTTTGTTTACTTTCTACTTCGTGGGGAGTGACCTAAACATTTTGCTAATACACACTTTATTAGGTAAGTGTATGGTAATATGTGTATGTCATATTGTAGAATTAACTCTCAATAACAATATAGCGACGTATGTACGTAACGCCCTGCAGGTATTTTCTACGTGATATAGTGCAACCTGTTGCCCATAAAGCGGAAAATGTGCAGCTACAGACTTCTTTAGCAGCGTTTGAAAACAGTGTAGATCCGGATGAGCCGTCTCGCGACGATCAAGTTCAAAATGCACTTATGAGAGCTTTTCAAAATGCAAGCCAGGACAATGTACTGCCTTTGCAAACAGTGTAGCCACGATCAGTCTGTGTAGTCACACAGTTGGATTAATCATACACTTTTCACTCGTTAAGTTTTGAAAACCTGGGGCCCATTTCACTAAACTTCGTATGACTAAAATGTTCATAAGTGCAAAATTAGGATTGTCTGTAAATTTCACATTAACACTGTTTTCTTGTAAACAATTGTTGGATTTACATTTATTGAGCATAGGCTGCATATGCAGCCTATACTCAATAAATGTAAATCCATCAATTGCAAGTTCCAGACGATCCAAAATTTGCACTTACGAACATTTTAGTCATACGAAGTTTAGTGAAACGGCCCCCAGGTGTTAGTTAAAAAATACATTTAATAAATTTATCATGATGCATACCAGAATCTGCCAACTGACCAGGTATTGCACTGGTCAAAATGTGTCCATATTGTACAATGACCGGTCACACACACACAATGGCATACCAGGGACACTGAATCCATACTGGTAATCTTGTATGTGACTGGAGAAATGGGGCGTATGGGTTTTGCGACCAGTGTAGATCCAGATCAACCTGTGCATCCGCACAGTCTGATCAGGATCTGCACAGTTCGCCATTCCATCAATGAAACACGGATACTGTTTCTAAGAAGCACTATAGATTGTTATCAGGCTACATGAATGTTATTTTTGATCAGGAGCTACACTGGTCACAAATCACATAAGCCCTGTTTCTCCAGTCACAGCCGCACATTTTGTACCTGGTACTTATTACAATCATGAGATTTTGTACCTTTTTTCATGAAAGATATTTACAGAAACTCTCGATAATTTCTGTAAATAAGACGTTGAAAGTTATCATAGGAAATGCAGAATTATATTCCGCATTTGGACTGAACATTTCGTCTACTTACGACGTCAATTACGGAAAATATCGTAAATTAAGTAAATATATTTCATGCGTAATCGCACATCTTGTTAGGTACAAAATCACATGGTTTGTCTCATATGATTCTGTACTGGGTACATTGTACTGTTATGCATCTGAATACATGACACTGTTGCCTGTTGTTTCTAGTGGTTGGGCAACAACACTTGGTACTCATTATGTTAATAGCTGGAATGGCATTTTGTGGTATAATCAGATAATGGTCTATCTATGTATACACGGACAAAGCAGATGGTATTTCCTGTATGTGTCAGTTCGTGGGTGCGTTTAACTCTTTGCATGCTAGCGGTGAAAATATCCGCCAAACAAATTAGGAGTATATGTTTTACTTCTCTCTGTAAATATGTCTTGAAATTTCATTAGAATTGTGTCCTCCGGACACAATTCTAATGAAATTCCAAGACATATTCATGATATTTACAAGTAGAAATAAAAGAAAAGAAAATATGATGATTTATGTCCGCTATTTTTGAACTATTTATATATAGCCCACAAGTTTCCCAGCCTGCAAAGAGTTAATGAACAGGTTTCACTAAACTTCACATGACTAAGATTAGTTTGTAAGTGCGAAATTGGATAACATTTACACAAATTGACAATTGACAATGATATTTATAGAGAGAAATAAAAGAAAATACAATTAATTCTCGTCTGCTATTTTTGAACTATTTATAGCCCACAAATTTCCCAGCATGCAAAGAGTTGGTAATGTTTTAGTGGATGTGTTCACATGTCATGTGGTACATGTAGGCGAAAAATGTAGCATTTTTTAGCCACGTTAACCCTTAGACCGCTATCTTTTTTGTCGTCTGCTGTTTATTTTCTATTTTCCATTTTTATAATCAGAAACATACTTTGACAGCACTTTAGAATAATTTACAACATGGTTTGACAGCACTTCAGAATCATTTCCATTGGAAATGATTCTGAAGTGCTGTACTATTTACATATAGCCCACAAGTTTCCCAGCCTGCAAAGAGTTAATGAACAGGTTTCACTAAACTTCACATGACTAAGATTAGTTTGTAAGTGCGAAATTGGATAACATTTACACAAATTGACAATTGACAATGATATTTATAGAGAGAAATAAAAGAAAATACAATTAATTCTCGTCTGCTATTTTTGAACTATTTATAGCCCACAAATTTCCCAGCATGCAAAGAGTTGGTAATGTTTTAGTGGATGTGTTCACATGTCATGTGGTACATGTAGGCGAAAAATGTAGCATTTTTTGGCCACGTTAACCCTTAGACCGCTATCTTTTTTGTCGTCTGCTGTTTATTTTCTATTTTCCATTTTTATAATCAGAAACATACTTTGACAGCACTTTAGAATAATTTACAACATGGTTTGACAGCACTTCAGAATCATTTCCATTGGAAATGATTCTGAAGTGCTGTCAAACCATGTTTTTATTGAGAAATAAGGCAAGATATAAAAGCAACAGCAAATAACAATTGTTGTGAGTAGCGGTCTAAGGGTTAACATGAAAAGCAAATTAATATAACTCTTTGTACAAACTTTTTTATCATACAATGATGTACAACAAAGAAGTGCAGAATTACAGTTTACTAAAATATGAGCGTAGATGATCAATGTTGGCAATTCTTTAGTGGATTTACTTGCGGGACTTCTACATGTAGCTGGGAACGTGCACCACTCAATCCCACACACACAAGTGCATTCCAACATGTAACTGACCTAGCTGCCGGTGATCTGGTGTAATAGGGGTGCCTGACACCAGATCTGGATATTTTGGTTCAGTGCTCAAAAGATATTGTCATTTCGGTGCTGAACATGGGAGATGCATTCCCGACTGTTAAATATGAAACCCCAACAAATAAATAAACCTGAAGCTGCTATGTCTGTTTTAGACAATACGTACTCGCTAACTTGCGTCAGTAAAACGGGGGAATCTTACAGACTTCAGAACCTCTTACAAGGGGGTTACTACTGGATACATAGATCAGAATCACATGTGGGCGCCACACGGGAAAACCAACACGTCGTTCGCAACCAGTGTAGGCACAGATCAGCCTGCACGGCTGTGCAGGCTGATCTGTGCCTACACTGGTTCATGTGATACAACAGTGAATGCATCTGTCAGCGTTATTACTGTTGCATCAATAAGATTGGTTTGCTGCTGCTCGTGTTTTGTATGATTATGCGAAATATTCCATCCCACTTGAGCTTGTTTTCTCATCGCCACTTTACCCAAGGCACACAGTAGCATAGAAAGCAACACGGCCTGTGTAGAGAATCAAATCACATCGGGATATCGGCTGGAATTGCCATTCTCTGATTCGGGAATATACACGTGAATTAATTACCGGTAATTACTCGTTCAAAGTAGGGTTTATTGGATGTGAAATTTGGACAAGTGGATTAGGGAAAAAATTAAGATAATTCTACGGCGGTGGATATAGTTGGATATCAGCTGGTCTTGGATGGTGGTTTTACGAGAAGGAAAGCGTGTGCTCTAGGCGATAATTTAGTATAGGTATGTATGCACTCGTAGCACAGACGTCATGTTTGTCAGAGGAAACGCTTCTGGAATGTGCAGCTGGTTTAACTTACGTCAACAACTGCGGATTGAAATTGTGAAAGGGATCGGTTGGTAGCGTAATTATAGAGCATTGGACTTCAATATCGAAGGCTGTATGTTATTGGATTTACATTTATTGAGCATAGGCTGCATATGCAGCCTATGCTCAATAAATGTAAATCCATCAATAGTTCAATCCATGCTTTGGCATAAAATAATACTTTCATAGTGTTACCCTATTTATCTCCCCTTGGTGGCCATTTTTAATTTGCACGTTCTGTACCCTTGTCGTCACAATAACTACTTGATGGATCATAACTTAATTTGGGACACATGTTTATCACACAGGTTCTTGAAGAACGTTTCATATTTCGGTGTTTTATGGGTTATTTTGGTATATCTGGTTGAGTGCATTGTTACCAACATACAATTTACGTCACCTCCCGCAAGTTATTACACATAGAAGTATGGTAAATTTACAAGGTGAGAAACGGAGCTTCTAGTACCATGTATGTTTTCAACCAATAAAACCATTATTTGTTCCACCGATAACAAATTGTTTTTTTAGATTAATTTATTTGACCTGAACGGCCAAACGTCTGAACGGCCAATACACGTCAAACGTCTGAAAAAACATCAAATATTCTCGGATATATTGGTCGAGCTCTCAAAGCGGATAAATTTGGTTACACTGCTGTGTTAAGCACTTTAACTCTTTGCATGCTAGCGGCGAAAATATCCGCCAAACAAATTAGGACTATATGTTTTATTTCTCTCTGTAAATATGTCTTGGAATTTCATTAGAATTGAGTCCTCAGGACTGAATTCTAATGAAATTCCAAGACATATTCATGATATTTACAAGGAGAAATAAACAAAAATATGATGAATTTTTGTCCGCTAGTTTTGAACTATTTATAGCTCACAAGTTTCCCAGCATGCAAAGAGTTAAGCGCAACATTCATTGGCTGACACACATGTGTCATCTAATAGTAGTGTGACGAGGGGATGTCGTAATGGATGTTGACACATCGCGAGAAATGGCTATCCAATCAAATGGTGCCACGCGTGTAATCTCAGCTTTGATGGCCCATCAGAAAATCTTGCAATTGTATGGATTTTAATGTCTTAAATGTAGGAACAGTGAAATGTTGTTCACATATTCTATCAGCATCAGCAGATTGATGTGATGTGTCCGAATTTGAAATTTGTGATTTTAAATTGATGATATAATAGGTCTGAAAGCAACGCATGTTGGAAATTTTATTGGCCAAATATTGAAAAAGGTGTCCTTTGTTCCTTTGTGGATATTTTTTTTGACAGTATAAAAGGGGTACGAAAATTCAGAAAGGTGAATGTGTAGATAATTGACAATTTCTGTTGTGTTTAATGATTGAGAATTAGTTAAGTTGCACAAAACTGTAAATTACCCAAAACCCCCAAAATACCCATATGACACCAACAAACTGACCGGCTGTTCAAAGGGTTAGTAGGGTTAGGGTTACATTATCAAAAGAAAAAATGTTTTTGCGCTGTTAATATGGCCGTAAAATTTGGACAGGTTTCGTGAAACATTACTGTTGAAAGGGCTATAAAGGATTTAAAAAAAAGTGGACAATCGTTGTAAAGTTTGCAAACTGTGGCTTTGTTGTATTTGGGTTGAAGGGGTTAACGTTGCGTTATGGTCGCATTTCTTTGTCGAATTAGGCAAGCTGTATTCTTGGTTCAGGACATTAGACTTCAGACATGGCTGGGTTCAATCCTCACTTGACATTTAGGTGTATTTTGGACTCGACACTCATTCAGCCCGGAGGACGGACACACATGCAGCTTGATATCAAGTCATGGATATGGATCATAATGTTTTCAATTAGAAAATTTAGAAGTACCAAGAATCGTTCTGCAAATCAATAGCAATCGGGTATATACGCAGCTAGCCAGCATAGTCAATAAATGGTGGATCTTATATGATTCAATATTAACCCTTAAACCGATATCTTAATTTTTGTGTCGTCTGCTGTTTATTTTCTATTTTCCATTTTTATCATCGAAAACATGCTTTGACAGCACTTTGTAATAATTTACAACATGGTTTGACAGCACTTCAGAATCATTTCCATTGGAAATGATTCTGAAGTGCTGTCAAAACATGTTTTTTATTGAGAAATAAGGCAAGATATAAACCAACAGCAGACGACAATTGTTGTGAGTAGCGGTCTAAGGGTTAAGTTTATTGATTTCCGAACGCTATGCTGTGTTTCTTCTGAAATTTGTCAAGGAGTACAATAAATATTATATTAAATGAACACATCATGAGCACATGATCATACAAAGCTGGATCTACATGATGTATGAAACTGTATTGACCACCTTTCAGCAGTCTCTGATATACATAGTGATTACACTCACAAGTTGAAGTAACGGACCAAGGTCTATAAATACATTAAATATGCCTAAAAGCATCAATAAATTAAAAAAAATAAGCTAAACAAAATTTTACTCCCTCCATATATGATTTTCCTTTATGCAATACTACAGTCACAATTATTCTCCGCAGCAGCAGCAGCAGTAAAATAAGTAGGCATATTATATTTCAATTGTCGCCATGACATTTTCTTTACAAGTGTAAAACAACAAAGCACTTGACACAAACGGTCCACTTAATGTGTCGAGCTGCCTCACATTCAGCAGATAATTGGTCGAGTCCCTGATCTATATATATTACAGGCTGCATTAAGAGTATTAAGAAAATAGTTTTCTATTTTTATATTCCTCATTTTGTTTCTTCACTGGATGGATGAGCGGTGACAACATTTTCTTTTGTTGATAAATAAATAACACAATCAACTGGGGCCTGTAGGGACAGGTATCTGATAGGGAAAATTCTGAAATAGGCTGTCTAATTCATTAATTGGTGTTAACACTGTATGTCTAATTCCTGACTTGATGTTGACCTTGTCTAATTCCTGACTTGATGCTGGCATTTGTTGTCTAATTCCTGACTTGATGTTGTCATTTACTGTTTAATTCCTGGCTTGATGTTGATAGGAATGTCTAATTCCTGGTTTGGTGTTGACATGGATGTCTAATTCTTGACTTGATGTTGACATTGTCTGTCTAATTCCTGACTTGGTGTTTACATGAGATAACAATACATACTTTCATGAATAATTGAGACAATTTTTTTTTTGTGTAACCTCGTAATGTTAGCACTATCACCACCACCAGAAGCTGCTATGCCAATATTTATTCCCTTTCTGATAAATGGAATAGTCTGTCAAATAACATGGGGGTGTCCATTGCAGTTACATAGGTGTGGTTGGGTTCATATGGATCCAGCTGGAGTTATGGGAATGATGGTTCCATACCAACACAGTGAGAGCCCGGTATCTCCTGTTGCCGCCACACTGGTAAATGGTGAAAGTGAATATTGCCCTCTCTTACTCGGATTTCACCTGATAATCAGCTACCTGTCTGGCATATCAGGGAAAAATCTCCTAGTTCTATGACAGCTGTATTCTAAAATGGTTATGGTAACTTCACCCCAGGGAAAAGAAATATGTTGCTCCAACAAAGCAGGCTTAATCCTTTCACCCCTAAGTAACTGGAATGGATTTTGATATGTTACTTTTGAAACCAATCCAGTCCGTCACAAAATGGTTTTCAGAATAGTCCATTTATAAAATGGGGGTGTTTTTGTCTAAAAAATATGAACATTACTTGCAAAAAGTGCAGATCCTAATGAGACGGCTCGTCATGAGCCGGCTCATCTGGATCTTCACTGTTTGTCAATACCACTATACAGGCCTGTGGGGTTGAAATCGTTAAGGGACGTTATGTTTAAAAAGTCCACAATGAGTAACTTGCCTGTTTTGTGTCCAGAGGATATGCTTGCTATTGACAGTTATTCTTACCCGATTGAAGACTGATGCTATTAACCTGCATTTGAGAGATGTTCCTAAAGACTTCTCCTATTCATATAGTTATACCACCTTTTTAAATGTTAACCCTTAGACCGCTACTCACAACAATTGTCGTCTGCTGTTGCTTTTATTTCTTGCCTTATTTCTCAATAAAAACATGTTTTGACAGCACTTCTGAAGTGCTGTCAAAGCATGTTGTAAATTATTCTTAAGTGCTGTCAAAGCATGTTTTTGATGATAAAAATGGAAAATAGGAAATAAACAGCAGACGACAAAAAAATTAAGATAGCGGTCTAAGGGTTAAAACACTAGCACTATGTACTGTAATTAGCTCAGCGAGATAAGCACAACATAGAGAGATAAATAAGACATGAAGACATAATCACAAGATAGTCACTGTCCTGTGCCACAACACATTACAGTCATTTTGTCCTGATGTGGCTGGGTTAAAACAGAAGCTGAGTTATTTGCAATTTGGGAGAACTTTCTAGATGGCCGTGATAAGTAGCTGGCTACAGCTGGGTATTGTAACATAGTAGGCCAAGCTCATATAGGTGGTTGTTTCTCAGTATGAATTTGGTTGGTTGATTGATTGATTGATTGATTGATTGATTGATTGATTGGTTGGTTGGTTGGTTGGTTGGTCGCTTTGTTGGTTGGTTGGTTGGTTGGTCTGTTGCTTGCTTGCTTGCTTGGTTGGTTGGCTGGCTGGCTGGCTGGCTGGCTGGCTGGCTGGGCTGGGCTGGGCTGGGCTGGGCTGGCTGGCTGGCTGGCTGGCTGGCTGGCTGGCTGGCTGGCTGGTTGGTTGGTTTGTTGGTTCATAGTTGGTTGGTTTATTGATTGAGTGATTGATTAATTGTTGTTGTTTTTTCATCCATTTAGCCTGAGGAACGCAGGAAATGAAAGTTGTCGTCTAACAAACCATGATATACATTTGCTTGGCCTGAGTTTGTACATACCTGCATGGTTTGTTATCAGAGTTATGGCCCACTCCACTTATTGGGCGGTTATAGCACTGATAATGATACCCAGTCCCCTGGTGTTGTGCTATACCACTGAGTGCAGAGGCCTGTTCAAACTCATAGGTGCTTGGTGAACCATTGGCGAACTCGCGTTGAACATGTAAACTGGATTGTCCAAAAATCATGAACACGCAATCACTTACATTCTGAAGATATGCCGAAACTTTTTTCACCTCAACATTCAAAACTACAACAACAACAAAATTGGAGATTTTACTATAGAATAACTTGCAAACCGCTTCACCGATTTTGATTATATTTGGCCACAATGTGTGTCTAGGGATGGTACTTTGCTTTGCATACGACCCATATCCGATTATCCAAGGTCAAGGTCACTGAGGACTTGTGTTGACCTTGTTTGTATCACAAACATGTTAAAGTTTTGTTTTTATTATCAAGTCTGCCAACGGCCAGCGATGGGATTAGCTTCGTTTAACAATGCCCGTATTTGTTGTAATTTCAATTTTGAATGTATATAGAGAATAGTAGGTTTGTGCCGTGAATGGGAAAAAATATCTGGCAAGGCTTAGGAAATGGGATGGGCGAGGCTCTGCCGAGTCCATCCCGTTTCCGTGCCACGCTAGATATTTTTTCCCATTCACGGCACTAACCTACTATTCTATCTATCCTTTCAACACCTACAAATAGCTTAAAAATGCAAAAAAATAACCCTAGCCGCATCGTCAAAATCGGAGAATTGACTAGTATGACAAGCGCACATATTCATACGCAGTGATTAGGTCGTATTGACAGGATATCATAAAAGTTTCTCGGCACTGTGTTTCACAGCACATACGCACTGTGTTGACGGGATAAATTAAGATTCCCATACAAGGGTAATCCCAGTTGTATATGGTAGTAATATATTCCTTGCTGTTTAATGGCTGTCAATCATTCTCGCCAATTAAAATGCTGCAAACTAAAAATACTTCAGAAGGCTGTAAACTTCCAATAAAAACTTCATTTATTAGAAAACCTGAGACTTCCGATGCCATTAATCACGCAGCAACTAAATCACAGCATAGACAAAACCAACCTTGCAAGATTGACTCAGTCGAAAATATGTGTTCTTGCAAGCAGCATAAAACCTCTGAGTGAATTGCAAACAGCATAGCCTCTGATCAGACCGCGGCCACGCGGTCTGATCAGAGGCTATGCTGGATGCAAAAACAACGAATTACGATTAGGCCAAAAAAAAAAATTGTTTCCGCTAACACCTGGGAAAAAAAATAGGGTAGGTAGTAGTTAGGTAGGCAAAACTTTTTTTTTCTTGAATTTTCTTTTCCATTTACGACACACTTTTTGTACTGGATGTTAACCCACTATGGGTTAGTGAAAATATACTGTTTTTATTCAAAACAAATACCGATATGACGAAAAAAAGTGTAGGGTCAGCTAGAAAAAATAGGGTCGTCGGGTTAGTGGAAACAAACAATTTTTTGTTTACGCCTTAGTTAGCACAGCTAGGCATGCTAAGTGGATGGATGACCTCATTGTGCAACCGTTCCAAGAATGTCTCTCTTTCAACGCCTGGTTATTCCTGGTATTGAATTCCCCATTTCAGATTTTTTTTATATTCCAGTCTGCAGTGCCAGACTTCAATTTTTATTTTTACATAGTGTAGGAGATAGATAGGCAGGCATGTGTGCAAAATAGTCTGTGGGCTAGACATGCAATTTTGTAGCACTTGTGAGTTAATGGGGTGTGTGTAAATAAATATTTTCACAGGCTCAAAGGTTTTATGTGGTAGTCTGAGAGTTTGTGAACATTAACTTCTATGCCTAAGTGTGGATACTCTCATGTTAATTGTCACAACATTCCATCGATCAGGTCCTGTCCCTATATGACATTAGCTGTTGCTGGGACATTAAACCCCATTCATTTCATGTTATTGTCCCATCGATCAGGGATTGGTTAAGTGTGGTACAGTTTGAAAGTATTTACAAATAGTGCTGATCTATAATTCTTTTTTATTAATCAATTTAACAATTCATTCCCATGAATTAACAATTCGTTCCCATGCAATAACAATTTGTTCCCACTATATAACAATTTGTTCCCACAAAATAACAATTCATTCCCACGATATAACAATTTGTTCCCGCAAAATAACAATTCGTTTCCACGATATAACAATTCGTTCTCACGATATAAAAATTTGTTCCCTCGAATTAACATTGCTATATCGTGGGTACGAATTGTTAATTTGAGGCAAAAAATTGTTAAATTGCGGGGCTGCGTATCTTGATGAGTATTTGGCTTGTGGTTAATTGCAGAGGGTGTCAGATTACATTGATTAACCCTTTCCCTGTTTTGTGATATTTCGACTCATCCAAATCCAAAACACCTGAATAAAAGAATAAAATGCTGGGTCAAATGATGGTTAAATTATCTGATAGAGTAGAAAACATTGTGGGAAAAGGAGAAATTGCTTGTTACAAGCAATTTCTCCTTTTCCCACAATGTTTTCAAAAGACATCTTCTGCAGAGGCGTGAAAAGTCGTCTATCAGGGAAAGGGTTAATAAAAAAAAATATTATTTTGTATTTGTATTCAGGGGTGCATCCGGTGGGGTGGGGGGGGAGGCTGGACTTCTTAATTGAAATAGTTTACTATATTTTCGAACTAGCACCCATCTCCTATGGTTATCATTGTCCCACAATGTTTTCAAAAGACATCTTCTGCAGAGGCGTGAAAAGTCGTCTCTATCAGGGAAAGGGTTAATAAAAAAAAATGTTATTTTGTATTTGTATTCAGGGGTGCATCCGGTGGGGTGGGGGGGAGGCTGGACTTCTTAATTGAAATAGTTTACTGTATTTTCAAACTAGCACCCATCTCCTATGGTTATCATTGTCCCACAATGTTTTCAAAAGACATCTTCTGCAGAGGCGTGAAAAGTCGTCTCTATCAGGGAAAGGGTTAATAAAAAAAAATGTTATTTTGTATTTGTATTCAGGGGTGCATCCGGTGGGGTGGGGGGGAGGCTGGACTTCTTAATTGAAATAGTTTACTATATTTTCGAACTAGCACCCATCTCCTATCATTGTCTATGAAGTAATTTGATCAGATAAAATAAGGTTTTGGGTTATTTGCAGTCAAGAAAACAAAAAAATGTCATATTGCATATTATGTGAAACATGATCTGAGACTCGGTCCCTTTAAGACATATTTGGAATACAGTTGCCATAGCAATGAAACAGCTGCAGATTTTCAATATTTATACCAAGCAACATACGTAATGGATGCCAAATGTTAGTGTTCACAATATTCCTCAATCCAGTTATACCCATTTAACAGTAAGTCTTAAAGATATATTAGTACTAATCATATTACTTATGGAGTTGGGTTAATTGTCTCCGGTGCATGTAGTGAGGACCTGGCACCAGAACAGGTTATTCTAATGTCATTGCTAATGTATTTTTTTTCTGTAAATAATCTGTTCTAATTTTTTGGTTGTTGGTTGTGGTACACATGTTTGCCATAGATGTGTATGTCTGGTTTTCTGGTGGCATCAGAATTGGCAGCCAATTTACATCAACAACAGAACATGCATCAGAAAAATCCATCACTGTTTATTTGTCGAGTAACAAACTCTGATCCATTTTGGTCGCGCTCCGGCAAACCAGGGACCATATAAATTTGCGACCAGCGTATGCCCAGATCAGCCTGCGCATCTGCAATGATTAGATCCTCCAACGATGCAAACAAGTGTACGTGTCGGGGTATATATATAGTTCATCATTTTGTTCCATCCAATTTCTGATCACTTTCCAACAGATAGATGATAGTTTGAACACATGGTGCATCTAGGCAGGGCATGGACCATAGAAATGTAACAAGTAGCAGCTAATCCAAATTTTGGAATAATATGAGGAGGTGTTTAATTTGTGCAAGGAAACTAATATGGAATAGGCAGTTTGTTTTAGAAGCAAGTGGCGTTGAGAATAGCGTACTGTTATAGGAGAAACGCATTACTAAATTATCTCCCCTGATTAACCCTTAGACCACTATCTTATTTCTTTTGTCCTCGGCTGTTTGTTTTCTATTTTCCATTTTTATCATCAAAAACATGCTTTGACAGCATTTTGGAATAATTTACAACATGCTTTGACAGCACTTCAGAATCGAAATGATTCTGAAGTGCTGTCAAACCATGTTTTTATTGAGAAATAAGGCAAGATATAAAAGCAACAGCAGACGACAATTGTTGTGAGTAGCGGTCTAAGGGTTAACATAGTCTATGATTGCAGAAAACAAAAATTCCTTGTAATTTGATCAAACAAAATTATGTGTTTGCTTGATTACAGCGAAGATTTGTTGAAAGTTCCCAAATGAAAACGAATGCAAAATGCAGTGAACACGATCGTTTTGTACAGAGATATGCATAGAACGAATATCGTTTGGTTGTTTCTATACGTGAAAACGATGTTTTCGCTTAAATACCAGGCTTCCGACTATTTAAACGCCTGTCTTTTCTTTCAAAATAGTCGTCTGCTGCTGTGTCATATTTTGTCTCTTCTCTCAGTAAAAACATAGTTTGTTAGCATTTTAGAATCATTTCCATTGGAAATGATTCTAAACAAACCATGTTTTTGTATGAGAAAAATGGAAAATAAAAAATAAACGGCAGACGACAAATTTTAATTCAGCATTGTAAGGGTTAAATAGCAGCTGTGATGGTGTGCTGGACTGGCCAGTAGCCGATTTCATAAAAATTGCAAAGTATACTTACCTAGCAAAGTATTCTTTGAGGGAGTAATCATTTATTTTTCCTGAAATGCATTATTTCATATAGAACTAACGACTGCATATATTAGATGATTAAAAAAAAGTATGCAGAATTATTATACTGAATTTATTACATTATCACAGCCAAAATGGCTGTGATAATGTAATAAATTCAGTATAATAAAAATTAATAGATTTATCCTTGAATTGAAAAATTCTCCCTCAAAGTATACGGTACTTTGCTAGATAAGTATACTTTGCAATGTTGGTGATGTAGGCTACTGGTCATGACGCTGGTTGGAAATGTTCTAATGTTATGTGTCATCCCATGTGCAGAACTTTCGTTAATTACTGTTTATTGATAACAGACTCTAAAGGCTTGCATAGTATAATGTCTTTGGAGAACGTTGCGACCAGTGTAGACCCAGACCAGCCTGCGCATCCGCGCAGTCTGGTCAGGGTCTGCACTGTTCGCCAATCAGTCATTGAAACACTCGTCATGTGTCTGACAAATAGCGTAAGTCCTTATCCGACTACATGGACTATAGGAGTGTGCAAACAGATCATGTGTGAGACTAGCTGGCCACAAATGCCATAAGTCCGATATATCCATCCAGTCACAGCCACATATCAACACTTATGTCAGGTTCATGAGGATGCTCACCTTAGTTCATCTACATCTATATTGGTATCTTACCCTTTCCTGCCACATGACATTGTGGCACAAGCGTATGTTTTCTTGAAGCATCCAGAAAGTGTTCACAAATTACAAACATTGTATGCATTAATCAGACTTTTTGACAGTTCTAATGCAATCTGAGTTGGATATACGCTGGTCGCAAAGTCACTTTTCTCATGGCGGGTCAGATATACCATGGAGCAGGGGTATTAATTATACAGCACTGACCAGAAACTACACAATGTAGCTGCACGTTTTCCGCTTTATAGGCAATAGGTTGCACTATATCGCTACACCACGCCACACAGTAAAAATGTGCGTAATAGCATTTACACTTCTAATTAGAGTTATGTACTCAGAACTATAGACAATGGTTCTATAGATTGTACAGTCAAACCTCTCTAACCCGGTCTCGGATACAGTTTTGACCTTCTTGTGACTTGAGAGTTGAATACAAATATACACATTAATATTTGTACTAATCCTATTACTCTTAGGGAGTTTGGTTAAGTGACTCTTGTGTGGTGATGTCCTGGCACCAGTGGGCCGTCACTAAACTTTGTACGACTAAAATGTTCGTAAGTGCAAATTTAGGATCGCCTGGAAATTTCAATTGATGGATTTACATTTATTGAGCATAGGCTGCATATGCAACCTATGCTCCAGCCTATGCTCAATAAATGTAAATCCAATAATTGTTTACAAGAAAATAGTGTTAATGTGAAATTTACAGACTATCATATGGTAGGTAGGGTACATATCATAGGTACCCTATGTATTGGAATCGCCTCGGACAGTTAGCCACGCCCCAGACCCCCCTCGATGCGATGGTCCGTAGTAATATCTTGGAGTAACCGTAACAACAAAATGCATTGTGTTACTCAACGTTTAACTGTCATACGCAACCGCTAATTGAAAATAATATTATGAAAAACTACTTGCACTGCACAATATCAACAACGGATGTTCTACGTATAAAAAACATCAAATTATTTTGTTGCGCGTAATTTGCCCCCATTTGCGGCACAAATCGTGCGGTCATTGCTAAATTTAGTAACAGGCTATAATTTTTGGCAGAGTTAACTCCCCTCCGAATACTCTCCGAAACAAGCGACGCGTTTAACACACAAACGACATCAAGTTTCACCTTCCGACAGTCTATTTTTGTCGCGCCCGCTTGCGGAAAGCGCGATATAGTCGGCATTTTGGCGTACGTACGTACATATGTACGTACGTGTGTCCGGTTAAAGTTTTTGGTTAAGTTGTTTGGTTAAGTTTTTTGGTTAAGTTTTTTGGTTAAAGTTTTTTGTTAAATTCTTTGGTTAAACTTTTTGGTTAAGTTCTTTGGTTAAGTTTTTTGGTTAAAGTTTTTGGTTAAAGTTTTTCGTTATACTATATCTCTGCAACTGCTTTGCCCATTACCTTGAAACTTCACATGGGTGTTTATCATCATCTATATTTTCATTCTACCCCCCTCTCGTGCGGCCACTGTGCCCAATGTCAAGGTCAAATTACTTTGAAGTTTTTGGTTAAGTTTTTTGGTTGAAGTTTTTGGTTAAGTTTTTTGGTTAAGTTTTTTGGTTAAAGTTTTTGGTTAAGTTTTTTGGTTAAAGTTTTTCGTTATACTATATCTCTGCAACTGCTTTGCCCTCCCGTGCGGCCCCTGTGCCCAATGTCAAGGTCAAATTACTTTCAAGTTTTTAGTTAAAGTTTTTTTCCCGCCCGCTTGCGGAAAGCACGATATAGTCGGCACTTTGGCGTACGTACGTACGTATGTACGTACGTACGTACGTGTGTCCAGTTAAAGTTTTTGGTTAAGTTTTTTGGTGAAAGTTTTTTGTTATACTATATCTTTTTTTTTAGTGTCCATGCCTCGCCACAAGGCGCGACATGCAGGCCGCGGCCATATAGTTAAACTCACCCGACACCTTTGCGAAACAAAACTCGCACGTGTGGGTCTAACTGATGTTTAATCCTCATTCTATCGATGGATTTACAGCGGATTTTAGTGACATTCCCGAATTCGGCCTGATTGACATTTGTCTATGGTGGCCAATACACGCCAACATGAGTGTCAATACACCAAGTTACAGTTTGCCATATATGGTCATTGTTGTTGTTGTCGATTTTGCGCTGCACGAGCGTTACATGTAAACAAACCGCTGTCCCATTGACTGCCAGCCAAAATGTGCTATTTTCATTTTGCTCCCTAATCTATAATATTGCATTTTTTAAATCAAACTTACATTCATCTTTTGAAATCGACCTTCATTTAGCTTTCATAAGTATAATTACACAGATCACAGTGTACACGCAAGTTTTTCAGCTAACTGAATGAGGATGGGTATACGCGCACAGGCATTCGGCGGGTTTCGGCTTTCATCGGTATAACTCATATATATATACGCATATTCTTCATTATGTGGGTGGGGTATCGACCTACAAACATTTCTGCTGCCACAGTCGCCAGGACATACAAATAATATGTGTATATCAACTTGATAACGATTATATACAGCATATAAAGCATGTTGAGGGGTAGATCATTTTTGGATTTTTATCATCAATGCTGTGTTCGTGCTATAGCTGTTTTCATGCCCAAGATCAAGACCAAACCAGTTGGAAATTATTTGTTGGTCAGACAAGGATTGAGAGTGTACCGGTATATGTCTCTAGTCAGACCAAGCAGCAACCAGGGATATTTGTCTGTATAGGCCCGACAGTCGAATGAGCGAAGCAAGTGAGACGGCTAGGGTGGTCCGGGAGGGGGCCTGCTCCCCCGAGAAAATCTTGAAATTTAGGAAGCAATTCCTGCATACTGGCCTATTTCTTGACTTTTGTTATTTGATACACCAATATTATAAGTTATTGTGATTCTACACAGGCTATATGGTGTAATACCGTCTGGAGGTATGTTCACCCGAGGCGATAGCCGAGGGTCAACATACTTTCAGACGGGCAATATTACACCATATAGCCTGTGTAGAATCACAATAACGTATTTGTCATACCGCAGATCCTGTATTTGGCCGTATAAACATATCTCTTCTTTTGATCATTGCATTTTTTCAGGAAGAAAAATAATCTGAGATTCGATTTTCTACCGTCAATCTTAATATAAAGGCGTAAATGAACATTTTGTTTTTTTATTAAACGAAAACAAACTAAATATGGAGTAAGAAATCCATCGAAAACGACTTTATGACAGTTTTTTTTATATCGTGTAATTTAATTTATATTCCACTGCTCTATCGATCTGCTCTCCCTTTGGCGCCTCTAGAATAATGCGACTGGTTCCCAAACATTCGCTGTCATTGCTACGTCGCGGTTTCGTGCGTGGAACCCATAGTTTGTGACCTAAATATAGCCGTGTCACGAAGTCAAGCGTGTTGAGATTTGAAAAGCAATTTTCGTTATTTTGGCTAATTTTTCGCTCATATTTTGATGAGCGAAGAATATTTATGGAAAAATAAACAATAAAGACTGGTTTTGGTTTTGAGTGTACAATTTGTTACTTGTATTAATCAATTCGGGGTTTTATTGTGTTTAGTGAGGAATACAATTCGCAATCGCTAGACGCTTTCAAAATGTGTCTTCATTGGACGCGAGGCGCCGGAGGGGAATCGCAATTTCTCTATGTTCGACGGCCTTGGCAGGTCATATAAGGCCACATAAATTTAATTAGTAGATTCTCATCCGAATTTTGGGGAGATGGTGGGGCGGGTGGGCGAATTTTATTTATTATTTTTTATTGAAATTTGTTCAAATTAGGTGTCAAAAAACAATAATCATTTGAATTTTTTTAAATATATACAAATAAAAGATTAATTTGGCCCAAAGATTTAGGGGCGGGTGGGAATGAGAATCTACTAATTAATTTTCTGTGGCCTAATATATATGACCAGGCAAGCTAGCCAATCAAAAGCCGAGAAACTTATCTGCGGTATGACAAAGATTTATATAAACATGACAACAAAAACAATGCAGCTAACATTTATGTTATGCAAGCGTTATCATAATGAAAGGGTTATTTCGACCTGCGTAGATCCAGATCCCATTCGCATTCTAATCGAAATGCACAAGTGACTGATGGTTATTCAGTCAATTCAACATTAATAATGAATTTGAATAACTCATTACACCAGTCATCCACAACGCATTGAACATGTTTTGAAATTTTGAATTAATTTGCTCTGATCTGAAGTATTTATGGACATTAATTTTACAATCTGCTTATCAGTTTCAATGCATTCATTCATTAATACGATTATCAGGATCTACACTTCTAACATATGTTGTAACGATTAGTTATCAGATGATCATGCAGGGCTTCTAAAATTTGAGAATGCCAATCAGTCCGGACGTAACTGTCGGCTCGAAGGAGCCGGTACGATTATTGCTACCCCCACCCTTCTGCCTCTCATGTTTTGTCAAAATATTTTTTTTCTAATAAATATGTTTTGGCAGCATATGAGAATCGTCTCCTAAGTCGATTGTTATGTATCCTGTTGGGAACACGTTGAAATATCGCGTTTTGTTATTACTGATGCTGAACACGTTTTGGTCTTCGCTAGTCGCATAATATACAATAAGCTCAGTTTTGTCCGATCACGTCTTACATAATATGCACGTGCGGTTGTAATCAATACCGACTGTTTACTGACACACATTTACGATCAATTACTCAACACATATTTATCCATTGTGGGACACTATCAGGCATGGAATAAAATAGAACTTGATTTAGTAAGGTTTGGTTCTGGAATTATCTTTCGCACATAATTATTCCATAACTTTATCGAAATTTAAAAGTCTGAGGTGCAGAATCCCAGAAAAAAAGGTACGCCAAAAACCGGTGATGCGATGCAGTAACCAATAACACATATCAAAATATGTTTTTCCCCCATTAAACATGTATTGGTAGCACATAATAATCTTCTCATAAGACGACGATTATCATGTTTTTGTCATACTATGTTGTTTTTTGTCAAGAATTATTGGTGTGTGTCCACATTTATTCTACTTCTTAATAAAAACATGTTTCAGCAGCACATGAGAAAATGATCGCGAAAATGTGAAGTATGATCGCGAGACGAAACCACATGTGGAAGATCGCACGTTTTTGCTTTGTGATCTGCATCAACACGCATGAGCAAAACTAACCCGAATTTTCTGTCTGTAACACATGGTAAGTCGCCCTGCGTTACCTGCGTTACCTGCGTTCTGGCGCATTTTGGAGCAAAAAAAACCCCGATAAACAATAAATTCACAACGCGAACATAGAAACGTGCCTTGTAACTTGTAAAAAATATTTACTTGGCGAATTTTAGGGGGGGGGGGGGGGGTGGTGGCGTGCGCCGGTTCCGCCCCCCCCCCCCCCCCCCCTGAATCCGCCCATTCATGCATAAATCATAGTTAAATTTGGGGACTAAATGGAGAACAATCATTATTATATTCAGACCTACTAATACCCTCATTTTCCTGCATATATTTCCGAACAAAGTAAATGGCAAACGTTGTATTTACTGAATTACTATATATAACAATCATGTACCGAAGGAGCTGGAGGGGACATGGATCAGGGTCTACACAGATACATCCGGATATATTATATGAGCCGCTTCGTGGGAAAAGGTACCTTATGGCCAAATTTTTACTTTTTGACGTTTGCCGATGCAGAGGTCATTTCTGAACATACTGATATTTGTTTTATGCAATTCCGATGTAAATCGGCTGATTTAGTAACATTTTAGCACATACACTGAATGCGAATGTTTGAACTAATAGAAAATGGTTCCTCAAAATGTTTAGAGATTGGGCGGACGAGCACCTTTCCTCTCTCACATGATATATGGTCACAGTTTTGATACAGTCACGGTGGTTATCACATTGTGTGTAATACAATTCCTTCGTTACTGATACAGTCGAACTTCGATGGGTCGAACAGCCTGCGGGGTTAAGTTTTAGTTCGACCCATCCGTTGTTCGACCCATCGGGATTTTCTACTGTAACCATTTCAGATCTACGAGTTGGTCAGTGTACTAAGTGAAACAAGTCGTCATTACGACACGTTGTTTCATATAAATGCGCTTACATTTGCATTTACGGTTGATTGTCACAGTCGTTTATTAACAGAAACAGGCTTTAATAAAATAAAGAAAGCGGCAAACTCATGTGTGTTTTTATTTACATAGCCATTATACAGCAATAGAACATGAGAACAACAGAAAATGATTACGAAATACAATTGGCGGACTTGATTGCCCCGTCCGATACGATCATGTGAAAGCATCTCTGATTTTGTACCTATTGGCATTTGCGTAATTTCATGACAAATATTTATCTAATCAAATATAAATCTTTGTGAGTGAATATGTATTTTGCCATAAAATGATGCGCATGCTTGTAGGTATAAAATTACATCGCTCGTCATACACTGATAAATCAATAGATGCATGCCCAGTCGCCCCATCACTACTTCGGACCCGGAACCACATTCACTGCATATCATAATTTACTATCACATGGAACCCAGTCCCATAAATTACCACTTTAATTAACTAACAACTTCGCCGACATTGGTCAATGCATAATTACCACGTATGCTGGTCACGACTGCCATTATTGTATACGCTCAAATGACCACTTCAGATTTGTTTGACAACCGGTTAACAATAGGTGTGAAAGTCAATCAACTAGTCAGGAGACAATCGTCTGACATGTTCGAGTTTTTGTGGTGTTTATAGTGGATTTATACACGACCGGGCGTGACAGCGATTCGAGGCATTGAGGGCTGTTTGACTTTCACAAGTTCGACCTATACCGGGTAGTTTTAACGTATTTATATAGGAATTCTGCCGGGACCTAAAGGCTAGCTCGAGGCAAGCATGGCTGACGAGTTTACCAGGGTTCGACCCATCGAAGTTCGACTGTACATGCAAGAGTTTACCAAATACGAAATTGCATTCACTAAATGCAATATGACATACATGTACATAAATGAAATGAAATCAGAAACAGATACGCGTATAAAGCAATGGAGATGCTATGTAACATGTACTGTAATGTTTACGACTACATGTACATTTTTTAACTTTCACATGATCACTTTCCAACAGATAGATGATAGTTTGAACAGATGGTGCATCTAGGCAGGGCATGGACCATAGAAATGTAATGAGTAGCTAGCAGCTCATCCAAATTTTGGAATAATATGAGGTGTTTAATTTGTGCAAGGAAACTAATATGGAATTAAGGCAGTTTGTTTTAGAAGCAAGTGGGGCTTAGAATAGCGTACTACTTTTGGAGAAATGCATTTCCAAATTATCTCCCCTGATTAACCCTTAGACCGCTATCTTATTTCTTTTGTCGTCGGCTGTTTGTTTTCTATTTTACATTTTTATCATCAAAAACATGCTTCGACAGCATTTTAAAATAATTTACAATATGCTTTGACAGCATTTCAGAATCATTTCCATTGCAGTAGCCAATAACACATATCAAAATATGTTTTTCCCCCAATAAACATGTATTGGTAGCACATAATAATCTTCTCATAAGACGACGATTATCATGTTTTTGTCAAACTATGTTGTTGTTTTTTTGTCAAGAATTATTGGTATGTGTCCACATTTATTCTACTTCTTAATAAAAACATGTTTCAGCAGCACATGAGAATCGTCTCCTAAGACTATTTTTACATGTCCTGTTTGGAACATGTTAAAATCTATCTTGCGATATCAAGCATGGGTTGATCGTGAAAATGTGAAGTATGATCGCGAGACGAAACCACATATGAAAGATCGCTCGTTTTTGTTTTGTGATCTGCATCAACACGCATGAGCAAAACTAACCTGAATTTTCTGTCTGTAACACATGGTAAGTCGCCCTGCGTTACCTGCGTTACCTGCGTTACCTGCGTCTGCGTTACCTGCATTACCTGCGTTACCTGCGTCTGCGTTACCTGCATTACCTGCGTTACCTGCGTTACTTGCGTTACCTGCGTTACCTGCGTTACCTGGATTACCTGCGTTACCTGCGTTCTGGCGCATTTTGGAGAAAAAAAACCCCAATAAACAATAAATTCACAACGCGAATGTAGAAACGTGCCTTGTAACTCGTAAAAAATCTTTACTCGGCGAATTTTAGGGGGGGGTGGGGGGGTGGTTATCTCATTGTGTGTAATACAATTCCTTCGTTACTGATACATGCAAGAGTTTACCAAATACGAAATTTCATTCACTAAATGCAATCTGACACACACATAAATGAAATGAAAACAGAAACAGATACGCGTATAAAGCAAGGGAGACGCTATGTAACATGTACTGTAACGTTTACGACTACATGTACATTTTTGAACTTTCACATTAGCATTAAATAGCATTTTTAGCCAGGTTTTTTTTTAAAAATCCAGGCTATTGGATTGGCGAAAGCCGGGCGGGCGGGCGGGCGGGCGGGCGGGCGGCGTCCACAATCAATGTTAAGTTTTCGTGTTTGAGTCCATTTCTTTGTTACTGTAGCACCTAGGACCACCAAACTTTCACAGCTTCATAATCAAGGGGTGCCCACCACATATCACTATCCAACATGTTACTTTTTTAGCCAGGTTTTTTGAAAAAAAATCCAGGCTATTGGATTGGCGAAAGCCGGGCTGGCGGGCGGGCGGCATCCACAATCAATGTTAAGTTTTCGTGTTTGAGTCCATTTCTTTGTTACTGTACCACCTAGGACCACCAAACTTTCACAGCTTCATAATCAAGGGGTGCCCACCACATATCACTATCCAACATGTTACTTTTTTTTTAACTTCACCCATTTTTTCCGCGTAGTCGACTTAGCCATTTTCAATGTTAAGTTTTCGCGTTTACAATGTTAAGTTTTCGTGTTTAAGTCCATTTCTTTCGTACTGTACCACCTAGGACCACCAAACTTTCACAGCTTCATAATCAATGGGGTGCCCACCACATATCACTATTTCCAACATGTTACTTTTTTTTTAACTTCACCCATTTATTTTTTCCGCGTAGTCGACTTAGCCATTTTCAATGTTAAGTTTTCGCGTTTACAATGTTAAGTTTTCTGTGTTTAAGTCCATTTTTTCTTTCGTACTGTACCACCTAGGACCACCAAACTTTCACAGCTTCATAATCAAGGGGTACCCACCACATATCACTATCCAACATGTTACTTTTTTTTTAACTTCACCCATTTTTCCGCGTAGTCGACTTAGCCATTTTCAATGTTAAGTTTTCGCGTTTACAATGTTAAGTTTTTGTGTTTAAGTCCATTTCTTTGGTACTGTACCACCTAGGACCACCAAACTTTCACAGCTTCATAACCAAGGGGTGCCTACCACATACAACTATCCAACATGTGACCATTTTTTTACCTTCACCTATTATTTCTACGTAATTAAGTTAGCCATTTTCAACGTTAACTTTTTAACGTATGTCTGGTTAGAGTTTTTTGGTTAAAACTTTTTCGTTAAACTATATCTCTGCAACTGCTTCGCCCATTACCTTGAAACTTCACATAGGTGTTTATCATCATCCATATTTTCATTCTAACCCCCAACCGTGCGGCCCCTGTGCCCAATGTCAAGGTCAAATTACTTTGATTTGTTAAAGTTTTTTCGTGTACTAGATCTCTGCAACTGCTTCACCCAATACCTTGATACTTCACATGGGTGTTTATCATCATTGTCGCACCTGCTTGCGGGAAAGCGCGATCCTGTGCCCAATGTCAAGGTCAAATTACTTTGAATTTTTTTGTTAATTTTTTTCGTTGTCTATATCTCTGCAACTGCTTCAACCAATACCTTGATACTTCACAGGGTGCTTATCATCATTGTCGCACCTGCTTGCGGAAAGCGCGATCCTGTGCCCAATGTCAAGGTCAAATTACTTTGATTTTTTTTTGTTAAAGTTTTTTCGTGTACTATATCTCTGCAACTGCTTCACCCAATACCTTGATACTTCACATGGGTGTTTATCATCATTGTCGCACCTGCTTGCGGAAAGCGCGATCCTGTGCCCTATGTCAAGTTCAAATTACTTTGAATTTTTTTGTTAAAGTTTTTTCGTGTACTATATCTCTGCAACTGCTTCACCCAATACCTTGATACTTCACATGGGTGTTTATCATCATTGTCACACCTGCTTGCGGAAAGCGCGATATCGTCAGCATTCTGGCATACGTCCGTCTGTTCGTCCGTGTGTCCGGTTAAAGTTTTTTGGTTAAAGTTTTTTCCATCTACTATATCTATTTTTTTAATGTCCATGCCTCGCCCCAAGGCGCGACATGCAGGCCACGGCCATCTAGTCTACAAAAAGTGGGTATAATTATGTTATCCAAGTGTCTATGCTTGGAAAAAACCTGGCCTTCGTGGCTTTGCCTCGTTTCTTGTTTTTATCTTGACCCATTTTTTCCGCGTAGTCGACTTAGCCATTTTCAATGTTAAGTTTTCGCGTTTACAATGTTAAGTTTTCGTGTTTAAGTCCATTTCTTTGGTACTGTACCACCTAGGACCACCAAACTTTCACAGCTTCATAATCAAGGGGTACCCACCACATATCACTATCCAACATGTTACTTTTTTTTTTAACTTCACCCATTTTTTCCGCGCAGTCGACTTAGCCATTTTCAATGTTAAGTTTTCGCGTTTACAATGTTAAGTTTTCGTGTTTAAGTCCATTTCATTTCTTTGTACTGTACCACCTAGGACCACCAAACTTTCACAGCTTCATATCCAAGGGGTGCCTACCACATACAACTATCCAACATGTGACCATTTTTTTACCTTCACCTATTATTTCTACGTAATTTTCTTAGCCATTTTCAACGTTAACTTTTTAACGTACGTCTGGTTAAAGTTTTTTGGTTAAAACTTTTTTGTTATACTATATCTCTGCAACTGCTTCGCCCATTACCTTGAAACTTCACATGGGTGTTTATTTATCATCATCCATATTTCATTCTAACCCCCAACCGTGCGGCCCCTGTGCCCAATGTCAAGGTCAAATTACTTTGAATTTTTTTGTTAAAGTTTTTTCGTGACTATATCTCTGCAACTGCTTCACCCAATACCTTGATACTTCACATGGGTGCTTATCATCATTGTCGCACCTGCTTGTGGAAAGCGCGATCCTGTGCCCAATGTCAAGGTCAAATTACTTTGAATTTTTTTGTTAAAAGTACCCATTTTTTTTTCGTGTACTATATCTCTGCAATCAAGCAAAATTCAGCCCAATACCTTGAATACCCTTACTTCACATGGGTGTTTATCATCATTGTCGCACCTGCTTGCGGAAAGCACGATCCTGTGCCCAATGTCAATTTCAAATTACTTTGAATTTTTTTGTTAAAGTTTTTTCGTGTACTATATCTCTGCAACTGCTTCACCCAATACCTTGATACTTCACATGGGTGTTTATCATCATTGTCACACCTGCTTGCGGAAAGCGCGATATCGTCGGCATTTTAGCATACGTCAGTCCGTTCGTCCGTGTGTCCGGTTAAAGTTTTTTGGTTAAAGTTTTTCCATCTACTATATCTATTTTTTTAGTGTCCATGCCTCGCCCCAAGGCGCGACATGCAGGCCACGGCCATCTAGTCTACAAAAAGTGGGTACAATTATGTTATCCAAGTGTCTATGCTTGGAAAAAACCTGGCCTTCGTGGCTTTGCCTCGTTTCTTGTATCCATATAATATCACATATCTACTGTACATACATGTATGTAAAATCTCACTAAACGATACACTAACACAAAAATAAAAACATTTATCGGGTCCATACGCGAACTGGGCTGCCGACACCACCAGCTCACATGCTACTCGACATTACTTGTTTCTAATCATTTATTTTCGTAACAACCCCAAGAACATACATTTATATTTTGACATAAAATATGGTAATTAAAATAGTCAATGGTCTACATACAATTGGTTTGTTTCGCTAATGGTACACCGACTAGCACACGATAATACACTTATATCGTCTGTCATTACCAGCTGTCAACAACGACGTCAACTATGTCAAAAGTGTAAATGGAAGCGACGTTTCCGACCTCATTTACTCGATAACGTCATTTTCCCACGACGCGGCTCATATACTGTTTGAAGAGGTAAGATGGTAGTCTACCTTTGAGGGTGTATTTGTGGGGCATTTTAGTAAAATATACAAACGTATCCCAAAAAGTGCGGACAATAATAAAGATCAGGGTCGACACTGATACATAAAATAGGTTATACAAATTCTGATAACGTAAGGAGAGCTTACACTGATATGTTTGAGGGTGTATTTGTGGCATATTTATATATATTAAACTATATTTGCATGTATTTCCCATATGATTGGTGATTCAATGTGCATTAATCGAAAATATGGCCAATTTAACAGATTTATTGGACTACATATGTCAATTATATGATGTGTTTTGTGTCAATATATGCTTTACACTACTATCTGACACTATCTAGGGGGTATTTGTGGTATATGTGATATATTTATATGTACGAGGGCTGATCCAGAAGTTCGTGAACACCGTCTATAATTACACAACGTTATAGATGGTTCAATAGTTGCTCACAATCAAGTTATTATTAATAAAAGTTACGCTGGTAAACGCTAAACTAGACGAAGACTGGAGAATAACGTTGCATCAATTAAGTGAACAGCTAATTAGCTTGTAAGAAACTGTATATCAGACTATATGGGATTTCTAAGTGCTCCTTGGGCTCCAATGATATTGTGTACAGAAAGAAAGGAGTTGCTTGTTCAAGGAACAAATATTTTTTTGTGAAGATTGAAGAAAGATGGACATTCATTTATTGATCGCTTCATTACAGTAGACGAATTGTGGCTATACCATTATAACCCAGAATCAAAACAGTGAGTGGAAATGTGAGCCGTCACCCCCCACCAAGTTGGGAGCGGAAATGTTCAAACATCGCCCATGTTCACCCGACCTTTCACCTTGTGATTTTGCGTTATTCCTGCGATTGAAGAGTGAACTAATGTGAAGATGATTCACAGATATATCAGAGTTACGGAAACTTACAAACATCTTAAGCTCTTTCGAACCACAGTGGTATAAAAGATCTCCGCAAGTGGGTTGAGTGGCATCAGAAATTCATTTCTGTCGGTGGAATATACTTCGGAAAATAATTATGTGAGTAACGTCGAAGTATTGTCCGCATAACGTAACGTCACAACAAGTGACGTTGTGACCTGCGCTGCTATACTCTGACCACCATTGTTCACGCCAACACAGCAACTATAAATAACCAGATATGTTCATGAAAGTTCATACATATACTCATTATATGTAAAGACACATGCCTGCAACATATTTCAAGAATACCTCCATGTTCGGTCTGTTAACTGACGTTGTCCACGAACTTCTGGATCAGCACTCGTATTTAGACTATATTTGGGTGGATTTGGGTGGATTTGGGTGCTTCGTGTAACCGTGCCCCGGACCCCGCTAGCATTCTCACGAACATTGCTCGTTCGACGGTATGGCCGCACCACTTTTCAATACCCTCCTACGCCGCTGATCATCTTCCAATGTCGTTACAGTTCACCGCCAGAGCTATAACTGGGGTGGGATGAAGACCTGGGGTAGAATGCAGGGAAATACTAAAATGTGTGTGACTAAGAAGTTTGTAAGCGCAAAACTTAAATCAACAACAAAATTTGCACTAGCAGCCAATTTTGAGAATTCCTTGGTGAATTTATTCAGGTACAGTGACCCCAATGTACATGTAGTCCGCCGCCACATTCATGTGTTGAGTAAACTTATCAAAATATGCATAAGAACATTTTGATCGTACAAAGTTTACTGAAACTGGCCCCTGTTGAATAGTGCATCATGGAATAATCTATATTCCCTTCCCATGGTGGATGTGGGCTGTCATTAGCCCACATCCACCATGGGAAGGGAATATAGATTATATACCGACTAGCACAGTGCATCATGGAATAATCTATATTCCCTTCCCATGGTGGATGTGGGCTGTCGGCCCACATCCACCATGGGAAGGGAATATAGATTATATACCGTATATAGATTATATACCGACTAGCACAGTGCATCATGGAATAATCTATATTCCCTTCCCATGGTGGATGTGGGCTGTCGGCCCACATCCACCATGGGAAGGGAATATAGATTATATACCGTATATAGATTATATACCGACTAGCACAGTGCATCATGGAATAATCTATATTCCCTTCCCATGGTGGATGTGGGCTGTCAGCCCACATCCACCATGGGAAGGGAATATAGATTATATACCGTATATAGATTATATACCGACTAGCACACAATAATACACTTATATCGTCTGTCATTACCAGCTGTCAACAACGACGGCAGCTATGTCAAAAGCGTAAAGTGTCAGTCCACACCAGGATAATTTGACACATTCATAAAGTTACTGTCTAATTTTAAACTTCTGTGTCTAATTCACTAAGGGTGGAGCATATTTATTTCTTCCATAAAGATGACAGTATATCCACACTTGTATACATTTAGTTGCAGGAAGTAATACTCTTGTATTGTTCATACCCAGAGTTACGGTGCCCTCTATAGGTTTCCCTTGTCGAGTTTGGAATCACATCTGCTGATGATTGACAATTTAGCTGTTAATTGTAACATATATTCTGTATTTTTCAAGCGAAAGAAATGTCAGTATTGTAAAAGTAAACAACCTTGTAGTTCTGAAATACATGTTAGTACGACTAGAAAAATAAATATTGCCTTTCCAATGCAATCTACATCTGTACATTCAGAGCTATTGAAATATATGTTCATTTCATAATACTGACATTCATTTATGTGAAATAAGGCTTTTTTTTTTTTTATTTGTTGGTTTACAGATCCGCCGACCCGATTTTTTGACAATGTGAAAAAAAATAAAAAATTTAATTTCCGATTTTTTTTTAGATTTTTTTTACCTCCGATCCAAAAAATAATAATTTTATTTTTTTTGCTGTGCCGAGAAAAGTAAGTGGCGGAAACCGGATCTTAGCAGCAGCGACAACAACAACAACCTGCGAATGGACGATTCGATATATCTCCATTTTGGATCTAATGCAAAAATTCAAAACCTTAACGCTCGGTTAAATGGCCTATATTTTCTGTTTTCTTGCTCCGATGTGTTTCATATTTCATGTATGCGTTCTTCCTAGGGTCCTCTACCGCCCTGCCATAAATCCACGCTCGTGCCACCCCCACTGATATTCGTTTCAACTATATCGCCGCTTCGTTGTCTTCTGACAACTCTTGTATTTAATTATACCAGTTACAGTATTAATATGTACGCATTACGCAACCCATTCACAGTGATCAACATTCAACAGTATGTGAATATGAAACTGACTTGCTATGTAGAATATAAAGAAACTTGCTGAACCGACTCCCTACGTTAACCGACAAACTCTTGGTTCGAGACAATGCCGGTTAACACAAGTTTCACTCTATCACAATCACTGGCCTTTTTGTTTTTTACCGACCACAAACCGACCCAACCATGAGCCTTAAAAAGGTGAACCGACCCAACCATGTGCCTTAAAAAGGTGATTTTTATGGTCTTCAGACCGTCCGTCTGTCCGTCACACGTTCGGTTAACCACTTTGTAACAGTTTCTCAAACCGGCCATATCTTCTACATAAGTTGCTCAAGTTCTTCAATATTTCAACACATCATTCATTGGTATGTGTGCTACACCTGCCTTGTCATCCTTTATATTACCTTGATCTTTTGACCTTCACAGGGCTGCTGAAAGGACTTAGCAATTTCGGTTAACCAGTTTGTCACAGTTTCTCAAACTGGCCATAGCATCTACATAAGTTGCTTTACTGCTTCAATATTTCCATACTTCATTCATTTGCATGTATGCTACAGCTGCCTTGCCATACTACATATGACCTTCACCCTTTGACTTAACACTTTTGGTTCACCCGTTTGTCACAGTTTCTTCAATACATGTATGCCGCCGGTGGCATTCGCGTTCGACCCTTTTTTTTTTTTTTCTTTTTTTTTTCCCCGACCGACCCAACCCTGTGCCAAAAAGAATAAAAAAATTGAAAAAAAAAATTTTTATTTTATTTTTTTTTCGACCGACCAGATCTCGTGGAAAAAAAATCCGTAAACCAACAAATAAAAAAAAAACTGGCCTAAGTATAGAAAATGTAGCATAATCAACAGATAAAGTGTGAATAAGATCTGATTCGCTATTCTACAGTACATATTGGTAAATGTGAAATCCCCACCTGAGGAATGTAATACCATATTGTACATCAAATTCTGTCTCAGGACTAAGCCAAGTGTTTACCAATGGTTTTTGGTAGCTACCGTAATTGAACATAAAAACGGAATAACTCAAGGGAAATCATTGTTTGCTGAACGAAATATTACATTCAGCAATCAATTTCATACATCATATTTTACATATTCAATAGGATAAGCAGAATATGTGGGTGTCGGCCACTGGTACAAAACGTGAACCGGTCAATAGTGTGTTCACTTCAAAGATCTTGTGAAGCAGTTTAACGCATCTGGGACGAGTATTTCCATTTAGATAATATAACAATCATTTTAAAAAGTAAATGTCGGCAAAAGCACATCAGAGTATACGTTGTGTATGGAGAACCGAGGCAAAAACTATCTCCGTCTGACACGTGTGATGGCATGGAAATATTGGAAATTGCGGTTAAATGTTTACCTGTACAGTGTGTTACCCGGATGAAAGATGGCAGCGGAACTGTAACTTGGTGTATTCTACGTTCAGGGAAGGGGGTCAATAAGTCAGTATTTAAAGTGGTAAATTACAGTCAGGGAAAAAATGAATGACAGTATAACACATCCAGCGTATATTAATACCCATATTAATGCAAGTACTGAAAATACGACAACAAAAATTCTAACAAGTTTGGGCTTCCATACATTGAAAATTTTGTCAGCGGTTTCCCCAATGACGTCATTTGTACGTTTTAATATACTCGATCCGGGGCCAACTATTTCATTCACAAAACAGAATTAAACATGGCGATGTACCGACAAGGCATTTTCTTGTAACTATTGCTCTTCAATCAGTTTTCAATATATCTATAATGATCATAGATATCTGGAATCTGTATTTATACTTGAATTGATGATGTCTTGTATATGTGTTACCGTATCTTTCTGATATTGCTATGCATAATCTGTAATGTTGTTGAATGTTTTGGTACATACTGTAGCAGTGCATACTGTAGTTGTGCCATATCAATAGTTTACCCCTTAACCATAATTAAAACACTGAAAAAGAAAATTGCCGTCTGCTCATTTTGTATATTTTAATCTCTTTAAAAGCCTGTTTTGGCATCGCAGTAGAATCGTCTCAGTATGTTTTTGAGGAGAAAATATAAAAATATTTAAAACAGCAGACGACAATTGTTGTTTCCAGCGCTTTAAAGGTACATGCCCACTCAGTAAGCCCAAAATGTCATTTATAGGAATTAAATAAGTGTATAACTGTGTCATGCACTATTCCACCAGTTCTAAATGTTACAAGTGCCCGCTATACAGATATAATCATTTAGTAATATTTATTTTACTGATAGTGACGTGAGGTGGTATTTTCATATGCAAATGAGGCATGATATTTTTTAATTATTTATACTAAAGAATGTGTCTCCTGAAAAAATAATATTTTCGACAGATTTTAAAGTATGATCATTGCACATCATAAAATAAATACAGAGATTAAATAGTAATGTCCGTTAACATTTTAAGCTAACACGGTTATCGCCCCTGATATCAGTGTGTAAATTTACGTCTGATATAAAATGTATAATAATGCCAATCAGTACGTGGGATAATGGCGCATGAATAATTTTGCCAGGAAATGTCTCAAATGATTTCTCTGATGTAAAGAACAGTTTGTACCTATACTGAGTGGGCATGTACCTTTAAGGGTTAATGAAACTGCAACACCAACAATCAATCAATCAATCAATCTAGTTTAATCTTGTAGTACCCTATGTTCAGTACTTTCAGTACTTTGATTTTACACTTACGAACATTTTAGTTGTACAAAGTTTAGTGAAACAGGCCCCAGGTCGCTCCAGTTCCATATGGCCTTAACTGTTGCTGGGACATTTGAAGATAGAACATTATTGTTTAGACACAAACATTGCAAAGTATACTTTTCTAGCAAAGTATATTTTGAGGGAGAAATTTTCAATTTAAGGATAAATTTATCAATTTTTATTATACTGAATTATTACATTATCACAGCCATTTTGGCTGTGATAATGTAATACATTCAGTATAATAATTCTGCATACTTTTAATCATCAAATATATGCAGTTGTTAGTTCTATGTGATATACAAATGTAATGCATTTCAGGAAAAATAAATGATTTCTCCCTCAAAGTATACTTTACTAGATAAGTATACTTTGCAATGTTGGTGAAATCGGCTACAGGTGCGGATTCATGATTTCTTCTTAATGAAATGAAATGAGACCCCCGCGGAAAATGTTCGATATCTAAATCATATTTTTAGTGGTCTGACTTATTTTCAAAGTATATTTTAGGGGAAAAAACAAATTTTTAGACAGACAATGTTGTAATTCATGTTTAAAAAATCAACAAATTTTAGGTGGAGCGCGCCTCTTTTGAATCCGCCCTTGAACTGAAATGTGGCTGTGACTGGAGAAATGGGGCTGATGGGTTTTACCGCCTGTGTAGATCCAGACCCTGTGCAGTGCTATTCCATCAATGAAACACCATCCATGCCTCTAAAAGCAATATAGATTGTTATCGGGCTAGTTGATTGTGCTATTTGATCTAGAGCTACACTGGTCACAAATCCAATGAGCCCCATTTCACAGCCACAAATACAGATCTTGGAATATTCATAAGACCAACGTTCCCATCCCATTGTGAAGTGATGCACTTCTAATGATTTTGTTGTCGGAAATACATTCTTGCTGGTTGGAACGATATAAGCGACTAACAGACAAAATATGCCGTAAGCAGTCTTCAGCCAGCATAGTCATATGACAATGTGTACATCAACACAATCTTTGCAGAGACAACATCGTGACAATTGTGTCGTTCACTTAACCTTTCATACCAGATTACAGAGCCCCGCAGGGGATACATTTCCCCATGTTAAATCCCCATAGACATCTTCACAGACTGAGTGAAGATGTCTATTTCCCCATGTTAAATCCCCATAGACATCTTCACAGAGTGAAGATGTCTATGGGAATTTAACATGGGGAAATGTAGAATTGTTTATTTTATTTATTTGTTCCCACGAAATAACAATTTGTTCCCTCAATTTAACATTTTGTTCCCTCGAATTAACAATTCGTTCCCACGATATAACAATTTGTTCCCTCGAATTAACAATTCGTTCCCACAAAATGACAATTCTTTCCCTCAATTTATAATTCGTTCCCTCGAATTAACAATTTGTTCCCACGATATAACTATTTGTTTCCGTGGTAACAAATTGTTAAATTGAGGGAACAAATTGGGAACAAATTGTTAATTTGTGGGAACAAGTTGTTAATTTGTGGGAACGAATTGTTAAATTGATATTTTGTGGGAACAAATTAATAAAAAAAATAATTCTATGTCCCCTGTGGTGCTCTGTAGGATACCCATTTACAGGTAGCTAATTTTATTGTGCCACCACTATGGCTGCTGTTTGGAGGTGATCTTTTACACAAGTTCAGCTGTAATTTCATGAAATTACATGTAAATTTATTAATTTTGTGCAGACTTTCACTTTGCTACAACTGTTGTTTTATATGAGATAATTTTGTTTGTAAATAAATTGTGGAAACTTTTTGTGCAATACCAGACTAATATCTGTTCCACGTTTAGCTGTCAACAAACTATTGGCTATTGAAAACACTGTAAATCTAAAAATTATTTAAAGGTATGTCGTTTTGATTTTATTGTGTAAAAATCATTTTTGAACTTAATATTTAGACAAAAGTTTGTTGGCAGGAAAATGTGGAACAGGCAGTAGCTGCTTACTTCTTTGTTGTCAGCTTCCGAACCTCATATATTTACTCTGCCAGTTACTCATAAACCTCATATATTTACTCTGCCAGTTACTCATAAACCTCATACAACTGATTAACCAAAACACACACCGGGTTCCCTTGGTACATTCACCAAAACATTATTATGCATTACACATTCAGCCAGAAGCACAGACAGTTAATGGTTTACAGTTTTTCATATCGTTTCCTCCTCGGTAAACTCAGACAATCCTACCGCCATGCAGGGATCTACGGAAGATATCCGAATTGGAAATGATGAATGACATATCTGCAACTACTGGAGTTGATATAATAGTCTATGAAGAATTATGACAAAGTGTGGCTTATTGATTTCTGTCTCGTATTTCACACAGGTTGAATGAAGTAACAGACCGAGGTCTATAAATACATTAAATATGCCTAAAAGCATCAATAAATAAAGAAAAAAAATAAGCTAATTTTTTTTTGATGCTTTGAATAGATGGAGTTCATGTATATGGAGGGAGTAAAAACAATTGTTTAGCTTTTTTTCTTCATTTATTGATGCTTTTAGGCATATTTAATGTATTTATATAGAATATATAGAAGTTTCTTGATGTGAGAAACCATATATTAACCCTTACACCGCTACACACAACAAATTTCCTCGGCGAGCTTCGGATCTCTTACTCGTTTCCGAGCCTTACCTGATAAACTCGATATCAACTGCAGACACTAGAGTAGTATTCTCTATATATTCAATGAAAGAAATATGGCACATCAGTAGCCTTTTTCACAAAAATTGCAAAGTATACATATCTTGCTAAGTACACATTGAGGGGGAAATCTTCAATTTAAGGATAACATTTATTAATTTTTATTATAGTGAATTTATTACATTATCACAGCCATTTTGGCTGTGATAATGTAATACATTCACTATAATAATTCTGCATACTTTTAATCATCAAATATATGCAGTCGTTAGCGCTATATGAAATAATGCATTTCAGGAAATATAAATTATTAGTCCCTCAAAGTATGAAATCGGCTACAGGTCTACCAACATTATCCTAGGCATGCATGAGTGCAGTTTATACCTCGGTCCGTTACTTCAACCTGTGGTATTTCATCTCCGTCAGCATTGAATGTAAGTACCGAATAACCCAAAATGTTCGGACACCATTATTTGTAATAAATGAGTACAACACTACTAACTGTAAATATATAGAAGTTTCTTGATGTGAGAAACCATATATTAACCCTTAGACCGCTACACACAGCAATTGTCGTCTGCTGTTGCTTTTATATCTTGTCTTATTTGTCAATAAAAAGATGGTTTGATGGCACTTCAGAATCGTTTCCAATTGAAATGATTCTAAAGTGCTGTCAAAACATGTTGTAAATTATTGTAAAGTACTGTCAAAGCATGTTTTTGATGACAAAAATCAAAAATAGAAAATAAGCAGCAGACGACAAAAAATTAAGATAGCGGTGTAAGGGTTAATGTGTGTTTCCCAGAATAAATTGTGCCTGAATATTTAGGGTTTTTGCGGTAACTGCATCAGCAACAATTTTGTACCTATATCCGATTTTTGTGCATCTTAATTCTGAAAAAGCCATATATACATAGCTGTCGGCAGACGTTGACACAAATTGAAATCATGTCAAAAGTTGACAGAAATGTATATGACATCAAAAGCTCTAACATTTGCGCAACTTCTGCAATAGGTGAAAATGGTATGAATCGGTCAAATCTTTTGTGAGAGTCTGTTGTCTCGAGGTTGATCATCCGAGTACGGCCCATTTAAGGACCCGTTCTATACCTGATCATCGTTTGATTATTGCTTCGTAAATTGTGATAGAATATATGCTTTACTATAGGAATGAATGGCCTTTTTTGTGGAATTTATCGGGGTATGAACTTGGAAAAGTCGCGGGAATACTGGACGAAGCGATAAAAAATTACAATTTTCCAAAAAAAATATATTTTTTTTTTTTTTTTTTTTTTTCCAAAATTGTAATTTTTTTAAGGCCTCGTCCAGTATTCCCGCGACTTTTCCAAGTTTATATATCCCTGATAAATTCCACAAAAAGGCCATTCATTCCTTATAATTCCAGCATTTTAAATAAATTCATCAAGAAAATGTGTTTATTTTCTGTTTTCTTAAGAATTATTTTAACTGCGCCTCACGGTTACTGAAAGTAGTTCGGCGTGGGAGTTTTTACTGGGATATAAATTTTGGACAGAGACTTGCTACGAGCCAATCAAATGTTAGGGAATTGTGTAAATATTTTTGTGCTGGAATTATATACAATGTATATGTGACTACTGCCTCGTTATTGTATCCTATACGGCTCATGAAGTGACCAAGTCGGCCATCTTTGTATGTTCCAGCCATCAGCCAGTTTCACCTGTTCTGTCGTTTGACAAAGAACTCAAAATGTGAAGTAGAACATGTAGAAAAAATGTAGAAAAGCCAGGAAAACGGACTCGTCAATTATATTACACCAAACTGTAAAATATGTCAGTTTTCTGGACAGGTTTGTGTCTGTGTTTTTGACAACATGAACCACCATTGTAAATAACCTCATACACAGAAAATCATCTGCACTGGTCGCAAAACCCATAAGCCCCATTTCGCCAGTTACAGCCACATATCCATCCTTACAGCTTACAGACACTAGAGTGTCAACTGCAGACACTAGAGTAGTATTCTCTATATATTCAATGAAAGAAATATGGCACATCAGTAGCCTTTTTCACCAAAATTGCAAAGTATACTTATCTTGCTAAGTACACATTGAGGGGGAAATCTTCAATTTAAGGATAACATTTATTAATTTTTATTATAGTGAATTTATTACATTATCACAGCCATTTTGGCTGTGATAATGTAATACATTCACTATAATAATTCTGCATACTTTTAACCACCATTGTAAATAACCTCATACACAGAAAATCATCTGCACTGGTCGCAAAACCCATAAGCCCCATTTCGCCAGTTACAGCCACATATCCATCCTTATAGCTTACAGACCAAGAGTAGGTGACCCCACCACAAATTGGAAGTGGGATCGCTATCATTCAATTAAAATGTGATACTGCTGTAATGAAACCAACCATCTTCTGATTATTAATCTACAGATAATCATTTAGATATAAGCTTCCTCAGTAACACAGGAGCAGATCATAAAACCTCCGGGCCGAGTTCAACTTTGTGCAATTATGCCATTGACCTGATACGAATATCCAGGTTGCAACAAATTCCTCGGCGAGCTTCGGATCTCTTACTCGTTTCCGAGCCTTACCTGATAAACTCGATATCAACTGCAGACACTAGAGTAGTATTCTCTATATATTCAATGAAAGAAATATGGCACATCAGTAGCCTTTTTCACAAAAATTGCAAAGTATACATATCTTGCTAAGTACACATTGAGGGGGAAATCTTCAATTTAAGGATAACATTTATTAATTTTTATTATAGTGAATTTATTACATTATCACAGCCATTTTGGCTGTGATAATGTAATACATTCACTATAATAATTCTGCATACTTTTAATCATCAAATATATGCAGTCGTTAGCGCTATATGAAATAATGCATTTCAGGAAATATAAATTATTAGTCCCTCAAAGTATGAAATCGGCTACAGGTCTACCAACATTATCCTAGGCATGCATGAGTGCAGTTTATGTATGCTCCAAGCATAAAGTGATATGATACTTCAACATAATGGTGCTTTATCTGCATTTCACTGATTACCATGGCAACAGCACTGTGCAAATATCTTATCTCTGTTAGCTACATAATGATAGTGCTAATATTTAATTTTATTTCTAGCATAATGGGGGTGAGGGGGGGGGGGGGGGTGGCCGACAAACTTTATGCAACTGTTTCATATAGCACCGTCTGTTCCATGTTCATTTTTCACTATTCCATTAATTATACATACTTAAAGGTACATGCCCACTCAGTAGGCACAACATGTTCTTTATAGGAATCAAATAAGTGTTTAATTGTGTCACTTAGTCTTAGTCTATAATTCCACCATTCTAAAAATTACAAGTGCCCGCTATACAGATATAATCATTTAGTAATATTTATTTTACTGATAGTGACGCACTGTGGTATCAGGCTATTTTCATATGCAAATGAGGCATGATAAAAAATAATATTATAGACGTATTATAAAGTATGATCATTACACATCAGCAAAGAACTACAGATAATAAATAGTAATGTCCGTTAACATTTTAAGGAAACACGGTTATCAACCCTGATATCAGTGTGGAAATATTATGTCTGATATAAAATGTATAATAATGCCAATCAATGCGTGGGCTATTGGTGAATGAATGTTTATTTTGCTAGAAGATGTCTCCGATAGAAAGAACATTTTGTGCCTACTGAGTGGGCATATACCTTTAATACATGTATTGTTTCAAAATCTGAAAATTTCTGACAAACACTGCAGATCCAGATGAGACGGCTCATTATGAGCCGTCTCATCTGGATCTACAGTGTTTGCAAATAAATTCTGGTCTGTTTGTTTGAAATGGTTAAATAATACATGACCCAGTATGTTTGGCTGTGACTGGAGTTATGGGCTTAACGTCATCTACTTACAGTGTAGTCCCAGATCAGCCTGCACATCTGTCATGTCTGGTCAGGGTCTACACTGTTTGCCATTTAATCATTGAAATGCCATTTAATCATTGAAACGCACACCATGCTGCTTCAACACAGTATACAGTGAACATGTACTAGCAGATCAGGTCAGGATCTACACTGGTCATAAATTAAAATGCCATGAGCCCCATTTTTCCAAGTCATCGCCACAAACTAGGTTTCAGCCTTGAAACAGTTAATCCTTAACCCTTTCAACAGCACAGGCCTGTATAGTGGTATTGGCAAACAGTGTAGATCCAGATGATCCAGGATCTGCACTTTTTGCAAGTAATTTTTGTATTTTGAGAACAAAAACACCCAGTTTTCATAAATGGACTAGTCTGAAAATCATTTTATGACCATTGGATTGGTTGCAAAATTAGCATATCAAATTCCATTCCAGTTACTTAGGGGTGAAAGGGTTAATATACAATGCTGCAGACAGATGCATGTTGATCCTGAGCTACATTGCTTATGGTATGAATTAGACTCCGTCAGAAATGGATTGATCCTCAGTGCACACCTGATATTTGTTCAATGCGACAGAATTCCCATCAATCTGTGTAACTATAGCGCCACATATATACATATGGTGGCGCCATGTGGGTGTGGCACTGGCCAATATTGACTGGTTATTCTACACAGATAATACCATTATTGGAGTTTGGAGTACCCAGGTACACATATTGTTTGTTACTCTTTACCCTTGTTTAGAAATTGTTATGCCCCGGGAATCGTAGATCTGGAAGGCATGTAGTGTTTGGACTGTGTGTCCGTGTGTCTGTCTGTGTTCGTGTGTCTGTCTGTGTCTGTTCGAGGGAGTGGTTCTAAGGAAGCTGGAGTTTCTATAATCTGCCGGGGGGGGGGGGCATTTGTGTGCAGACAGGCCACAGTTTCTTGTTTTCCAGATGTGGTTAACCCTTACACCGCTATCTTAATTTTTTGTTGTATTTTCTATTTTCAATTTTTATCATCAAAAACATGCTTTGACAGCCCTTGAGAATAATTTACAACATGCTTTGACAGCACTTCAGAATTATTTCCATTGGAAATGATTCTGAAGTGTTGTCAAAACATGTTTTTATTGAGAAATAAGGCAAGATATAAAGGCAACAGCAGACGACAATTGTTGTGTGTAGAGGTCTAAGGATTAATTAATCTGATCACGGTACCACTCACAATCTGTGTGTGGCTTTAGTGTGCTTAGTTTATAGTTTAAATGGAAATTAGTATCTCTATTTGAATCAATAATCTTTGCATTTTGAATATTCTGGTTTTGAGAGGTTCCACTATAGGTTAAGTGGAACCAGTCTAAACCAGACACACAGGGGATCAGGGTGTCTGGTTTAGAAAGGTTATACTGTGCGTGTGGAACTAATTCTTATTCTTGACACACATATATATGCCATTCATCTGGTTGCTGTTTTCCCATAGACAGAAGTCTTGAGTAATGGAGTTTCATGCCTCATTTCCCGCGCACTGATTACTGGCAGGCCATGTCTACCAGGGGAATTCCTTACTCTTCCCTGTGCACTATTACTGTACAGTGAAACCTCTCTCAACTGGACAACGTGAAAGGTCCCCAGGCCGTCCAGTTTAGAGAGGTCTTGATTGTAATTATAATTCCAGCACAAAAATATTTACACAATTCCCTAACATTTGATTGGTCCGTAGCAAGTCTCTGTCCAGAATTTATATCCCAGTAAACTCCATGCCGAACGACTTTCCGTAACCGTCAGGCGCAGTTAAAATAATTCTTAAGAAAACGGAAAATAAACACATTTTCATGATGAATTTATTTCAAATGCTGGAATTATAAGGAATGAATGGCCTTTTTGTGGAATTTATCGGGGATATAAACTTGGAAAAGTCGCGGGAATACTGGACGAGGCCTTCCGGCCTTCGTCCAGTATTCCCGCGACTTTTCCAAGTTTATACCCCGATAAATTCCGCAAAAAGGCCATTCATTCCTATAATATACTACACAACCGCCTGCGTTAATCTTGCCGATATCACCAACGTTTATGAACATCTATTGCCAATGCCAACTCACACTAGAGCAATTTTGATTGTATGAGCCTGAGTTGTAGCACAGTTCAGGCTCAGAAAATCAAACTGCTTGATTTCAAGCACAGTTTTTAACTATTTTCAAATAAAGAAATTGAGACATATTGCGGAGATTAGCGCAGGTGGTAGTGTGTTTGTCTGTGTGTCCGTACTAACATGGGTTGACCCTTATAGACCGCTAACTTATTTTTTTGTCGTCTGCTGTTTATTTTCTATTTTCCATTTTTATCATCAAAAACATGCATTGACAGCACTTTAGAATAACTTACAACATGCTTTGACAGCACTTCAGAATCATTTCCATTGGAAATGATTCTGAAGTGCTGTCAAACCATGTTTTTATTGAGAAATAAGGCAATATATAAAAGCAACAGCAGACGACAATTGTTGTGAGTAGCGGTCTAAGGGTTAGTTATTAATTTAACCCTTTCACCCCTAAGTAACTGGAATGGATTTTGATATGTTAATTTTGCAGCCAATCCAATCGTCAAAACAATGATTTTCAGACTAGTCCATTTATGAAAAGGGGTGTTTTTGTTCTTAAGGTCTAAGGGTTAAGAGGTTTGCTCGAGTTTCTTCAATCTGCAAACAGGGGCATTTGTGTGTTGACAGGCCACATATTATTGTTATGTAATATAATCACCTCAGTTCTTATTTCCATGATTTGCAATCATGAACAGATATTATTTATCAGAAATAAATGACAATGAAACCCATGAAAATTAAACACATTAAGTTGTACTAGATGTCAGATTTCAAGATGTTACTGATGCAAAAGTACTGACATTTATACTGTAGTACATTTAACCCATTGAAGCTCATTTATTTCTTGATAAAAGTATATGTTGTTACCACTCATTTGAACCGTCTCTTGACAGTAGTTGTAAATGTGGTAAGGTCCATTTTCACAGCTGGCGGCCCACATTATCTCCATCCCAGGGGTATTCAAGTCATGGGTCACTTGCATACTTACACTGCAGACTGCCAGGTACGGCACAGATGATCTGGCTGTCCCCATTATCTCCATTACAATGGTATTCATTTATGCTTTCATGTGTCAGTTATATACTACATTAATCATATAGGGAAAATTATCTGACATAGATACCAGACCAGGGGCGCATTTCACTAAACTTCTTACGACTAAAATGTTTGTAAGTGCAAAATTATGATAGTTAGATATTAGATATAAACAATTATTGGATTTACATTTATTGAGCATAGCTGTTGATGATAGGCCGTTAAACACCAATAAATCAAATCAATCCTTAACTCTTTGCATGCTGGGAAACTTGTGGGCTATAAATCGTTAAAAACTAGCGGACAAAAATTCATCATATTTTCTTGTATTTCTCCCCGTAAATATCATGAATATCCCGAGTACTCAATTCTAATGAAATTTTAAGACATATTTACAGAGAGAAATAAAACATACACTTCTAATTCGTTTGGCGGATATTTTCGCTGCTAGCATGCAAAGCGTTAAATTGCTTACAACTGTATTATCTAATACATCTAAATTTGCTTTAATTTGTAAGAGTTTTTAAGAGTTTCTCTATCATGTAATATCTTCAATAATACTTGAAGGATTGCTTTAATGTGCTTTAATGTATTCTCTGTGCAGGAATGTGATATGGTGTATGTTTCTTTGTAAACCATAGCCAACTATTCCAATGTTTCCGCCTAAAACCCTAATTATTAAATATTTCCTTGATAAGGGCCTTAGGTCGAAGTGTTATAGTAGTGGGTTGGGATGTATTAAATATTTCCTTGATAAAGGTCTTATGAAGAAATGCTGGACTGGTTGGTTGTGATGTATTCAATAATTCCTTTATAAAGGCCTTAATGCAAAACAATCCAGTAGTAGTTGGTACTTTATCAAATTTGATAAAGAATGTTCCGGGACAGATTGTAGTTTCCTTCATTAGATGGTGTTTCGAAACATGTATTTGTATGTGTTGTCTTTGTTTCTGTCATTATGCCATCATGTAAATTACATGTAAACAATTTGATTTCATTACCATGTGTAAATAATTTACATGTTTATTTCTACCGTTAATTGTGATCATCGTACACATTCATGTCCAATATGATATGGCTGGGAGTTGTTTACAGACAGCATACGTTCCAAGTAGAATTTCAGAGTTTCAGAGCAATGAGATAATCCTGTGCAAACGTATGTTTGGACATTGTTCTCACAGGTTGAAGTAACGGACCGAGGTCTATAAATACATTAAATATGCCTAAAAGCATCAATAAATGAAGAAAACAAATAAGCTAAACAATTTCTTTTTAAATGAAAAAAAATAAGCTAAAAAATTGTTTAGCTTATTTTTTTTCTTCATTTATTTATGCTTTTAGGCATATTTAATGTCTTTATAGACCTCGGTCCGTTACTTCAACCTGTGATTGTTCTATATTTGGCTGTGAATCGAGGAATGGGGCTTATAGGATTTGTGACCAGTCTAGCTACTGGTCAAATACCACAGTTCTGTGGCCTGGTAACAAATCCAGTTATGTCCGTGCTGAATATACGGTGCTTCCCCATGTTGGCGATTTCCCATCTGTTTTCTGTGGCTGTGACTATCGAAATGAGACTGTAACCTGATAACAGTCTCTATAGCTTGTTGGAAGTTTGACGTGTCTTTCATTGATGGAATGGGAGACAGTGCAGATCCTGATCAGACTGTGCGGATGCACAGGCTGATTTGGATCTACACTGGCCCTATTTCTCCAGTCACAGCCACATATATGACCTTGCTATTAGTTAAATGATATAAAACCCCAATCAATCAATAAATTTTCTCGTTTCAGGTGATACCTCCAACAGTTCCAAAATGGAGATAGACCTCGATGATATAGGTGAGGATACATCATTATACTGATGGAATATTTTAGCTCACCTGAGCCAAAGGCTCAAGTGAACTTTTGTTACCGCTTTTCGTCTGTCCGTATGCCCATCGTCCGTCCACACATTCAAACATCATCTTCTCATGAACCGCTGGATGGCCGCCGTGGAAAGCATACCGACACATTTCACTGAAACTTGACAGGAATGTTCGACAGTCAATGCTCTTTGACCCATGGGTTAGAACTGGGCGGGATCCGGGGGGTCAACTAGGATCAAATTTCACATTTGACAGAATATGGTCATGCCATGTATCAAATTGAATATATTGAGGAGACAATCACTCTGGGTATTTTTTGTCAAAATCGGATGATTAGGTCATCCCAGATGGCCACCGAAAGGTGAAACCGGTATGTTTTTATTAGAGCTTAACAACAGCCTTTTCTTACATATCCGCTTGGCCGATGCTGGTCAAACGTCATAGCTATTTTTTTTCGGTGAAACATTTACAGATTTTTTAAATTGGAGATCGTCACATAATCCAAGATGGCCGCTGAATAAAGTTGCACAATAACAATATCTTCCCATTATAATCACCAGACTGGTTTCGACAAAACTTCGTAGGAATAATGCATGTATAAAGCTCTCTCCGATTTACTTGCATATATATATAATAACCAGGTGAGCGATATAGGGCCACAATGGCCCTCTTGTTTTTAATATCTTCTTTATGTCGGCATGGAAGAATATTATGTGACCACTCATTTTAACAATCACACCGAGACGTTTAAAATGAGTGGTCACCACATGTGCTTCCAGGGATTCCGCTGTAATTTTTTATCGCCAATTGTTTCAGAAAATAGAAAAAAATGAATTGTTATTCCATATGAAATGGTTTAATTAGCAGCAGAATTATTCACTGTTGTCATGGATTTGTGCCCCTAAGCACATAAATTCATATTGTGTGTTATATTCTGATTATTCCTGGAAATGTATACATCAACATAAAGTTGAAACACTTGACTATGAGTGCACACAGGTGGAAGACTCGGACCTATGACACCAAAACAATGCCTATTAAAAAAAATCCCATTACCCCACCCACTTGGTCTCGTACAGTACATAACGTTAATTCAAGGTGAGCATAAATAGCGCTATTATAGAAAGAGCCCTCTTTTTTCCGGCTCGCACAAACACAATAAACATCGATTAAATGTATGAAATATGTCTCTGGCAATCGATAAAGGTATTAGGTGTGTGAATATACTCACTTCAAATCGCTGTTTCAAGTATTTATTGAGTTATTCGCGTTTTTCTAAAAAACACTTTTTTCTATAATTTCGTTCATTATCTGGAACTGGGTCAATGCACTATCTTCCATAATACAACCACCGAAGCGTCTATGTAAGAACATCTCTGATTGGTTAAACCTAAAAATAGACGCGAGGACTTTCCCTTTTCAGGGTTTCCGGAAGACATAATCTGATAGTACGCGAATCATGAAAGAAAGTCAATCAAATTAGAAAAAAGTGTTTTTTAGATCGGCGAACGATCACAATTGGACGAACTTTGTATGGTTGGAGTCTCTAATGTATATGATCATGGTGCACGACTTTAGTTTGAGCTGGCGATCAGCTATCGGCCAAATATGACCGATAATCCAGCCGGACGGCCTCCGATTCTGTGTGAGGTGAGATTCTTTCGTACACGCAACTTTCGCTTTGGATGGGGTAATCAAAACGCGAATAACTCAATAAATACTTGAAACAGCGATTTGAAGTGAGTATATTCACACACCTAATACCTTTATCGATTGCCAGAGACACATTTCATACATTTAATCGATGTTTATTGTGTTTGTGCGAGCCGGAAAAAAGAGGGCTCTTTCTATAATAGCGCTATTTATGCTCACCTTTATGGGGTGCCGTTTTGGACTTTAATAGCATTTCGTGATATCATCACTTCAAATACATGATATCACCTATTCGAATGGATGATATCACCTATTTGAAGTGATGATATCACCTATTCGAATGGGTGATATCACATATTCGACACTGAAATGGTGATATCATGCATTCGAACTGGTGATATCATCACTTCAAATGGATGATATCACCTATTTGAATGCATGATATCACCTATTTGAATGGGTGATATCATCTATTTGATTTGAAGTGATGATATCATCCATTCGAATAGGTGATATCCTCACTTCAAATACATGATATCACCTATTCGAATGGATGATATCACCTATTCGAATGGATGATATCACCTATTTGATTTGAAGTGATGATATCATCAATTCGAATGCATGATATCATCACTTCAAATACATGTTATCACCTATTCTAATGGATGATATCACCTATTCGAATGGATGATATCACCTATTTGATTTGAAGTGATGATATCATGCATTTGAAGTGATGATATCACCCATTCGAATACATGATATCACCATTCAGCACAAACTGGTGATATCACCAATTTGAATGCGTGATATCATGTATTCAGGACGAATAGGTGATATCATCCTTTCGAATAAATGATATCACCCATTCGTTTAAATGATAAAAGAGCAGTTGATTACTCCCTGTTTACAGTAGTCTCCGCAGAAACAGGACTTCCAGTCAAAAATTTAAGCACGCGACTTTACTGCAGGATTATTATTGTTTTGTTCATAATTTAATATCTTATTGTAGAATAATTTTATAATAGAATTATAATATTAACACGTTTGCATGCTTACTATTTTTGTTAGCATATTTAGAAAGTGTTTTTAATGTTAGGATTATTTTATCTTTTTTTTCCCAGGGAGAAATCCTTCATTTTGAAACATAATTTTTCTTACAAAAAGGATGATATCACCTATTCGAAAGGATGATATCACCTATTCGTTCTGACATTAGAATTGGTGATATCACCAGTTTGTGCTGAATGGATGATATCATGTATTCAAATGGGTGATATCACCTATTCAAATGCATGATATCATCACTTAAAATTAATAGGTGATATCATCCATTGAAATAGATGATATCATCCATTCGAATAGGTGATATCATGTATTTGAAGTGATGATATCACCTATTCGAATGGATGATATCATCACTTCAAATCAAATAGGTGATATCACCCATTCAAATAGGTGATATCATCCATTCGAATAGGTGATATCATGTATTTGATGTGGTGATATCATCAATTTGAATGCATGATATCATCACTTCAAATCAAATAGGTGATATCATCCATTCGAATAGGTGATATCATCCATTTATTTGAATAGGTGATATCATCCATTTGAAGTGATGATATCACAAAGTGCTATTAAAGTCCAAAACGGCGCCCCATACACCTTGAATTAACGTTATGTACACTGTACGAGACCAAGTGGGTGGGGTAATGGGATTTTTTTTAATAGGCATTTTTTTGGTGTCATAGGTCCGAGTCTTCCACCTGTGTGAGTGCACACAAGGAAGTTGCCAAAATTGTTGTTTAAGAGTCCCTAGAAATAACCTACCCAATCGTCATGTAATTGATCGTGAAACTTCTCATCAGGTTTAGTGACATTCCTTGATCACTCGTACAATAAAGAAGTGTTGCTGCATAGATGCATCAAATTTAAATATGGTGAAGTCCAGATTCACCTAGAAATCAACATATATCACATTTTATGCATAATTTGCGAACAGACCCTCTTCAGAAGGAAATGTGTAGAAAATTCACCCAATAGGTGGTAAATCACAATTGTACATGATGTATGTAACTGTAACTTGGAAAACCGTGGGAAACAACTTAAAATACCCTTTAAAATATTTTTCAATTAACTGTCAAAGCATGTTGTAAATTCTAAAATGCTGTCAAAGCATGTTTTTTGATGATAAAACTGGAAAATAGAAAATAAACAGCAGACAACAACAAAAAAATAAGATAGCGGTCTAAGGGTTAATATATATCACATTAAATCATTACTCTAAAAATGACCTATACAGCCTAAATACAAAATAAACAGCAGACGACAAAAAAAATAAGATAGCGGTCTAAGGGTTAAAATACCTTTTACATTTTTTTCAATTAATACTATTCTTAGAATATGCTTATTCATTTGTTTCCTAGCGGCATGAATCAATGAGAAGACACGAATCCATGATAATTGGCTGTATATGATATGACATTATCACTTATAGACAAGTTTCTGCATGAAACAATGCTTTAGCTCATGAATATCAGCCTGGCATATGGATTCCCCAGGTGGAAGACTCGGGACCTGTGTCACAAAAAAAAATGCCAATTACAATAAATCCATTACCCCGCCTACTTGGTCTCGTACAGTACTATCTTCTATTATCAAAAAAAATGCACATTACAATAAATCCATTACCCCGCCCACTTGGTCTCGTACAGTACTATCTTCTATTATCAAAAAAATGCACATTACAATAAATCCATTACCCCACCCACTTGGTCTCATACAGTGCTATGTTCTATTATAGAAGATAGTACTGTATGAGACCAAGTGGGTGGGGTAATGGATATTTTGTAATGGGCATTTTCTCTTGTGTCGCAGGTCTTGCACCTGTGATGTATTCATACTGGAAGCATTGCACTTTTCTTCTAATGCATTTGCACGGAAACTTTGAAATCTGATCCGACATACCAAGTGATTAGCAAAACTACCTGTTCAATAACAGATGAGCATACAGTGTATATAATTCTACTGCATAACCCTTAGAATGCGGGAACCGAAAATAGTCGTCTGCTGTTAATTCATATTTTGTCTTTTCTCTCAGTAAAACATGGTTTGGCAGCATTTTAGGGAAATGATTCTAAAGTGCTGCCAAACCAAGTTTTTGATGAGAAAAATGGAAAATAAAAAATATTCAGCAGACGACACAAATTAATTCAGCACTGTAAGGGTTAAAGGTATTCTCATATGCAAATTATTTATACTAATTAAATGCGTCACCTGAAAAAATAGAATTTTCGACAGATTATATAAGGTATGATCATTGCACATCAAAGAATAAATACAGATACTACATGTATATAGTAATGTCCGTTAACATTTTAAGGAAACACGGTTTTCGCTCTGATATCAAAATTCTCTGAAATTTACGTCTGATATAAAATGTATAATAATGCCAATCAATACGTGGCGTAATGGTGAATGAATGTTTATTTTACCAGAAAATGTCTCTGGTGATGTCTCTGATATTTAGAACATTTTGTGCCTACTGAGTGGGCCTGTATGTACCTTTAAGATCTATATGTGCGATTATAAGCTCGGACTCGAAGCTCATGCGCAATTGTCATAGTTCTGTATAAATTTGTGTCTGTGACTAGCTGGAGAAATGGGCCTTATGCGTTCTTCAAACAGTGTAGATCACTGTTCACTTATTCCATCTATGAAAGCCTCGTCATGCTTCTAACAGGCAATATACATTTGTAGATCGTTATCAGTCTACAGTACTGTGCTATTTGATCAGAAGCTACATTTATCCAGTCGCAGCCACATATACATACACAATGCCCATTAATTTCTAATTACGTACCGGTACTATGGTATTAAATCACATATTGTATTCATAAAGTTCACTTCTGGGCCCGGTTTATCAAAGCTTCTGTTAGCTTAACAGACAGTTAAATCCTTAGCATTGCTAAGGATTTAACAGTCTGTTAAGCTAACACAGGTTTTGAGCAAACCGTGCCCTGGAGATTAAGTGTAATAACTCTTGTTTCCCTATAAGAAAATCTACTGATTTTGGGAGAATTTTAATATATAAGAATGCACCATATTGTGAAGTCTGCTTTATCTGATTCCGACGGAGACAGTCATCCTTTTACCAGAGAAAATGCTGTGGCAAAAAGTGACGCAGAAATATTTGTTAATAATACGCTTGTTGAGACTTTTACGATCGCGTTGTCAATAAATACCAGTGCATCACGTAAATGTTTCTGGAAGCAATATTGGAACAATATGAACGTGTTTACAAACTGAGAATGAAATACGTAGTTATGTTCTGTACCGTATGCCACATTATTCTAGGCAAATAGCAAATACACAGGAAGGCATTTAATGGGACTGTGACATAAGAAATGGGGCGTATGGCCAATTTGACCAGTGTAGACTCCAATCAGCCACACAATCTGGTAGTGCGTGGTTGGTCGGGTGAACTCGACGGCGTAAATTAACGGAAGGGATTCCTCCTTATAGGAATCACGATTTGCCTGGTTTAGCCCTCAAATACATTTTTATCTTTGGCTCTTTTGTTACCTGGGAATTGAATTGGGTTATTGCCCATTATAAAAGTAGTAAGATTATTACTGATCCTTTTGGGAGGGGGCCAAGTGATTCTTGTGTGGCGAGGACCTGGAATCAGATCAGGATTATTCTGATTTCAGGGCTGAATACATAGTATATTTATTGTAAATATTCAGTTCTGTTTTGGGATGGATTCCCCCCCCCCCCCACCCCCTGCAAGTACATATAATTTTCATATTTTTTTAGAAAGAAACACCACATCATTGTTACCGATTTCTTGTTTAGCGTTGCTATGGTTGATATTGCATACCCTATACAGAGTGATAAATGTACAGATGGCTGATGTGGGTGTATACTAATCGTAACCGCCAAGTTGTCGGTATTCATCGTGAACACATTCCGTAAATAGGCGGAGAACCAGTCTGGCAACCGGCCATTGCATCGTGTAGTATTTACGTAATATTGCCAGTTTTTTGCACATTGTATCTCAAGGCCGGATGTAAATAAGAATAAGTATGTGTTTTACATTCTTCGCCTGTTGCGGAATTGAATTGAACTTTCACTTTGGCACATTGGGAGATGGATGTATAATCTCAGGCCCGTAGCCAGACCTGTTTGAAAGGGGGGTCGTTTCGAAGGCCCAAGGGGCCTGAGGTATCTAGGGGGGTCTAAAAAAGTGGACCTCGAGGCTAAAAAAGTGGACCTCGAGGCTGGGCAGGGGGGTCGTTCGACCGCTCCTACCCCCTGGCTACGGGCCTGAATCTAGTGCTAGAACATTGGGCTTCAATACCGACGGTTCAATCGCCGCCTACTGTCTGAAACTCAAGAAACCTGCCGACATTGTACGGCCATATAAACAATGCAAAAACAATTTTTTTTTTGATAATATTAAACTAGAGCAAAATTTAAGAATGAGGCTTCTTTTTAGTTAGTGAAATTTGGTCCTATATTGATTTTCTGGCGAAAACACAATTTCCCCGTATTAAATCCCCATAGACATCTCTGTGGGGATTTAAGATGGGGGAAAATGTTCTAATTTCAGAAATACTGGACCGATTTGGACAGATCATTTGCAAGCTATCTTTAAGCCAGGTTTCAGAGACATGCAATTTCCTTTTGTTTTGTTTTTTCGACTCCTCTAGGTTCTCCACCTTTTTTCCCCACGTTAAATTCCCATATACAAATACATTTTTGGTAATGAAATTAATATTTGATAAAATTTCACGATTTTTTATCAAATTTCACGAAATAAAGAGAAACAGACAGTAGGCATGAACAATATTTTCAAAATGTTTCCATTCCACTGGGGCCCGTTTCACTAAACATCGTACGACTAAAATGTTCGTAAGTGCACAATTATGATAGTCTGTAAATTGCACATCAACACTGTTTTCTTGTAAACAATTATTGGATTTATATTTATTGAGCATAGGCTGCATATGCAGCCTATACTCAATAAATGTAAATCCATCAATTGAAATTTCTAGACGATCCTAAATTTGCGCTTACAAATATTTTGTGTAATAAATATGCAAATTAGCTTGTTACTGGAAATACATTTGCTGACCAGTGCAGCTTAAATATATGAGGCAGTGCTTATGCAATACATAGAATCTAACATTTGTGATGACTTAATATGGTTTTTGTTGTGCCTGCTTTAGCAGTGGCGCGACTATAGTCAGCGCTTTTTCCATTGTCTGTGGCGTCGTCGTCGTCATCCGCGTCGTCGACCGCGTCATCCATTTTTTTTGTAAGGCAAATGCGTTAAAGTTATTGTTTTTTCACAACATGGTCAAATGCCTCGGCAGGCGCGATACCGCTTCCGTGGCGGAATTTTTGTTATTAAACTAGTTGTCCAATTTCATAAGAAACTTGGCATAACCTCATTTCATATGAAATCAGTAAACTTAATTGTTCAATAAATATCATATTAAACCATTGCTTATGAGATTTACGATCCTCTATAATAGAGGATCGTACATCTCATAAGTAATGGTTTAATAAGAGTCTATATTTAGATTATGCCTTTTTAACTCTTTGCTTGCTAGTGTTGAAAATATCCGCCAAACAAATTAGGAGTACCGGTACCGGTATATGTTTTATTTCGCTCTCTAAATATATCTTGAAATTTCATTAGAATTGCGTCCAGATATTGAAGACATATTCATGATATTTATAGGGTGAAATAAAAGAAAATACAATGAATTGTCGTCTGTTATTTTTTATCTATTTATAGCCCACAAATTTCCCAGCATGCAAAGGGTTAAAGTAACAGAGTATGCATAGTAATGTATATATTTTTGTTTGTGTTGCAGACTTCGGCGATATTCCTGGTTACACTCCCATCACAAATGCCATACCGGTATGGAAACGTGACGTCATAGAACGGAAAAATAGAGAAAAACTAGAAGAATATTTAGTGAGTAAACTGCTATATTTTTATGCTGCATACATGTAGTGTAAATATTTGGCTGTTTTATTTTGATATCCAGTTATAATATGTTAAAGGTTCATGCCCACTCAGTAGGCAGAAATTGTTCTTTATAGGAATTAAATAAGTGTATAACAGTGTCACTATTCCACCAGTTCTAAAAATGATGAGTGCCCGCTATACACCATTGTTACATGGTTTCCGTTGTTTGCACATATGTGCAAACATATAGCGCGTGCTGTTTGCATATGATTTTAGGCAATGCTCATTCCGGGGCCGCGCGTAGACCAAGTGCCTTCATGACGTCACTACGCGGAAGTGCCTTCATGACGTCACTACTTCATGTCATTCATGACGTTTTATGACGCGGCCCCGGAATATGAATACCGAAAATTATCTACGTGAATGGGACGATTTATAAAAGTACTGAAAATACTGAATATAATGCTCAAATTACATCAGTTTTTTTTTTTGAAATGTAACAATAACGTTTGATCATGTCCAGCCGTGTGCAAACGTTTGCTGTGGCCCGAGGGAACTGTTCGGTTCAAACAGTTCCCTCGGACCACAGCAAACGTTTGCACACGGCTGGACATGATCAAACCTTATATTACCCCACGTATAGATTGGCATTATTATACATTTTATAGCAGACATAAACATTTCCACACTGAGGGGCGATAACCATGTTTCCTTAAAATGTTAACAGACATTCTAATGCACCGAAAATAGAAAGCACGCATCTGATTGGTCAATTGAAATCAGAGCCTATAAATTATGAAAAATCACAGGATATAAAATCTACGTTTTACCAGTCTGTGTTTTACAACTTGACAGATTTATGTAACCCTACGCGCTTTTGTAAACAATGGCGAGATGCGGGGCTTGCAATTATTTCCAAATTAATTTCGGTACATTTTCGGTTATCCATTCTGCCATATTGACCTGTACAACCCAAAGCGGAAAAGAAAATCTAACAACGACTGACAAACGTGACTTCAGTGTGGTGGCCCTTCAACAAATTCCCAAAAATATTTCCCCACCCGCCCAAAATACAGAAGAATTTAATAAAGTGTTCAAATGCAAACTCAATATGCCAGTTTATTACTGTACCAGCCTATAACTTCCAATGTGCACATACATGACTATACATAATAAACTGTATTGCAGATGGGTAATCACCTGAATTAGGCGTAAATCCAGGGAAATCCTAGGCCTGTTGACACAACAAGTTGTTGACATTTCCTTTGTAAAAATCACACGAACCCAATGCAGAAATGTTGGCATTTCTTTAAATGAATAAAAGCAAATAACTGTTGCAACTACACATATAAAAACAATACAATTGTTAAAATAAACATTACAGTTCAATAAATGTATAGATGTCTTAGAAAAAAGTCCCGTTAATCTCTATTTGAAATGGGAATATTCTTCGGTGGAGTTACATTTCATTAAATTCATTTGGTGTGAGGCGGTTATCGATGACGATAACAACCTGCTGACGTAATGAAAAATATCACTGTTCGTGATATGCTACGACGTTGCAGAAAGCGGGGAGCACACTTAAGGTGCATTAGAATGGGGAAACGCGTCGCCGTAAAACTGATTCACAGACGATAAAACCTCCCACATACCGCTCCAAATCGAAAAACAAAGCATGGTTATCCCCTAATTACTATTTATTCTCTATATTTATTTTTTTGATGTGCAATGGTCATACTTTGTTATTTTTTCAGGTGTCATATTTAATTAGTATAAATAATTAACAGATATCATACCTCATTTGCATATGAAAATAGCCTGATACCAACGGGAGTCACAGGTTGAAGTAACGGACCGAGGTCTATAAATACATTAAATATGCCTAAAAGCATCAATAAATGAAGAAAAAAAAAAGTTGAAGTAACGGATATGCCTAAAAGCATCAATAAATGAAGAAAAAAGTAATTTGTTTTCTTCATTTATTGATGCTTTTAGGCATATTTAATGTATTTATAGACTTCGGTCCGTTACTTCAACCTGTGACGGGAGTCACTATCAGTAATATAAATATTACTAATCTGATAGTGGTCACTGGTAATTTTTAGAACTGGTGGAATAGTCACACAATTACAGTGGAACCTCTCTAAACTGAACACCCTTGTGACATCGATCTGTTAAATTATAACCGATTTCACTGTCAAATATCGCTGATGTTGATCAGTGTTCATGATTGCAAATGATGCACACAGGCATGTATATAACTCAGTGCTCTTACATCGGAATTACAGTGGAGCATCTCTAAACCGGACACCCTGGGGACCTTCCAGGGTGTCCGATTTGGAGAGGGTCCACTGTATACACTTATTTAATTCCTGTAAAGAACATTTTGTGCCTACTGAGTGGGCATGTACCTTTAATATAAAACCATAGGAATGTTGAGCTGTCAAGGAATTTCTGTCTTGAGTGTAATATAAATGTATGGAGCCCTGCAGGGGACATGGATTTTTTTTTTAGTAATTCGTTCCCACGAAATAACAATTCATTCCCTTAATTTATTAATTTGTTCCCACAAAATGACAAGTCGTTCCCACGATATATAACAATTCGTTCCCTCGAATTAACAATTCGTTCCAACGATATTTCGTGCGAACGAATCGTTAATTCGAGGGAGCGAATTGTTATATCGTGAGAACAAAGTGTTATATCGTGGGAACGAATTGTTATTTCGAGGGAACAAATTAATAAAAAAGAATTTCACGTCCCCTGCGGGGCTCCGTATAAATGTACCATTGTTTCATGTATTTAATTGTTCAATATCACTTTGTGAAAGTTAATTATAAAAAGTTTGGTACCTTTATCATGCTGCTGAAAACAATAAACAGACCACAAATAGGGCATATTTTTCTTATTTTCCATGAAAACACATCTTGGTATTTCATTAGAATTGTCTCCTTAGAGATGCCAAGACAATGATGTCATTAAATATACGCAGGCCGCGGGTTCAAACAGTTCCGAGGGCCACAGCAAACGTTTGCACACGGCTGGACATGATCAAACGTTATTGTTACATTTCCAACAAAAAACTGATGTAATTTGAGCATTATATTCAGTATTTTCAATACTTTTATAAAATCGTCCCATTCACGTAGATACTTTTCGGTATGCATATTCCGAGTATTTAAAAACAATAAAGAATTGTGGTACCTTTATCATGCTGCAGAAAACAATAAACAGACCACAAATATAGCATATTTTTCTTATTTTCCATGAAAACACTTCTTGGTATTTCATCCTTGGAGACAATTCTAATGAAATGCCAAGACATGTTTTCATTTCGAAGCAAACTATTCAATAATTGTTGTCTGTTGATGTGTAAACAGTAGTTTGATTTTAGTTTACCCAATTTAAATTTTGAAATACCCAATTGCTTCAGAAATGATGGAGTGACAATACTCAATCACTAATTCCTGATCTGGAGCCCTGCCTTCATACCAACAATAAACAACTAGAGAAAAGTTGATGGCGTGACGTCGCAATATTCCCACTTTTTCAAATTTCCAAAGTCCTAAATGGGGAGATAATTCATGAGCCGGAAATCAAATATCGAAATTCACTTTGTGATGCACAAAGTGAATTTTGATATTTGATTTCCGGCTCATGAATTATCTCCCCATTTTGGACTTTGAAATACACATCATAATGAAGACACATAGCAAATATCAAGTCTCCATCTATTACGGTTTGTAAGTTTTACTTCTTACAAGACTAAATTGTGTATTCTAAGTTCAAAATGGGGAAGAGATAATCAAAATTCACTTTGCACATCTGCACACCATAAAGCAGTTACATACTAAAATATCAAGTCTTCAGCTATTGGGCAGTTTAAAAGATTTGCTTCTTACAAGAAACGTCACTGACAGATGGACAGACTCCCGTGATGAAAACAATATCCATTTGTTTTCAAAAGGTGCCGGGTATAATAAACCAATCATGGATCAATGAACATAAATAGTGAACAGAAACAAAACCCAGTCTATTATTAGCCTCTTACCAATTGTTTGTATCATGCACATCACCATAATGAAATAAATATAAAAAATATAAAGCGAAGCTCAATCTGTTGTACAGGAAAGTAGGAAAAGAGAGAAAGAAGAGGCGGATAAATATAAAAAATATAAAGTGAAGCTCAATCTGTTGTACAGGAAAGTAGGAAAAGAGAGAAAGAAGAGGCGGATAAATGGAAAAATGTTCCAGTATGGAAGCGGAAATTGATGCAGGAAAAGGATAAAGAAAAGAAGCAGAAGGACGCAGAAGTGGAGAAAGAGGTAGGGTGAATGACAACGCCAGTTAGTGAAAGGTTTAAACCATTTCGAGCTGAATATACACTGTTTTTACTCATGGAAAAAAACAATTAGTTTTGTAAATTTTGGAATATATAACATTTTTATTAGCTCATCTGTTTTCGATGAAATCCGGCATCATTTCGGTGATCAAATTTCAGTGATCGTTTTGCGGTGCTCTTGTTTTTCTTATTTCTGACTGAAAGTATATGATGTTCCCAATCAGATGAACCGTCTCGTTGAGACGGTTCATATGAGTGGTAACAACGTATACTTTCATTGACAAATTAGAAAACTTGAAAAAGTATTCCAAAATTTACAAATGGTTAAATTCAAGTGTATTCTGAATGCATGCGTTAAGCAATAGCTGTAATACGTTTTTAAGTAGACACTGATAAGTGCAGTCTCCGCAAAAATGCCAAAATTTCACAGGACATTCGGTCAGGTGAACTTGAAATCTTTACCAGACCGGGAAAAAAATTACCAAACCGAAAATGTTTTTTAAAAAATAAAAATTATTTTGTGTGATATTTAAGAGCTTTTTAGTTTAAGTATATCAGTCATATAGAAAAGCTAGCTATCACCAGAAGCGCATACCCAAGGAAGGTGATTTCATTGAAGGTTAGAATAAATAAAAAAGTTATTTTTCTTTTTTTACGTTTTTTTTGATTGTCGGACATTCAGTCCGGCGACTTCCGGTTTACCGTCGGACCGGCGGCAATTTTAGGACGGACGACTTTTGCGAAGACTGTAAGTGATATGAGCATGAGTGAAGTTGTGAGTCATGTTATAATTACTGCATACCGTAGTTTCGTTGAACCCACTTGTGAGATTGAGACATAGCGTTTTCAATGACGTCTGTATATATGTGTGTCCGTCCGGACGTTCTTATGACGGAGTACCACTGTGGCTAATCACTATAATGTGGCTGTGACTGGAGAAATTCAGATCAGATCAGATCAGCCTGTGATCACTGTTCGCCATTCCATCAATGAGACACACGTCCTGCTTCTGACAAGCAATATAGATCAGATATAGATTGTTTCACTGGATAACAAACCATGTGGGTTCTGATCAAACTGCATGCACTTGATGGATGATGCGAGTGTTCAATGATTATGAAAGCAATAAGGCCATACCATATCTTTTCTATGTTAACCCTTTCCCTGTTTTGCGATATTTCGACTCTTCCAAATCCAAAACATCTGAATGATGGTTAAATTATCTGATAGAGTAGAAAACATGGTGGGAAAAGGAGAAATTGCTTGTTACAAGCAATTTCTCCTTTTCCCACAATGTTTTCAAAAGACATCTTCTGCAGAGGCGTGAAAAGTTGTTTCTATCAGGGAAAGGGTTAAGCGTCCTGGTGACCCAGTTGAACAAAACCTACCTACGTATGCGGTAAAAAAAAACAAGGCCTTGAAAACAACGAAGGTCAATTTATGTTAAAATCTTCCTTTGCAGGGTTGAGGAAGTTTTTAGCATAAATTTAAATTTTAGCCAGGAAAAGAAAAAAAACCTCTTTTTTAACATATTAAGTGGACATTCATGAACGGATTTAATACTTCAATAAGTCCCCCAACCAGTTGTCATATTCCTTCAACAGTAAATAGTGTAAAATAGCATACCCAGTGTGTTTGTTTTTTCACAGAACCACTTTCAAAACCTACCCGCACACGGACGCTTAACAGAGAAAGAACTTGCTATGGCCTAAGCGGAATTGTCCCTTGCTGTTTCACATGTTTGGATGATGTTTAGATTTAGATTTTAGAATTAATCTTAGTACTAATTAATTATTACATCATCAACAAAGTATATTAGTTACGCCAGCTGTGTTTATCATAGAATAATTCCAGCACAAAAATATTTACTACAATTCCCTAACATTTGAATGGCCCGTAGCAAGTCTTTGTCCAAAATTGATATCCCAGTAAACTCCCATGCCGAACTACTTTCCGTAACCGTGAGGCGCAGTTAAAATAATTCTTAAGAAAACGGAAAATAAACACATTTTCTTGATGAATTTATTTCAAATGCTGGAATTATAAGGAATGAATGGCCTTTTTGTGGAATTCATCGGGGATATAAACTTGGAAAAGTTGCGGGTATACTGGACGAGGTCTTAAAAAATTACAATTTTCGAAAAAAAAAAATAAAAAAAAAATTTTTTTTCTTTTTTTTTCGAAAATTGTAATTTTTTATCGCTTCGTCCAGTATTCCCGCGACTTTTCCAAGTTTATACCTCGATAAATTCCACAAAAAGGCCATTCATTCCTATATCAATTTCCTTGTTTATGAAACGTTTGGATAATTGTATCCCCCGGACTCCGTCGGGGGATACTATGGATTTGACAGCGCGCCGCGTCCGCCGCCGCATCCGCGTCCGCGTCCGCCGCAGACACTTCTTGTCCGGAGCATAACTCGAACACCCTTTGGAATATTTTCATGAAACTTCACACATGCATAGACCACGACCCGAAGGTGTGTCGCGCACAAGAATGACAACTCTTGCATAGCTAATTTTTGAGTTATCTCCCTTTTTTGTTTCTCGCACTGATTTCGTGTCCGGAGCATAACTCCACCACCCTTTGGAATATTTTCATGAAACTTTACACATGCATAGACCACGATCCGAAGGTGTGTCGCGCACAAGAATGACAACTCTTGCATAGCTAATTTTTTAGTTATCTCCCTTTTTTGTTTCGCGCACTGATTGACCATAACTCGACCACCCTTTGGAATATTTTTATGAAACTTAACACATTCAATTAGACCACGAACCGAAGGTGTGTCGTGCACAAGAATGACAACTCTTGCATAGCTAATTTTTTAGTTATCTCCCTTTTTTGTTTTCACTCACTGATTTCCTGTCCGGAGCATAACTCGACCACCCTTTGGAATATTTTCATGAAACTTCACACATGCATAGACCACGACCCGGAGGTGTGTCGCGCACAAGAATGACAAAGAATGACAACTCTTGCGTAGCTAATTTTTGAGTTATCTCCCTTTTTTGTTTTGCGCACTCTACAAACTGGACAATAATGCATGAAGACCTGTTTTCTCGTCTGCTCTGTACACCTTTCTCGTGTGCTCTGTACACCTTACCTGTAGAGAGAACAATAGAAATGGGATGGGACCAATCATGCTAGCATGGGCTAGCATGTGCAGATGTCCAGTGCTTGACCACTGTTGACCAGGTAATTTATACAGGTAAATCACTACATTGCGTACTGTGTTGAAAATATTGTGGCATTATGTGGACCTGTGCAGATTTTTGTAGATAAATATAGGACTATTAAAAAAAAATCTGGTCTCCAATAGCAAGCATTATTATTTTTAAACTTTTTTTTTTCATTTTTTATTTATTTATTTTTATTTCTTTTTTCATTTTTTTATTTTTTTTCATTTTTTTTTTCATTTTTTTTTTCAAATTATTTTTCAATTTTTGTCTAGTAGCATAAGGTCGTAAGTGCTTTATACAGACTATTCACCTGTGCATGTGCTAGCATGTGCAACTGACCACTGACCACTTACAGGTAATTTATACAGGTAAATGATTATATTACATTTCCGTAAACTGTGTTGAAAATATTGTGGCATTATGTGGACCTGTGCAGATATATGTAGATAAATATAGGACTATTAAAAAAAAATTCTGTGCTCCAGTAGCAAGCATTATTATTTTTAAACTTTTTTTTTCCATTTTTTTTTTTTTCATTTTTTTTTTTCATTTTTTTTTTTCAAATTATTTTTCAATTTTTGTCTAGTAGCATAAGGTGGTAAGTGCTATATACAGACTATTCACCTGTGCATGTGCTAGCATGTGCAACTGACCACTGACAACTTACAGGTAATTTATACAGGTAAATGATTATATTACATTTCCGTAAACTGTGTTGAAAATATTGTGGGAATATGTGGACCTGTGTATATATGATATGTAGAAAAATATAGGACTATTAAAAAACATTCTGGGCTCCAGTAGGGAGCATTATTCTTTTTCTTTTTTTTAATTTAATTTTTTTTTCCATTTTTTTTTTTACATTCTTTTTCAATTTTTTAACTGACCACTAACTTATTACAGGTAATTTATACAGGTACATTATTACATTTCCGTAAACTGTGTTGACAATATTGTGGCAGTATGTGGACCTGTGCAGATATATGTAGATAAATATAGGACTATTAACAAAAATTCTGGGCTCCAGTAGCGAGCATTATTTTTAAAAAAAAATTTGTATATTACATTTCCGTAAACTGTGTTGAAAATATTGTGGCATTATGTGGACCTGTGCAGATATATGTAGATAAATATAGGACTATTAAATAAAAATTCTGGGCTCCAGTAGCAAGTATTATTATTTTTTATTTTTCAAATTATTTTTTCTTTTTTTTTTAAATTTTTTTTTTTACTTTCTTTTTCAATTTTTTAACTGACCACTAACTTATTACAGGTAATTTATACAGCTAAATTATTACATTTACCTAAACTGTGTTGACAATATTGTGGCAGTATGTGGACCTGTGCAGATATATGTAGATAAATATAGGACTATTAAAAAAAATTCTCGGCTCCAGTAGCGAGCATTATTTTTTTTATTTACATTCTATATTACATTTCCGTCAACTGTGTTGAAAATATTGTGGCATTATGTGCACCTGTGCCGATATATGTACATAAATATAGGACTATTAACAAATAATTCTGCGCTCCAGTAGCTTCACACATGCATAGACCCTAAAGGTGTGTCGCGCAAGAATGACAACTCTTGCATCACTAATTGTTTAGTTATCTCCCTTTGTCCGTCACCGATTTTGTCTCCTGAGCATAACTCGATCACCCTTTTTTCAAACTACTTGTGTATCTGGGGAGGGGGGATACACATGCGCTTGTCGACAAGCGTCCATTTCTAGTTTGCTTGAACTTCATATCAAACAGTTTTATTGGCGAGGCTCAGCCACTGAAACTGATTGATATTGAATGCGATCTTAGTTTCTGAATTATTGATTCGCCAATTTTGATAGTATTTGGCCACAATGTGTGTCTAGGGATTATGCTTTGTTTTGAATATGACCCATACAAAGTCGATGGCAATAGTGCATCTGTAGCCTATTTCACCAACATGCAAAGTATACTTTCCTAGCAAAGTAGACTTTGAGGGAGAAATTTTCAATTTTAGGATAAATTTATTAATTTTTATTATACTGAATTTCATCAAATATATGCAGTCGTTAGTTCTATATGACATAATGCATTTCGGGAAAAATAAATGATTACTCCCTCAAAGTATACTTTGCTAGAAAATTATACTTTGCAATTTTGATGAAATTGTCTACAGGTTGTCCACAGCATCGAGGGGTAATATGTGTTTACTGTTCCCCAAAATTACCAGGAAATAACTGTTGTATTACTCAACCTGTAACAGAGCATGTTATAGGAATGAATGGCCTTTTTGTGGAATTTATCGGGGTATAAACTTGGAAAAGTCGCGGGAATACTGGACGAAGGCCGGAAGGCCTCGTCCAGTATTCCCGCGACTTTTCCAAGTTTATATCCCCGATAAATTCCACAAAAAGGCCATTCATTCCTTATAATTCCAGCATTTGAAATAAATTCATCAAGAAAATGTGTTTATTTTCCGTTTTATTAAAAATTATTTTAACTGCGCCTCACCGTTACGGAAAGTAGTTTGGCTTGGGAGTTTACTGGGATATACATTTTGGACAGAGACTTGCTATGGGCCAATCAAATGTTAGGGAATTGTGTAAATAATTTTTTGTTGGAATTATTCTAAATTACATTCAATTTTATGACGTAATCTTCGACAAAAATCAAGACGTCATGAATTTCTAGGGTGAAAATTGTTTTTGACTATTCCACGGGCACGTGGAGCTATTGACCGAACCCACAGAACTATTGCCCAAGCATGTCAAAACCCAGAGAATTAGTCAAAACTGTGTAATATCAACTTATATAGGTAGTTGGGTAATAAAACAGACATAAAACTTAAATCAATCAATCAATCAACCAATCAATCAATCAATCAACCAATCACTTGATCAATCAGCCAATTCATACACCATACAGGTGCATTCCCAAGTGTATGTGATATTAATGTTGAATGGACATAAAACACCAATCAATCAATCAATCAATATGAACAAGATTAACAAAGCTGGTTGTGTAGATTCTTGTAATATAATGTTTGCCTGTAGTAAAATAACTTAGTAAAATAAGTTACTGCTTGCATTGACCTGCTTATTGACCAACTGACATGACAACTTTGCAGACAATGCCCTCCATACCGCGGGGCGATTATTTAAGGAATTATCGCCGAGAGGTATTTTACTAGAGTGATCAAATCATATAGCCTGTACCCAAAATGCCTTGCGATCTGATGTGTAAATCCTACCCTGACCATATTTTTATGTACCCTGGAAAAAACATCTGTCTGTCCATGTGTCCGTCTGTCCGAGATTTGCGTTAAAGGTTTTGGGTACCGTAAGTCAGATTGTCTTGAAACGTGAAATGCTTATTAGTGTCATCATCCATATTTTCATTATGTGGCCCACCGATGCCGGCCCCTGTGCCCCAGGCCAAGGTCAAATGACTAGAAATTTGTGTTAAAGTTTCTCTGTGCATTAAAGTTTTTGACAGGCACATCTATCTATTGTACTTTGGCTTACAATAGGTTTTTAAATGCAATGTTGATATTCATTTACCGTAAATTCACAGTTTTATCACCATAAAATATGCTAGTGAGTTAACCTCATGGTTAAATGGTTCATACTGGCTCTGAAAAAAAATGCTGTGGTATCCATAACCCGCATTTTCTGTCTGTCATGCATGTCGACTTGTGTGTGTTGTGTCACGATCTCGGTGCTATCACCATAGTCATTTATATACATTTGATTATCAACCATTTTGCTTATTGTATTGCTATGCAAATCTTAGTGGGAGAGGTTTTACTATGCCCAGACTGTGCCAAGTCTGCTAACCTCACATCTTCACTGCATGTGTGTGTGCCATAATTTAACCAGCTGGAATGCACAAATAATTGGGTTTTGTCCAATTCTTTTCCACAGCTGTTTGTATCGCTCGGTTAGTTTGTCTGTCTGTCCATACATCATGATGGCGTGATAGTCTAGTGGATAGAGCAGTGGACTTCAATTACAAAGGTTGCAAGTTCAGTGCCCGCCCTGCATGTATTTGCATCCCACTGGTCTGTCAGATGATGCTTGAAAATGAGGCCGGGCTCTGTATGACCTTAGCTGTTGCTGGGACGTTAATTCCTTTCACTTAAAATAGCGGCTGTTATAGAGAGGGTGTTGTTGTAGAGAGGTGGCTGTTCGGAGGTTCACCTTTACAACCACTAGCGGAAATTATATTTACCCCAATGACCTCACAGTCATTCTGTGATCAGACATCTTACTGGTCATTTCTACAGAAGGCGGGATGTGTTATGGCCTTGGGGTTACCTGACTTCCTATCCAGAGATTTTGGATTCAAACCTCGCCTAGGGCATCAAAAATACTTTCATAGTATTTCCATCCCTCTGGTCTGTCGGATGAGACTTTAACCCTTACTACGCTGAATTAAATGTTGTCGTCTGCTGGAAATGTTTTATTTTCAATATTTCTCGACAAAAACCTGGTTTTGACAGCGCATGGGAATCGTCTCCAGTGGAGACGATTCTCATGTGCTGTCAAAACCAGTTTTTTGTTAAGAATTAAAGCAAAAATGAAAAACAGCAGACGGCAATTTTCGTCAACAGCGTAGGAAGGGTTAAACTGTGGTTGCGTCTCTATATGACATTAGATGTTGCTGGGATGTTAAACCCTTTCACTTTCACTTTTCTACGGAAGGCACCAGACATTCACTGATGAATATTTATTGAAGTTCCGTAGCAACCCTAAATATTCGGACACCATTTGTTTTGGAAAACCCCTATTAAATAGGGGTTTCCCATAACAAATTGTATCCAAATACATTGTTATTGTGACAAATAAATACAGCATACTAACTGTAAATATTGGACATTGCTTGCTGTGAGAAACCATATATTAATGAGTGTTTCCCAGAATTGACTGTGCCCATATATTTATGGTTATTACTGTATTACAGCATGTGTATTGCTTTGACATGTTCTAGCGTTACTTGGTGTGTGTTTGCATGATGGCATGATCTAACATCCACTAACATTGTCTGTTCAAGGCTGCCGAAGAGGCCCGTCGTAAGAAGAAACAGGTAAATGTTCATATTCCTTAATTGACGTCATAACCAAAATTATAATTTGCCCTACTTTCTAAGCCAATCACTGGCCAGTATCGTGTTCCACTTATTTCACATACATGTATTGCAAGATTGCAATAAGTTGCATATTATCAGGTTTCGTGACTACCTGTTCACAGGGAATGGAAAATAAACACTCGGATGAGAGAACTGCATTATAAATCTGGCTAATTATAAATATGTTATTGTTCACATAGATTTGTTAAGGAACTAAATGATGTGATCGCTCATGCTCTCTCGCATTTAATTCCATGAAAATTCAATATGTGAACAATAACTTGTACATACGGCAGTTTAATACCTTTGTTTTGTGTCATACCTATATAAGCCTACAAGAACTAGGGGCCGTTTCATTAAACTTTGTACGACTAAAATGTTTGTAAGTGCAAAATTATGATTTCTCATTAACAATAATATCCCTTTATATTGGTACACAATTTATTGTGTGTCACCCCTATATAGGCCTACAGTAGATTGAACCTTGTAGTTTCTGTATAACATAATATCCCTACAATTGGTACACAATTTATTGATTTATTGTGTGTCGCCCCTATATAGGCCTACAGTAAATTGAACCTTGTAGTTTCTGTATACCATAATAGCCCTACATATTGGTACACAATTTATTGTGTGTCACCCCTATATAGGCCTACAGTAAATTGAACCTTGTTTTTTCTGTATAACATAATATCCCTACAATTGGTACACAATTTATTGATTTATTGTGTGTCGCCCCTATATAGGCCTACAGTAAATTTAACTTTGTAGTTTCTGTATACCATAATATCCGTAGTTCCGTACATATTGGGACACCATTTATTGTGTGTCACCCCTATATGAGACACGCCATGTGATTTTGTACCTTCAGACATCTGCGTAATTTCATGAAATATGTTTACAAAATTTTCCTTAAATGGCGACAAAAGTTGACAAAATAAGCTGAAGTATATTTCGTATGTACTCTGAAAACTTTGTCAACTTTTGACTTTATTTGTAAAAAATATTCTAAATTTTGTAAACATATATAGTGAAATTATGTCCGAAGACACAAAATGACATGGTGTGTCTCATATAGGCCTACAGTAAATGTATAGTTTTTCTATACCGTAATGTAGTATATTTTGTGTCACACTTGTAGTGTCGCTAATGTAGTTTATGTGTACCATAATAGCCCAATATATTGTGACACCATTTATCTTGTGTCACCCCGGTTTATTTGTACATGAGAATTTCCCAAATTTACAATAATATGATCGGGATGACATAACGCTGACTGCTGCACAGATTCATAATGTAACTGACGTCCTCAGATGAGATGAAATGAGAGTAATGTTGCACTGAAAATGTATACCATCTCCTCTGTAGCCGATTTCATCAAAATTGCAAAGTATACTTACCTAGCAAAGTATACTTTGAGGGAGTGATAATTTATTTTTCGCGAAATGCATTATTTCATATAGAACTTAACGACTGCATATGATTAAAAGTTTTCGGAATTATTATACTGAATTTATTACATTATCACAGCCAAAATGGCTGTGATAATGTAATAAATTCAGTATAATAAAAATAATAAATTTATCCTTAAATGGAAAATTTCTCCCTCAAAGTATACTTTGCTAGATAAGTATACTTTGCAATGTTTTACAAAAATACCCGATTTATAACTAATGGAATACTCTTGCAAATTAACATGAAAATGTCTATGTCTCTTCCTTAGCGATGAAAATGTTAATATGACCTTGACTCTCACCTTGATCATTTTGCAATCAGTAGAAGCAGACAGCTTCTAATTTTTAAAAAAATATACAGTCAAACATCTGTAAATCAGGCATTTGATCATTCTCAGCCATAGTTGTGTGCTATGCAATCACGAACAGACATTATCACCTGAGATAAATGACCAATAAACGCATCAAAAATAAGATCACAGGTGTTTCTTTGGTGTCCGCTGCAGAGAGGTTGCACTGTATCTAGCTAACAGAAACATCTGAAACTTAATACAAAATAGTCCCTGTCAATTATTTAGTGGTGAAAGTATTAAAATGACCTTGACTTCTGACCTTCGACCTTGTATATTTCAGTCGGTGCAGGCGGAAGAGGACAAACGGCTGAGGGTGAAAGAGCAGCAGGAGTACGAACGACAGATGGAGGAGGAGTTGAAGACCTTACCAGCGTGGAAACGGGAAGTCATGATGAAACGAGGCGGGGGGATAAAGAATTGGGGCGACGACCGGGCAGAGATAAATGAACAGGTTGAGACAGAATGAAGCCCGAATGACGCCCACCTTGTATGATGTCTGAATGACGCCCACACCCTGGTTGATTGATGCCTGCGTGATGCCCGAGTGATTTTGATTAGCGTTTTTCAAGGCCGGATTTCTGTCGTCTGCATTTTTTATATATTTTTTTTTTTTTCGAATTTTCAATTTTATTAGGAAGTATGAATGGCCTCCTAATGTAAATTATTGCCATTGATAAAAAGATTCATACAAATACAGATTATCAGAAGATGATTTCATCAATATTGCAACGTATACTTATCTAGCAAAGTATACTTTGAGGGAGTAATCATTTATTTTTCCCGAAATGCAATATTTCATACAGAACTAACAATTGCATATATTTGATGATTAAAACTATGCAGAATTATTATACTGACTTTATTACATTATCACAGCCAAAATGGCTGTGATAATGTAATGAATTCAGTATAATAAAAATTAATAAATTTGTCCTTAAATTGAAAATTTCTCCCTCAAAGTATACTTTGCTAGATAAGTATACTTTGCAATTTTGGTGAAATAGGCAAATGGTAAATGACGAGAACTGATAGAAATTGTCTATAAACAGGCTTTGAAAGGACACAAGAATCTTCTTCATCTAACACGGTTCTCATACGCTGTCAGAAGATGCTTTTGTAGAAGAAAATAATTAAATAAATGAGCGGTGATATTTTGTTACCCTTAACGCTTACAATGCTGAATAAAATTCTGTTGTCTGCTGTTTATTTTCTATTTTTCTCGTCAAAATGGTTTGATAACACATTAGAATCATGGAAATGATTCTAAAGTGCTTTCAGACTGTGTTTTTATTGTGAATGAAGACAAAATATAAACTAACAGCAGACGATAGTTTTTCTTTCAAAAAGCAGACGACACAAAATATTCCCGGTTTTGAAAGACTTATCCTATGGATGTAAATGTGGATTAGGGTAGTACATGTATAATGTCTGTGAATGATTGCTTTCTAACCCTTAGAATGCTGGAAACAAAAATTGCCATCTGCTCTTGTTTCATATATTGGCTTCTTTCTCGATACAAACATGGTTTAGCAGTACATTAGAATTATTTCCGTTGGAAATGATTCTAAAGTACTGCCAAACAATGTTTTTGTTGACAAAAAACGGGGAATAAAATAAACAGCAGACGACACATTTTACTCGGCATAGTAAGGGTTAAATACGGTTGCCTGTGAAGAGCAAACGTGCAAGTAATTTTTATAAATCTTTCTGAACATCAATTTGACTCGGTGTTCAAACTTGAAGGAATCTGTCTACTATCACTAGAACATTTTGCTGAAAATAGCTTTTCAACCAAATTAATATATGTTTGTTTTGCTAAACCAATTTAGCACCAGTAATATCCTATTGTACAGTATTTTCAATTGATAATCAACGCAAGGCGACTTTATTAATAATTACATAGTAAGATGTAGGTATTCAATGCTTGCCAAATTCTGCCGGGTTGTGTGTTTGCACACGGAATACCTTGTCATAAATATATTCCTGTGACCCAACTTTTCTGGTGTTTCACAGGGTGTGCAAATGTCATAAAATTGGGGTTAGTTTAGTAGAAGCCTGGACGTAGACTTGGGTGTAGACTGCATATAGTTCCGCCTTCATGTGAACCTGTCCTGCGCATAATATACCAGTTGCATGTATTGCGAAGTGGTTATCACGGGCCACACAACTTGCGCAAAACATGGCCACCACAGGCACTTTGTGGTATGAACGAAAATAGCCTGTTTAAATCATAACAGTTTTACTCTGATATTAAATATCTACAAGGTACGATACTTGCCATCTTTTCAACCAACGGAGGTGGATAATTTACCTGGGCCCAGCCAGCAGTAATTCAGTAATTGTAACATGCACAAAGGCTGGGACCCTGCTGGTCCCAGCCTTCGTGCATGTTACAATTACTTAATTAACGAGCCGGGCCCAAGGTACAGTAGTCCAATTCCGTTGGTTGAAAAGATGGCGAGTGTCGTACCTTCTAGATATTTAATATCGGAGTAAAACTGTTATGATTTAAACAAGCTATTTTCATTCATACCATAATGTGCCTGTGGTGGCCATGTTTTGCGAAAGTTGTTATGAGGAGAGAAATCAGCTTGATAGTAGATGTGCAGTTCACACTAGTTAACACAAACCTGGTTGTATTTTGCTCTTTTTATTTATAAGAATATTCACACAGATACCATTAAGATACCGGTGTGCTATATATACTGATAAATCGGTTCTTTGTTGTTATTCCATGACATTTATGAAGACATTAACAGCATTTACATTTCAATTATGGCAATATATTCAAGATAGTGGAAAGGCATGGAACGAGGTCAATATTTGATAATCTTGATGATGCACATTGCTGATTTCTGTTGGGTATAAATCTGTGAAAGAAATACAAGATTACAGCAAAAAATAAATTCCTGTTATTAAAAGCAACGATCAAACCAGGTTTCCTCTCCTCTAACACAACATGTGAGACTGCAATAGGGTAAGACCATAGCAAGTTCTTCCTCTGTTAAACGTCCGTGTGTGGGTAGGTTTAGAGAGTGGTTCTATGAAAAAACAAACAAACTGTGTATGCTATTTTACACTATTTACAGGTGAAGTAATGAAAATTGATTTGGGACTTGTCTAAGTTTTAAATCTGTTCATGAATTTACACTTAATAAGTTTAATAAGAATATTTTCTTATTATTTAGCGGCGATTTAAATTTATGTTAAAACCTTCATCAACCCTTTGCAAAGGGTTGAGGAAGGTTTTAACATAAATTTACATTGGTTTTTTTTCAAAGCCTTGTTTGTTTTTACCGGATACGTAAGTAGGTTTTGGCTGTCCAGGTGGACGCTTAACAGAGAAAAACAATGGCATGGCCTAGTTTCATGTCTATATAGTCACATGTGTGTGCTTCTATCTGTTTTACATGAAGGCTAGACTTTGTATGTAGTCGCATCCCACCTGTGCTTCTGTTTGTTCCTTGTCCTCCAATGAATGCCCTGCAGGTTTGTGATATGTCACAAGTAACAGTGGTTATTTAAGGAATAAAACATGAGGTTGTTGCAGTTACTGTAGTATGAAAAACCTTTGGTCTGTTTAAAGTGTGTGGCGTCCGAAGGACTCCTCCCAAACTTTAAACAGAGCAAATGTTGTTTTATACAAAAGTAAGCACAGCCGCCCTTGGTTTTATATTACTTATAATTACATTGCGTGTTCTGATAGTTTCAAAAATGTAAATAACCGAATATGGCATTAACATTAGGAATCTTATTGTTTTATTACGGTACGTGGGGCTAATGTAATGAACTGGGATATAAATGCAATACGTTGAATGGGCGTTTCCATTATGAACTTATTCGAAGGTGTAAATATTGAGGTGTAGACAGCTACTGATCAGATCATTCATTGAAGACATCTGATGTGGATCTGTGTTCTTTATATTAAGAATGTTATGTGTATGTATTCGTCAATTATACTAGTGACCCAAATTTCCATGAATTTGTGTTACACAAACATGGAACATTGGCTAGTGGATAAGATCAAATGCAGAAATAGGTGTCATGATTTTATAACTGTAAAGTGAGTATTTTAACTTGTACACGTATATTTAAATGAGTCTCAGTAATGTTATATTTCATATTTTATTTAATGACTTCAGAAGTATTAATTGGGCTGTGATAGAGAGTTCTAGCATATTGCTGGCATGTCCACACTGGTTCACAGTTACACTTTACATCTATTCATACTCACATAATCTCCACAACTGTTTATTTATTCCTGAAATGTAAAAATTAAGTAATTGTTGCGACTGCTTGCTGACTGCTAGGTTTAGTGACGACAATGACGGCTAGCATCGATTACTTGTGTGTCAGTCCGTCCATGCATTCGGCTGAAATCCGAGTTGACGGTTTTAAATTACTTGCACCATAAGTCGATTTTGACTTGCAAAATTAATGCACTTTTTATGTGCCTATAAATTAATGTACATGTACATATATTTTGATCTATAAATTAATGTACATATATTTTGATCTATAAATTAATGTACATATATTTTGATCTTTATATATATATCTGATTAATAACATTTTTGTTCATTATGGCTGCAGGATATACATTATTGATTACCGGTAATAATATTTATGATAATTAAGCAAATATGGTTTTATAATATAAAACTATATTTGCTTAATGTATCATAAATATGAATCTCCATGACAACATAAGCCAATCCACCAGATAAAATCTGTACGACTAATATTTATTGTTGAACATGACTTAGAAGATTTAATGTGATATGTGTATTGATACTACATCAGAAATTAACATGGTTTCAAAGCAGGTGTGAAAGTTATTTACTCATTTAAGGAAAACATGTTCAGGGCCGTAGCCAGTCTTATGAAACGTGTCTTATGAAGCTACGCGCTTCCACTGGATACACGTTTCATAAGACTGCACACCCGCATCGTAAAATAAAAATCGGCAAAATTTCTACCAAGGCAACTGCCTCAACGTGGCTACGGTCCTGTAGCCGATTTCATCAACATTGCAAAGTATACTTTACTAGCAAAGTATACTTTGAGGGAGTAATCATTTATTTTTCCTGAAATGCATTATTTCATATAGAACTAACAAATGCATATAATTTATTTCATGATTAAAAGTATGCAGAATTATTATACTGAATTTATTACATTATCACAGCCATTAAATGGCTGTGATAATGTAATAAATTCAGTATAATAAAAATTAATAAATGTATCATAAAATTGAAAATTTCTCCCTCAAAGTATACTTTGCTACTAAAGTATACTTTGCAATGTTGATGAAATAGGCTACTGATGTTCTTGTATTATTGATGGTTATAAATTCCTATATACTAAAGCATATGATGACATGCATGGTGCTGTATTCTTGTTATCTAAATGAGAAGGGGTGTGGGTTGTGTATTTGTTGCCAGCTCAGCTGCTGTGGCTATCATCTATATATATTACAGACATTGAAGCATTACTGCCTCTCGCAAATTTATGAGATGCTATATGGACCCGGCTTTGTCATACACTCCCGTGTGGAATTGCCGTGTTTCGCAGATATTGTTTTTGAAAAATTAATCATATTTTCAATAAACAACGTCGAAAATTGGCACAATATTCGCAGCTCATGCTTAATTTAATTCCGCATGAACTGTGAATATCGTGCCAATTTTCATAGTCATTTGCAGGAAATATTTACTGTTTTCGAAATCAAGATGACTGAAAAATTGGCGTCGGATGCGATAAGTGGGGTAAAACAAGATCGGCGGGTTCATATCATCCTTCATAAGATGCTATATTATATTGAATGTTACATGTTATTCTATGTTATATGTTAGTTTATTCGATGGTTTTCTGTATCGTTGAATGGTTGCACATTGAGTGTGTGTAACCCATCGTTTCATCGATCACTGTCTGGCAAGATGAATCTTATGGCATTTGTGGTCGCCATATTCTCAGAGTTATAAATGCACATGGTACGATTATAGTTTGCAATATTTTTGATTATTTCAATTATAAATTGAGTCTGTATATGATTGAACTGTGGAATGGTCTGAACTCTTACTCTTTGCATGCTGGTGGTGAATATAACATCCAACAAATTATGAGTATGTTTCTCTCTGTAAATATATCTGGAGGACACAATTCTAATGAAATTCCAAGACATATTCATGATATTAAAAGAGACAAATGAAAGAAAATATAACAATTTGTTGTTGTTATTTGACAATTTGAACTATTTATAGCCCACAGCATGCAAAGTGTTAAAACACCATTCAATCAATAAGCCTCCGAAAACTACCGCAGCAATATTAATCCTGAAATTACAATGAAGTCAACGGTTTTGGGTTCAATCCTAGCCTTAGACATGAAAGGATACCTACATAATATTTCCATCCCGCTGGTTTTTTTAACGTGACTTGAAAGCGAGGTCCCGTCTCTATATTACCGTAGCTGTTGCTGGGAATGTCAAGCACTTTAAAATTTTTCACTGTTTTCAATTATATCTACTGAGAATTTTTCAATATGGTCTACATTTGTCACAAATGTCCTACGGTTATGTTGTCCAGTGTTGACCTTCATGTCGTTATGGTATTCATCGTAGTTTCACCGGGAATGTTGTATAGCAATTTACGTTATTTCGGCCAATGATTGGCTAAGCTATTGCCTTAGGAAGTATTTGACCAGCGTTGTCCCAGATCAGACTGTGCATCCGCACAGTCTGATCAGGGACTACACTGGTCACCATTTACACACTGATGAATAAATATGCTAGGATTTGCCAGTGCTAACTGTCTGTCGGCAGCCCATGTGTTTATCATAGTCCTCATGCTGGTGATTTTGTATGCCAGTCTTACCACGAAGAGAAAGAATTTTACCATTGCTTGGTCATGTGACTTTCATGTCATGTGATCTCCTAAATGTCATATGATTTAGTAGTGCGTGTCATGTTACTCGGATGAGAAGAATTGTCCTTCACAGTAGAATTCAGGTTATATTACGGGATCTATTTATTTTATATAGATAGTTGTATCATAACATTTTCCGATTCAATTGATGAACAATTTTTAACAGCTGAACAAATATTTGAGATTGGAAGATAAATAGTTCATGTATGTAGTATATTTGTATTTCACCAAAGTTTTTATGCACTTTATTGTGCAATACATGATCACATGTACATTTATATTTTCCGAAGGAATTGTAGATTTTGATATTATAATTTAACAGTGAACATTCAGATATAAATGCTTTGTAGAAAACATATCTTACTGTTACAGTGGGTGGTGGTCGTGCGAATGAGACAGCGTAAATTAACGGTATGGGTTCCTCCTTATAGGAATCACGATTTGCCTGGTTTGGCCCCTCAGGTACGTTTTTATCTTTGGCTCTTTAGTTACCTGGGAGTTGAATTGCGTTATTGCCCTATATATTTCAGGGCTGAAAATATAGTTTTGTTATTGTAAATATTCAGTTCTGATTTTGGGATTTTCCCCTCATTTGTACATGTACTTGAACATGTACATGTACTTGTACAGGTAATATATGGGATTTAGTACTAAACCCATTGACCCAGCCTTAAATGACCTTAGCTGTTGATAGACCGTTAAACACCAACAAACAAACTTACTGCTACAGTCAAGCCTCTCTAAACCAGAGAACCAGGGAGGTCCCCAGGGTGTCCGGCTGAGAGAGGTTTCACTGTAAATCAGGCATTTGATCATTATGAATCATAGCTGTGTGTTGTGTGATCACGTACAGACATTATCACCTGAGCTAAATGACCAAGAAACTCATCAAAAATAATATCGCATGTGTTTTCTTGGTGTCCAGTTAAGAGAGGTTCCACTGTATGCATGTTTTCAGTTTATGGGTTTTTTTAGGGAGACATTTTCAATTTTAGGATAAATTTATTAATTTTTATTATACTGAATTTATTACATTATCACAGCCATTATGGCTGTGATAATGTAATAAATTCAGTATAATAATTCTGCATACTTTTAATCATCAAATATATGCAGTCGTTAGTTCTATATGAAATAATGCTTTTCGGGAAAAATAAATGATTTCTCCCTCAAAGTATACTTTGCTAGAAAAGTATACTTTGCAATGTTGGTGAAATAGGCTACTGGTAGAGCAGGATGCGTATCGTGTTTGGACCTATGTTCATCCATCTATTTCCATGCGTTTCTCTGGTCTGCCGCCGTGGGTCATTTGTGTGCCGACAGGCCGTATTTGCTAGTTTCTCTATAAATTCCCTGTAGTCAGTTGGTGTTTAATTAACTCTTTCAACGCCACAGACCTCTTTTGTGATGTCTGCAAACAGTGTAGATCCCGATGAGCCTCATCTCAATAGGATCTGCACTTTTTGCCAGTAGCTTTCATATTTTTTAGACCCGGATTGGTCGGAAAATTGACAGCCCATTCCAGTTACATAGGGTTTGTAAGGGTTAACAGAACACAGCAAAAGTACACTGCTAGTGTGGTGATCATGTATGCCTGTATATTCAGTCACTTCATTTGTACATGTACTATACGTTGTATCACAGGTGGAAGACTCTGACCTATAACGCAAAAAAAGTGCCCATTAAAAAAATCCCATTACCCCACCTACCTGGTCTCGTACTGTAAATTATGTTTTTAACGTAATGTACAGTACGAGACCAGGTGGGCGGGGTTATTAGATTTTTTAATGGACATTTTTGTGTGTGTCACAGGTCCGAGTCTTCCACTTGTGTGTTGTATCACAGATTAATTCTAAATGTACATCTACACTACTTATTCCCGCACATAGCAGAATAAGACACTCCCCTTAAATTAAAGGTACATGCCCACTCAGCAGGCACAAACTGTTCTTTATATCAGAGACATCATCCGAGACATTTTCTGGCAAAATAAACATTCATTCACCATTACCCCACGTATTGATAGGCATTATTATACATTTTATATCAGACGTAAATGTCTACACTAAATATCAGGGGCGATAACCGTGTTTCCTTAAAATGTTAACGGACATTACTATTTATTCTCTGTATTTATTTTTTGATGTGCAATAATCATACTTTATAATCTGTCGAAAATATTTTTTTTTTTGCATATTAAAATATCCTGATACCACCGCGACTCGCTATCGGTAAAATAAATATTACTAAATACATGTAATCATACCTCTATACTTATTTAATTCCTATAAAGAACATTTTGTGCCTACTGAGTGAGCATGTAGTACCTTTAAAAATACTCTGTCTGTCAGGGTCCTATATTGTAGCATGTTTATATCACACAATGAACCACGATTCAGGGGCCCGTTTCACTAAACTTTGTAGTGTACGACTAAAATGTTCGTAAGTGTAAATTTAGGATCGTCTGAAAATTTCAATTGATGGATTTACATTTATTGAGCATAGGAATATAAATCCAATAATTGTTTGCAAGAAAACATTGTTAATGTGAAATTTACAGACTATCATAAGTTTGCACTTACAAACTTTTTAGTCGTACAAAGTTTAGTGAAACGGCCCCTGTTGCATTGTCTGTCAGCAAGTTATTTCCAGTCATACATTATGAGTACAAGCTATGGGGTACAGCAGCACTTATGGTATCTTGCCAGTGGAACAACAGGGGCCCGTTTCACTAAACTTCTTCCGAATAAAATGTGAAAATTTAGGATCGTCGAAAATTTCAATTGATGGGTTTATATTTATTGAGCATAGGCTGCATATGCAGCCTATGCTCAATAAATGTAAATCCAATAATTTTTTACAAGAAAACTGTTGATGTGAAATTTACGGACTATCATAAATTTTCACTTACGAACATTTTAGTCGTACAAAGTTTAGTCAAACGGCCCTCTGTTCTTCAAATGCAGAACTGCCTTATAGATGATAATCAGAACTCTGAACAGACTACGAACAGACTGGCTATTTTACCAATTTCGAACTGGAGTTTCTGGAAATATATCCATGGGCAGGAGTGTTCATGTTGGGGTCTTTTGTAGCTTTTTATGGACATTTTATGGACATTTACTCTGGAATATATATACAATTTCCATTTTCTAATGATATTACCCCTCTCACTGTGATACAAACCGCTAACTAGTGCATAATAGTCGCTTTACAACATACAATACATATATATACATCTTAATATATAACCAGAGTTTTATTGCAACTTGTCCCCATGTCGCTGGGCAAACATTAACCTTGAATTTTAATGATGATATGTCAGAAAAATCATACAGAAATATTATGTAAATAATATCGAATATTAGTATTAGCTTTACATAGTAGTTTGCATGCAAAGTAGAATCAGTTTATATAGATATCGTCTTAAACCTTAGACCGCTACTCACAACAATTGTTCTCTGCTGTTGCTTTTATATCTTGCCTTATTTCTCAATAAAAACATGGTTTGGCAGTACTTCAGAATCATTTCCAAAGGAAATGATTCTGAATTGCTGTCAAAGCATGTTGTGAATTATTCTAAAGTGCTGTAAAAGCATGTTTTTGATGATAAAAATGGAAAATAGAAAATATACAGCAGACGACAAAACAAATAAGATAGCGGTCTAAGGGTTAATATGTTTATTACACTTCTAACACTAGAGACCTCTTTACTAATATTTGCAAAAATTGTACATCATGATGAGCCGACTCATAACGAGCCATCTCATCAAGATCTGCACCATTTGTGGATACTTTTTAATTTTTACAAAATGACCCCATTTCCTACATAATGGAACAGTCTCAAACTGAACACGAAAGAGTCTGTATCATTTACATAGGGGTGAAAGGGTTAACCAATTTCAGTCTAAGGACCTGATAGTTTTTGTTGAAAAAATCTCACTATTTTTTGTATTTCTCCATAAATGTATATGTTGTTACCACTCATTTGAACCGTCTCATTGAGACGGTTCAAATGAGTGGTAACAACATATACTTTCGAGATGAAATAAAGAAAATGGGATTTGTTTCCTCCTAAAAAGTTTAATACTACAGTGGAACCTCTCTAAAATGGACACCCATTGTAAATAAGACATGTGAGCACTTCATGAACAGTCATCATAATCAGAGATACATAACAGCGAAACACTGCTAAGGTAAACATCCATATTTCCCCGAGTGTCCGGTTTAGAGGGGTTCCACTGTACTATAATTGTATCCCGTCTTTATCGGGTTAATAAGCGCAATTTAGTGAATCAGCGACATCAAAGCTTGCTCTGTTTCCATTGAACGTATTGGCATAAAACACTTCATACAATCTACAAGCCACACCATCATTATTATTTTGTACAATTTAGTCCCATATATGCGAACCGTCATGGCAAAAGGGGCTTATTGACCAGTGTAGCTCCTGATCATCTGGGACTACCATGCAGCCTGATACCATGTGACTGGAGAAATGGGGCTTATGTAATTTGTGACCAGTGTAGCTCCTGATCATTTATCACACCCGTGTAGCCTGGTATCGATCTATACCGCCTGTTAGCAGCATGTCTGATGTTTCATTCATGGAATAGCGAACAGTCGATCTTGACCAGACTGTGCGGATGCACTGGCTTATATGGATCTACACTGGTCGCAAACTCATAATTTCCATTTCCCCAGTCACCTTCACTAAACTTCTTACGACTAAAATGTTTGTAAGTGCAAATTTAGGATCATCTGGAAATTTCAATTGTTGGATTTACATTTATTGACCATAGCCTATGCTCAATAAAGGTAAATCCAATAATTGTTTACAAGAACACATTGTTAAATTTACAGACTATCATAATTTTGCACTTACAAACATTTTAGTTGTACAAAGTTTAGTGAAACGGCCACATGAGTCTCAATGTTTTGTTAAACCCATCACAAATGTTTGCCAAGCCAAGCTAAATAACACATGATGTAGGTCCTGATCAGACTGCACGGTTGTACAGGCAGGCAGATCTGGAGCTACACTGATCACAAAATCAATAAGCCCATTTTTGTCATGACAACTCGCATACAGCTCCGCAGACAATCAGTCGTGTGTATTATGCTAGCTTTAATATTATATTTTATTTATGTGTATTATGTTGTCATGTTGTATACTTAATCATCTGTCAAAGCAAATGTTTATCACAAGTTCTATTTTAGCCACTGACTGAAAACATTTGTTTGCGTTTACAAGAAAACATTGTTAATGTGAAATTTACAGACTATCATAATTTTGCACTTGTGAACATATTTTAGTCGTAAGGTGTTTATTGAAAAGGCCCCCAGAGTATTGGGGAATCTGTTGACTGAATGTTGGACAGGGCAGACCATGATCAGAATGTACGGATGCACAGATTGGTCTAAGTCTATATTTACAAAACAAACAGTAATAAGCGTGTATTTTTTCCAGATGCATTATAGTCCTTGTATCAGCTGGTGCTTATATCGGGCATTGTGTATGTACATATAATTCCAGCACAAAAATATTTACACAATTCCCTAAAATTTGATTGGCCCGTAGCAAGTCTCTGTCCAAAATTTATATCCCAGTAAACTCCCACGCCGAACTACTTTCCGTAACCGTGAGGCGCAGTTAAAATAATTCTTAAGAAAACAGAAAATAAACACATTTTCTTGATTAATTTATTTCAAATGCTGGATTTATAAGGAATGAATGGCCTTTTTGTTGAATTTATCGGGGATATAAACTTGGAAAAGTCGCGGGAATACTGGACGAAGGCCAGAAGGCCTCGTCCAGTATTCCCGCGACATTTCCAAGTTTATACCCCGATAAATTCCACAAAAAGCCATTCATTCCTATAGTAAATGTATAAAACACATTTCTAGATAATAATCAACATCAAGGAGAAGTATCACTGGACACGTTTCATGAAGTCAGATCTGACCATCTATCAGGGTATATCTCTGGTATATACACGTAACTTTGCCACTGTTTGACAAAACTAGGTTGGCTTTATCTTTTTGTGCTTAGTTTCGTACAAACAATGGTGTTTTTTGTGTGTGTTTTTTTCTAGTTGATCGAGATAGACAGCGAAAATAATTTCTACATTTTAGACAATGAGTATTATATATTATAATTATTTGTCCCTTTATTCAGAAAGTCGTGTAGTCGACAGGGCTCCAGATAAGGAAATAGTAATTGAGTATTGTCGCTCCATCATTTCTGAAGCAATTGGTTATTTCAAATTTGAATTGGGTAAATTAAAATCATACTACTGTTTACACATCAAACAGCAATTATTGAATAGTTTGCTTCAAAATGAAAACATGTCTTGGCATTTGGAGACGATTCTAATGAAATACCAAGATATGTTTTCATAGAAAATAAGAAAAATATGCTATATTTGTGCTCTGTTTATTGTTTTCTGCAGCATGGTAAAGCTACCATAAAATTCTTATTGCTTTTTGATACTCGTTACTTCTGATTTCAATTGGGTGTTTGGCAATTTTAATTGGGTATTTGAGAAAATAAGCAGCTTATCTGGAGCTCTGAGTAGATCTACCTTTAATATTATCATGTTCATAAATGATCTTCTGTTTGATAAAACCGCACTCATCTCTTCAACATAGAATGTCAATGACTGTAGTAGAACATTTTTTCGCCAAAATTCTACCTATTTTCCTATGTTTCCTTCAAGAAAGTATATGTTGTCACCACTCATTTGGACCGTCTCAACGAGACGGTCCAAATGAGTGGTGACAACATATACTTTTATCAAGGAATAAACAAAATAACCAGATCTTTTTTCAACAAAAAAGTGTACCGATATACCACAATGGGTATAGTTAACTTTCCTATCAATACTTGCAGCCCTCCCCGGGTGTCCAATTTGCAGAGGTTCCACTGTGACAGATTTTGATTCAAGCCCAGTGACCTGGCCTGAAATGACCTTAGCTGTTGACAGGCCGTCACACACCATTAAATCAAATCAAATCACTGTATCACATGATGAGAGTGCAGATGTCAGACTAAGATCAGTCACCTGTTTGTTTTGTCTTGTATAAATCATAACTGTCGCTTTATTGTCCGTTCTTACGTCTTCTGTATAGTATGTAAACAAAGTGAAACATTAAATGCTTGAAATTTTACACCACCCTCCGTTTGTATCCTTGTGTGTGCCTCCTGGGTTTGTGCTTGAAATACCTGCGTACCCCTATGTGTTTGTACACGTGTGTGTATGTGACCTACAGCAACAGAAATTGTCTTATTTACAGGGGCCCATTTCACTAAACTTCGTATAGGACTTAAATGTTCGTAAGTGAAAATTTCGGATCGTCTGGAAATTTCAATTGATGGATTTACATTTATTGAGCATAGGCTGCATGCAGCCTATGCTCAATCGATGTAAATCCAATAATTGTTCACAAGAAAACATTGTTAATGTGAAACTTACAGACGATTATAATTTTGCACTTATGAACATGCGAAGTTTAGTGAAGTGTATTTATGCAAAAAAAACACCTGGTGGTGTCGGCATCCGTCTGTCTGTCTGTCCATCAACAAATGTTAACCCTTTCAATGCTAACTAACTGGAATGGACTGTCGTGTTTAAATTTAAGGACTAATCCGATTGTCACAAAATGATTTTGAGACTAGTCAATTTGTAAGGAGGTGCGTTTCCTACAATCGGGCTCCCATTAGCTGCACTGTTTAAACTTGCCCGTTTTCTCCTGGCACACCATACCGTTCTGGAATGCCTATCCAATACTTCGAAGCCCCTGCAGGGGACATGGATTTTTGTTCCCTCAATTTAACAATTCGTTCCTTCGAATTAACGATTCGTTCCCTCGATATAACAATTCGTTCCCTCGAATGAACCAATTTCTTCCCTCGAAATTGTTAATTCGAGGGAACGAATTGTTAAATTGAGGGAACGAATTGTTAATGGGTGTGAACGAATTGTTAATTCGTGTGAACAAATTGTTAAATTGAGGGAACGAATTGTTATTTCGTGGGAACGAATTAATATAAAAATAATTTATACGTCCCCTGCGGGGCTCGGTACAATACAACATCACAAATCCCATGGTGAAGCCCCACCCCGGTATGAGTTATTTCCCCTAGTCCACTGGTAATCATTAGCACTGGGACTGTAAGTTGGTGCACATCGTGCAATTTCACATACACAACATAAGTTTAAGTACGTGAAAGTGCAGTATAGACAATATAAAAGATATAGCCTGTACGAGTTGTGTGCAATAATTGCGCATGAAAACGCGGAAGTCGAGTCGAAATATTGTATGTATTAACCCTTTCACCCTAGAGTATATTATCTGCAACATTATTTAATTCAGGAATGCAAATAAACAATGCATACACGCGTTATTGGAGAGTGTATACATAATAGTTATAGTTCACATATTGAAGTTTTAAGAAATTAGTTTATTAAATATGCAATATGTGAACTATAACGTATTGGTTGCCCCACCTTCTTGGTGTACACATGTCTGTTTCACTGCAAGACCCGCATATACGTGCTAATCGCTGCTGAATATACGTCTGGTTTGGACTGTTACGTCATTGGCATTCTTGTATGTGGGCGTTGAATCTGGTTATATCCCTTATAAGAGTAAGACGACTATTATAATCATTACTGAACGTATTTGTTTTAATTATACATTATTGTGCTGATTGTAAGATGCTCACCATATACAGGTGCAATACCGTCGGTGTATGTGGCTGTGACGAGAAATGGGGCTTTCGGGTTTTGTGACCAGTGTATATCCAGATCAGCCTGTGCCCCCGCACAGTACGGGCCTGTGCATCCGCAGTCTGATCAGGATCAGGATCTGCACTGTTCGCCATTCCATCAATGAAACACCTCAGTCACCTGCCATGTTTCTAAACAGCAATATAGATCGTTTTCATTCTAAATTAGTGTTCTATTTGATCATGAGCTAGACTGCAGGCCCGTACGCAGGAATTTATATAGGGGGGGGGGGGGGGTGTGTGCTTTAACCGTGGCACCCCCTCTGCATACGGACCTGGGTCGCTGGTTACACATCCCATAAGCCCCATTTATCCAGTCCCAGCCACACAGGATATTACTGTTAAACGGACATAAAGGACCAATCAATGAATCGACCAATCAACAGTTGACTGTTTCCATGCAACATGCCCATAGGCACAGCCTCGTGGTCTCCGAATAAACCCACGAGGTGACATGATAATCCAACATACGGTAGTAGGGGCGGATCTGGAGGGGGCGGAGTTCAGGGTTGCAACCCCCACCCCCCCACCTCCCCCCCGCCCGTTCACCCACGGAGTTTACATAGATCACCACCAGTTGGAATCTGAATTTAAATGCCGTAAAACACAGGAAAGTGCATTTCGAAGAGCTAAACAATAGGACAACCCGCTAGTTGCGAACGGTAACTTGCAATTACTCCCGTACCGTCCGTACGGGAGTAGATTGCAAAAGTTAATTACCTTCGCAACTAGACACCCCCCCCCCCCACCGTTCCCCAAATGCTGGATCCGCCCCTGGGTGCTGATATAATTACAAACGAAGTCAGGTAATGACCACATAAAGTTGTTTGGATCTACTGCAGTCAATCGAATACATGTTCATGATTAATGTTTAACATGTATTTAACCCGTATGCCACAGGATAATGTCCTATGACATGAATTAATATTGTTACTGCACAGACAGTTTTCGTTGTTATCATATACCTCTCCTCTCACCAGATAAGCCAGTATTAGTGTACAGTACGGTTTCTTTTGTCGCTGAGCATAGACGCAAATTGATCTGAAGGTGTAAGAAAAATAACTCGAGCAGTCTTCTGATGTTGGAAAACATGAGTTATCTTTCGTAGGTTGTTCTTGAACTCTCGTCATTCGTAATTGATTCAGTATATTAATACTTCTCAAATGCATACAATATGTAAGCATATACTACGTTTAAAGGCTATATTAGCTTACGCATGTAGTACACCATAATGATGTTACATACGAAGTACAAAGACTGCTGCAGCTAATATAGTTTTAATGTTTTCCGACTTACTAGAAACGTATCACAGGTTGAAGTAACGGACCGAGGTCTATAAATACATTAAATATGCCTAAAAGCATCAATAAATGAAAAAAAGAATGATAGAAATGATAGAAATGTGACGGGTATAACTGTAGGTTTGATCAAATGTTCGATTGGAAAAAATGTTTTTTTCTATGCGAAATGTTTCTTTACGGGCCGGGACGACGTAAACGTGTATTTTGAACCCGATGTTTACTCCGTTATATAGCAATATCGGCCTCGGAAATGTTGCGGTTCTTTCCCGAGCTCGCAATGATCATAATTTTTTTAAAACAAAACAATCGATAGCTCGAAAACGCGTTGACATACCGCATCGGGGAATATATCGTTGCGGAATACTAACATTGTCCCAACTTCTGCAATAGGCGACAATGATATAACTCGGTTGACGTTTCGTCAGAGTCCGTTGTCTCGAGGCCGTCCTGGTTCGGCCTATTAAAAAGTAAGCAACCTTGTATAATGGAGTATATGGAGGGGGTAAAAAAAAAAAAGTTTCGCTTATATTTTTTTTCATTTATTGATGCTTTTAGACATATTTAATGTATTTATAGACCTCGGTCCGTTACTTCAACCTGTGAAACGTATCTGCAGCTAATATAGTTTAAATGTTTTCCGACTTACAAATGTTTTCCGATTTACTAGAAACGTATGGACATACCGACGGACGTACATACGGACGGACACCCATAACAAAACAATATACATGTACTCATGTTAATTCAAAAAGAGGATATATAATAACCAGGGCCCCCATTTGGCATGTAACCAGAGCCCTTATTTGACAGGTTACCAGGGCCCCTGTTTGGCGGGTAAAAGGGGCCCATATTTAGAGGGTTACCAGAGTGCCCCTATGTGGCAGGTAACGTTACCAACCCATCTCGTTGATTCGGCGAGCAATGTCGTTCAGAAACAAAGCGCTGAAAGTGCCCGCGAGCGCCAGGGCTGCTGAACATACCTCAGATGTGCAGCCTCTGCTTAAATATACATCTATTGTCTCGATCCTGCTAATCTGGTTCTGCACAGGTTGCAAATATAATAAGCCAGTTTTCTCAAAAGACAGTGATACTTTATCACAAGATACATACATGTACGTATATAGTTGCGAACAGTAACTCTTACAATATACTCCCGTACCGTCCGTAGGCAATAAGCCAATTTTCTCCAAAGAAAGGCTTAATGCTCACAAGATAATACATGTACGTATATAGTTGCGAACAGTAACTCTTGCAATATACTCGGAATACGGGAGTAGATTGCAAGAGTTACTGTTCGCAACTAGAACGTTTACATGTAACATAATAGTTGTTTCCCTGGTTGATTTTGCAACACGTATGTCGTTTTTAAGAATCGATTTCCGTGTCGGAGACACGGAAATCGATTCTTCGCAAAAACGACAGAAGTTTGGGCGAAAATACAGAGACCACAAAATGCAGCTTAACAAGACGCGTTTGATGCGCCATATTTCATCAAAATCCGTTACGTAAGAAGGACACTATACAAAAATACGTACTTTGAATCGGTACTTAATGTTGTTGTTAGTATCACGTGATCATACACCTTGTATACGGGATCAACATTGTTTTTCCATGTATTCGATGTATACACAACTTATTATTGCTTACGTTGTTTACGCGTATATTTCCTTGTGTGTTACCAGGAACAAGAAAACGGAGACGACCAAGGATTCTGCAATATGGTAAATATGTTTATATCTTCCCTGCCCTGCCCTGCCCTGTCTAAGAAAACGGACCATACGACGTGCGCGACCAGTGTAGCCCCAGATCAGACTGCATATTGGCAAAAGTTGAAACTCTTTGCACGCCGGTGTCTTGATTTATTACTCTACACTGTCTTGTTGGTATTCACATTCTTCTATATACTAGACTCATAATTCTAATAGGTATGAATTTATTACAATTTAAAGGTACATGCCCACTCAGTAGTCACAACATGTTCTTTATAGGAAGTAATAAGGGTATAATTCTGTCACTATTCCACCAGTTCTAAATATTACGAGTGCCTGCTAGTAATATTTATATATATTTACGAGCGTTGGTATCAGGCTATTTTCATATGCAAATGAGGCATGATATTTTTTCATTATTTATACTAATTAAATGCGTCACCTGAACAAACTTATTTTCGACAGATTATAAGTAATGTCCGTTAACATTTTAAGGAAACACGGTTATCGCCCCTGTTATCAGTGTGGAAAGATGCTTCTGATATAAAATGTATAATATTTCCAATCAATGCGTGGGGTAATGGTGAATGAATGTTTAATTTGCCAGGAAATGTCTCAGATGATGTCTCTGATATAAAGAACATTTTGTGCCTACTGAGAGGGAATGTACCTTTAACAAGGCACGTGCACAAGGGGTATTGCGAGATTTAGCTTACACGTACTTCATATCCCCGATATATATACGTCCCTGGTTATGTCTATAGGTCGTGTTCGTTTCCTTGGTATACACCGTGCACCCATTACAGGAAGCGGAAGATACAGGTGACAAGGTGTACGTCCAGAAAACGTCACTCGTCCTAAAGGTAGGATACCTGGCGTGACTGAATTACAAACACGGCTACAGGGTGTGGCCATATGTAGTCCTCACTTGTGTCGCCAACATGGTCGTTGAAACGGCAAGGCACCGACATATCGAATATTGGCACTGTGTATACTAAAGCTGTCCTAGAAATAAGTATACGTTTGCTATACAGTGAAACCTCTCTAACCGGACACGCTGGGAGATCCCCAGGGTGTCCGTCTTAGAGAGGGTTCACTGTAAATCAGGCATTTTGATCATTCTGAGCCATAGCTGTGTACTATGCGATACATATATATAACATTATCGCCTGAGATAAATGATGAAGAAAAAAAAGATCACATGTGTTTTCTGGGTGCCCCGTTTAAAGAGGTTCCAATGTATCTCATAACTGCTTAAAACGAATTGTTCAATTGAGGGAACGAATTATTGTCATTTCGTGAGAACGAATTGTCAATTCGAGGGAGCGAATTGTTATTTCGCGGGAACGAATTGTTAATTCGAGGGTACGAATTTTTAAATTGAGGGAACGAATTGTTATTTCGTGGGAACGAATTAATAAAAAAAATAATTCCATGTCCCCTACGGCGCTCCGTAGTTGTGCAAGTGCGATAACTCATGAACTATACATGTACATTGGACCCTCTCTAAGCCGGACAACAAGAAACAGATAATGTGATCATAATTTTGATAGGTTAGGTTTCTTGGACATTATTCTCGGGTGATAATGCCTGTTCGTGATCGCATAGCACACAACTATGGCTCAACTATGAATAATCAAATGCCTGATTTACAGTGAAACATCGTTAAACCGGACAGCCTGGGGACCTCCATGGTGTCCGGTTTAGCGAGGTTCCACTGTATTTACAAACTGTACGATATTTTCCGTAAATGACGCCGACAGTTGACGACATCGTGAACTTTCGATGTCATTTACACAAAATATCCTAGTTTCTTTAACAAAGTTACATTTCTGAGAAAGGAAATGCCTTGTCGTTTGTACTGGCCCTGTTGGTGCCGTGGGGGCGTTTCACTAAACTTCGTACGACTAAAAAGTTCGTAAGTGCAAAATTATGATAGTCTGTAAATTTCACATTCACAATGTTGTCTTTAAACAATTATTGGATTTACATGTATTGAGCATAGGCTGCATGCAGCCTATGCTCAACAAATGTAAATCCATCAATTGAAATTTTCAGACGATCCTAAATTTGTACTTACATTTTAGTCGTACGAAGTTTAGTGAAACGACCCCCTGGTGTGTCCTATTATGCGGCTGTGTCTGGAGAAATTGGGCTTATGGGACGTGTGACCAGTGTAGCTCCCGATCAAATAGCACACTAAAATAACCCGGTAACAATGTGTAGTAAAACCATTAAGTCCCATTTCTCCAGTCACCGCCACATAGCTTAATGTATTCATTGTATACATGTTGTTGTCTTATTTATATTTCTTTCTAGGACCCATTTACGGTTAAATGTTGGGTAAGCGCATTTAGTCTGTGTCAGTACATGGGGTATTACGGGCATATATATGTGTGATTTATGGTGGGGACAAGTGATTTGGTTCAGATGGCAATACACGTATATTATTCCGCAGGGACTTTTTGGTATGAACGAGAAAATCCTTTTTAAATTATACCCGATTTTACTCCGATATTAAATATCTAGAAGGTAGGACACTCGCCATCTTTTCAACCAACGGAAGTGGATTATTTACATTGGGCCCGGCTCGCTAATTCAGTAATTGTAACGTACACGAAGGCCGGGACCCTGCAGGTCCCGGCCTTCGTGCGCGTTACTATTACTGAATTAGAGATCCGGGCCTAAGGTACACTAGTACCACTTCCGTTGGTTGAAAAATGGCGAGTGTCCTACCTTCAAGATATTTAATATCGGAGTAAATTGGGTATGGTTTAAAGAGTGTTTTTTTCGTTCATACCACAAAGTGCCTGTGTATTATCCAAGAGGAGTTACGAACCCTATCAAGCAGTCAGAATCAGCACAGACGAACGACTCGGATTCAGGACTCAGTAAGGTACATGATCACATGGTTACCACAACAACGACAATCTCTGAAAGTGTTGAAAGCGCACCCAAATGTTATTTGATATTTTTATTAATATGCAACGGATAATTTGGAAATATGGCGCAGCAAACGTGTCTTCATGACCTGCATTTGGTGGTCTCGGGACTTCGGCACATACTTATGTCGTTTTTGCGAAGAATCGATTTCCGTATTAGTATTGACAGTATACTGTCAATACTATTGACAGTATACTGTCAATACTGACACGGAAATCAATTCTTCGCAAACAAAACGACAGAAGTTTGGGCCAAAGTACCGAGACCACCAAATGCAGCTAAACAAGACGCGTTTGATGCGCCATATTTCATTAAAATCCGTTAAATACGTATTTTTAATCGGAGGCTCTTCTGGAAGTTTCAGTACTGTTGTAGTTGTTGTTGTAACCACGTGAGTATGCACCTTCAAATGGCTCATTATACACGATACACCACCCACCACTTGGATAATGATAACATATGTATTGAAATGGGTGGGTGGGATGATATTGAGTGAGACATTTACGAGTCCTGGGTCAAAGTCCCGGTTACCTGTGAGAATATGTTGAATAAACATAATGTAACTGAAGGGTTCAGCCGAATAAGGAGGTTAACTTAGCCCCCTTCTTCAAATGACCCGTAGATTGCAATGAAACCTCTCTACCTCCCAATGTGTCCGGTTTAGAGAGGTCCCACTGTATACAACGGACATTGGCTGCTCATTTAAAAGCCGCTCCAACATTTATCTGATGTACGTCACTTTCTACCAACCAATATATTATGACTTAACCCATGTGCTGACGAATATAGCTTTTATTTTATTTGTGGCTGTAGCTAGGAAAATGGGGCTTATGGATTTTGCGACCAGTGTAGATCCAGATCAGCCTGTGCATCCGCACAGTCTGATCAGGATCTGCACTGTTAGTTTAAACATATTTTATTTGTATATTATTTACAAGTAATGCATCAATCATAGTAAATACAGAATTATACAAATGGGATTGGATTGAAAGCAAGCTTATAAAAATCCTCTCCCTGACGTGTAACTTGGTATCACAGGCTGCAAGAACCAGGACATAACAAACATAATTAATACTGCCATTAGAATAAAATTGAGATTTTATTTTTGCTTTATGCTCATAGTTTCTGCTTCCTGCGATACCCGTAGATGTAATATAGATGACAATATGTAAATATACATGCATTAAACAATTTTAACAAAAAAAGAAAAGACAACTATTTTAGTTCGTTATTATAAAACAAAAATAGAGAGAGAAAAAAAAAAAATTCCACTGCGGCAGTTCGAGAAAACAAAATATGTTCGCACACCAAGCCACCCACGCCCACATTAAGTCTTGGTTGTCGTGATGATGTTCAAAAGCAGACACATTGGAACCCCCAGGGCGTCCGGCATAGGGAAGTTCCACTGTAAATCAGTCATATGATCACTCCTACACCTCTTTCATGCCTTGCAATCACGAACAGACTGTACCATGAGAGATAGATAAAAATAAAAATAAAAATAAAACCCACCAGAATTAACAACACAGCCATTTACAAGGTGTCCGGCTGACAGAGGTTCCACCGTACCATTTGAAAGCGACTTGTATTCTCTATGTACATTCTTACAGATGTAAATATTGTTTTCGTTAGTAGGATCGTCCCAGTTGTATATTACCATAGAGTATAGTATGGAGGGTCGGTTGACAATAAGCTTGTATATCATCTATTAGTTGGTTTCTATGTAATGCATATCTTGGACAGGAGAAAAAGTAGTGAGTGGCATCTTCAACTTGACCACAGATACAATTTGGTGATTCAACAATATTTTTGCAATGAAGGTCATAGTTAAGAGCACTGCATTTTGTCCGGAGTCGTGTATGTATTACTTGCATATGCCGTTGACCACTGTTAATAACTTGGAACCTTGTCTGTGATTTTTTTAATTTTGGTTTTAAAACAACTAAGTGAAGGAGCATTCCGTGTGTTTTCTGACATAGAGTTCCAGTCTCGGACTGAAGAGGGAAGAAATGAGTTATAAAAGAGAGTTGTTCTGGATCGTATGGTCTGTAGGTTGTCAGCATTTCTTAAATTGTAACGAGTAGTGTCTGTTTGAGGCGGAAGGATATCTACAAGGTAATTAGGTGAAATGCCGTTTTTCATTTTGTAAAAAAGCGACAGTTTATGTGAATGTCGTCTATTTTCTAATGTTTCCCAGCAGATTTCAGCATATAATGAATCTATTGAAATTAGCCGTTTAGTTGCACCTGTAGCTATACGGGCAGCTTCAATTTGGATTGTTTCCAATGCCATCTTTCTCATATTGAGTACAATTATCCCATACGATATCAGCATATTCTAACAGAGGTCTAATAAAGGAAAGGTAAATTATTTCGAGACATTTTCTATCTAGAATGTATTTTAGTTTTCTCATAATGTATATTCTACGCCATGCTTTCCTGTTATATTATTCATAATGTTGATGCCATGTTCCTTCATTGTTAAAGTATATACCTATGGTGTTTGTGGCTTTCAACTTCTGAAACATTAACATTATTCATCAATATTGGGGAATGTGCTGGTCTGTTACGTTTCCGTGATATAAGTAGTGATTCTGTCTCTTAGGGTTAAATGTTACAAGCCATTTATTAGACCAATTGGTTAATAATTTTAAGATCGGAATTAATGGTCCTAGTAGCAGTTTCGGGAGTGTCTACAATAAGGTATAAGCTGGTGTCATCAGCGAAGAGGCGTATATTGGAGCTTATGTCCATAACAATATCATTTATGTATAGGAGAAATAACAATGGTCCGAGGATAGAACCTTGTGGGACACCAGCTCTAATGTGGTTCCAGTTAGAGTAGACTCCTGGCAGCACAACCCTTTGTTTCCGATTACTAAGGTAGCTGGCGAACCAGTCATGAACGTTATTAGTAACACCTGCCGCTGTTAATTTCATAAGCAGACCGGTATGCCAGACACGGTCAAATGCTTTGCTGATATCACAAAATACAACCCGGACTTCTTTTCCATCATCATCAGGATCTGCACTGTTCGCCATTCCATCAATGGTGCACACGTGACGCTTCTAACAAGCAATATAGATCGTTATCATGCTACAGGAGTGTGATATTTGACCAGGAGCTAAACTGGTCACACATCCCATAAGTCCCATTTCTTCAGTCACAGCCACATTTTAGCAAGTCTGTGTCAAGTGTTTAGATACAGGGTTGCCTAGTGATAGACGTTTAGTTTCGTATTTTACATTGTCCTTTCCTGACCTTAGCAAGTGACCTTCGCCTCTGACATTTACATACCTTGCCAACGGGATCCAATTTTAGTTGTATCCACGATTATTAACTGATTAACCCTTAAAAGGTGGGAACCAGAAATGTCGTCTGCTGTTGTTTCATATTTTGTATTATTTCGCAGTAAACACATGGTCTTACAGCTGGAAATGATTTTAAAATGCTGTCAAACTATGTTTTTCATGAGTATAATGGCAAACAAAACATAAATAGCAGACGACAAAATATATTAATACCTGATCATGTAACTCGTGTTCCACAACTAAATTGACTTCGTCTATGATGAAACATTCTGGAACTCCATGTGATAAATTTCAAACACAATTTGTGTACGAGCCTGTCTTCACAATTCCATTCCTTCAATGAAACAAATTGTTTCAATTTGTATTGCTTTTTGATACTCGCTACTTCTGATGTCAATTGGGGTCTTGGCAATTGTAATTGGGTATTTAAGCAAATACACAGCTTATCTGGAGCTCTGTATACCTTTTGCAGTGAATGAGCAATTACCAATTTAATTGATTGGTGTAACAGTATATGTTTGAAACCGTATACATGTGCAACTACATCATGGAGTCAGCCCCATCCCTCTTCATTTGCCATTCATATGTTTTATGTCTCGTACTCTGGTCTACGGCTCCTTACCCAAATATCGTCGTTACTCCCCATCCAACCGTCCTTCCCAATTAACAAGGGGTATGAACATTTCTGGGGAAAACTGTAGCGGGTCCGACTTGAACTGCAAGTATAGCTCGCCATCGTACCAAATCGTACACGCTATTTTTTCCCAGCAGGTTCGTACCTCCTGTGAGTTGCTGGAACAGTTGTTTATCCGTGTTACATGTACATGAATATGCATCATGTAGCTAGTATGCATGAAATACAGCGAAGCTTTGCCAGTTCTGCCGCTTTATTCAATGTACATGTGTATCAAATATAGTTCGCATGATAGGCAATATAATTGTGCCGGGTCTGTCGCTTTATTCATTCTATCAAATAGACACGTAGTTCGCATGATAGGCAATATGTATCAGTTCTGTAGCTTTATGCATTTTATAAAATATAGTTTTGCTATGACAATTGTTATTTGGATCAATATAATCATGATATTAGGAACGCATATTGATTAATATTTGATATTACTCATATCTGACAGGAGAGACATTTGCGTATATAATTCAGTGTAACATATTAGCACATTCCATTGAATATAATACATGTAGTATACATCATTGATAAAACATCAAATTGTCTTGCAGTGTCAATGATTAGTTAATAAAAGTTCAGAGTTCCATTGCACAGAGGAAATATTAATCAGTATCAGAACTTACCATAATACACAAAGGTGACTGAATGACCCAGGAAAAGTAGTACGTGCATATACACTCAACTTGTAATACTTTAACCCTTTCCCTGTTTTGCGATATTTCGACTCTTCCAAATCGAAAACATCTGAATAAAAGAATCAAATGCTGGGTCAAATGGTGGTTAAATTATCTGATAGAGTAGAAAACATTGTGGGAAAAGGAGAAATTGCTTGTTACAAGCAATTTCTCCTTTTCCCACAATGTTTTCTAAAGACATCTTCTGCAGAGGCGTGAAAAGTCGTCTCTATCAGGGAAAGGGTTAATATAACAATAACATGTTTACGTGGTAATATAGCAATTAGCCACATGTTTACATGGAACATACACATATATACAAGTCGTATTTACTGTTCTACCGCTGTGTGTACGTTGCACGAATCTGTTGCACCAGTCTATAAACCATGGACCGTTTCACTAAACTTCGTACGACTAAGAAGTTCGTAAGTGCAAAATTGAAATCAGATGTTCAAATTAGTAACATTAGAGACACATGTTAATGTGAGAAGCAAACTCATAGAAATTTTCGTACGAACATTTTTATCTTACGAAGTTTAGTGATACGGGCTCGTTTCATTAAACTTCGTGCGACACAATTGTTCGTACGAAGATTTTTGTATACATGTATTCATTTCACACATTAACGTGCTTCATTCATGCTATCATTTTCCACCTACATGTCGGTGACATTAACACTTTGAACCCGAAAGCCCGCTATATCGTTTTATGCAAACAGTGCAGATCCAGATGAGCCGGCTCGTAACGAGCCGTCTCATCAGGATCTGCACTGTTTGAAAATAATTTTCATATTTTTGAGAACAACAAATACCCCCTTTTTATAAATGGAATAGTCTGAAAATCATTTTGCGATGATTGGATTGGTTGCGAAATTAACATATCGCAGCCCATTGAGTTACGTAGGGGTGAAAGAGTTAAATCTCAACAAATCCACCAAAGGTTTCCACAAACTGCTAATGCGAACGTTGTTGTACATTTTAGTCTTGCACTTACGAACTTCTTAGTCGTTCGAAGTTTAGTGCAAAACGGGCCCCAGTTGTATAAGTAGTTATCTCCATTAAAACAAATAGATGTCGCCATATGTCGTCTGAAGTCAAACACATGTAGTCATATCTCGCATAATGTCTGAAAGTGCCTACGACAATTTTCTCGCCGTCCAAGGTCTTCTCGCACCAATCTCGCAACTCATCCGTACATCTTTACTTCAAAAGTGGTGAGGTACTTCAAAAGTGGGCGTTTACTTCATAAGTCGGCGTCACACCGAGTCATGGCGACTTAGAGTGAGAGACGCTGCCGCGGTATTTATTGTATGTCCAATTCATACACAAATCGCCGACTACATGTAAATATATCGCAGTGTCACGCCAGTGTAATGCAGATGGGCGTGTTTTTCTTCGAGTGTGCACATGTATTGAACCTTATATGTCAGAGAAACGAATATATCACACGTGTGAAGTATTCGTGCGAATGCGTCACACAGTTCGGTGAATACTGGCCGAATTCGGCCGAATACATCACAAACCGAAAATCTCGCCCAAATATTTTTCACTTTTTGGTATAAACGAATATGTCACACAATCGCAAATTTCAAACTTGACCGAATATGGTCATACAATTATCAAATCGAATGTATCGACAAGACGATCACTTTGGAGCATTTATTGTCGAAATATGATCATTACGTAATCCAAGATGACCGCCGAAAAGTCAAAAGGTCATTAATTTTATTAGAGATTTCAAACGTCTTATTTTCATGAACTGCAGCGCTAATATTGGAAAAACTTTACAGTTATGGTCCGTGGGTGAAGACTTTTCATATTTGTTAAAATGGAGATCATCGCATAATCCAAAATGGCCGCCGTCAAAAAGTATGTCAAATTCTTAAAAAAAATTCTTCTCACGAACCGCCAGACGGATTCCGTTGACACTTGGTAGGAAGTATCGATAGTTAACGCTGTTTCAGATTTATTCAAATGGTGGCCACTGGGTCAAGAAAGGGCGGGCCGGAAGGGTCAAGTAGGGGTCAAATTTCATATTTTACCGTTTATGGTCATGTCATATATCAACTCAACGGTATCGACAAGACGATCACTCTGGAGCATTTTTGGTCGACATCGGATGATTACATAATTTAAGATGACCGCCCGCCGAAAGTTTATTAGTGATTTCAAGCGTCTTTTCCTTGTGCATCAGACTGTCTGTTATACCGTTTATCATTTATTCATATGTGTTCTGTATCACATTTGTTAATGCTGTTTTATAAGCATTATACTGTTTACATTGTCCGCAATGTTTATGCTTCAAGCCAACTATTACTATGGTGGACAGAACAATGTTGATGGCATACATACATGTAATAGACAGCCTGGACCATTTCTGACTTACTTTATAATTTGGATAATAATTTCAGGTGAGCGAACAGGCCCATTTGGGCCTCTTGCAATATTACTTTTTAATCTCCATGTCTGTGATATAGAGTCTATTGCATGAAATGTAAACTTCTATGATAATAGTGACTAAATATAAAACATTATGGTACAAATTGTTAACCGATGGTCAGTTTCGCCTGTTCAATACACTTTACATATATAATAATGTTCCAATCATTGGGTGTTCTATTTAGATGGCTAAAAAAAAAAGATCAGCTTTATATTTTAAAAGCATATTTTATCATCAGTTAATGTATATTCCCGCACCACTCACCTCCAGGGAAGTAGCGGGGCTTTATCTGGGCATACTGGGCATACACCGGGGCTTTAACAGCCGACGATGTCCCACACTGCGGTGACATTACAGGTTCTAAACATGTGATACGACGTTCATCAACCGAATTGCCCTGCACTGCGGTGCATTTTACCGGGACATTTACTGGATTTAACAACATAATTATCGTGCCGACTATATGGCGCTGTCGGCAAGCCAGCGCGACAAAAATTGGCACACTTCGAATTAATGGTGACGACAAAATTATTACGAGACGATATTATTTTGAACAGTATGGTTCTGTCATTGTTGGTGTGAGTGTGTCACACATGTTCAGGAGAATGAACTGTCCAAATATTAAAGCAATCCTTCAAGTAATTTTGAAGATATGACATGATGGAGAAACTGGGACAAAGTTTTCAACCTTTGACACACTGTAGTCAAGTCAAACTGGTCATACACTAGTCGTTACTGACCTGCATACCAAGTTTGAGGATCCTATGTCAAGACTATTTTGAGCGCAAACCAAATCGCTAACAGACGGACAGACGATAAGCGCCATAATATGATACGCCCCTAGTGCTGTCTGAAATCAGCTGGAATAGCTCAGTTGGTAGAGCATCGTAGTCCTGATCGGGAGACCCCGAGTTAGAATCCCGAGTTAGATTCGGCGTGTCCTTGGGCAAGACAAGACACATTCGTGATAGCCTAGTCCTATCGGACGGGACTTAAATAGTCGGTATCGACATGCAATGTCATCGAGCCAGTGCCGTCGTTAAATCAAAGCATTTACATTTACCTTGTCTGCATGCGTGGCATGACTTTCAAATAACCCGGTGAATATGCCTGCTCTATTCTGTTTTATTTTATTGCACTGTTATCCCCCATTCGAATGTCCATGTGACATATTCGTCTGGACAATATATTATTAATTTTTGTTCGAGTTTTTGTAACATGTGACACATTCGTTTTTGATGCAAGGGGTAGTGATGCCAAACGTAGACGTCACACATTTGTTTGATGTATTCGTACGTATTCTTCACCATGTGTGACGCATTCGCACGAATATATCACACGTGTGATATATTCGTTTCTGTGACATATAAGGTTCAACACACGTGTATTAATGATTCATAGCACCTCGGATAACGGTATTTGCATGACTTCAGGTACAGTACCGGTACGCGAAGAAATTATTATTTTAATTGTATGGTCCCAGCTACCTCTCAGAGTACATAGAGAATAGTAGGTTAGTGCCGTGAATGGGAAAAAATATCTGGCAAGGCTGAGGAAACGGGATGGGCGAGGCTCTGCCGAGCACATCCCGTTTCCGTGCCGCGCCAGATATTTTTTCCCATTCACGGCACTAACCTACTATTCTATTTATCCCGTCAACACCTACAAATGGCTGTAAAATGCAAAAATAGTATTGACTGGATATCAAACATGTTTCACGGCACCGTGTTTCACGGCACATACGCACTGTGTTGACGGGATAAATTGCTATATTTCGCAGATAATTATAGCGAAACATTTTTTCTCTCGATATTGTCGATATGTAGCAATATCAGCGAAATACGGCGATGCGATAAATACGATAACTCACCAATGTTGAGATATACCTGCTATTATTGTTGTGGAGTCGCAAAACGGAAAACATGCCTCTGTGTTCGTGTGCCAGTCCGTCAATCAGTGTGTGTTTTGTTTACTGCCTTGGCGGGCTAAGAAATGGCCGTGGTCACCAAATATGAATTCATTTCGCACGTGTGTAATATTAATAAACACGCGGATGTGTTTACGTGCAGGGATTGTCAGATAATAACACATTAGTTTTAGGAGTACATCAACGGTTGTCACTGGGAGGGTGATGGAGATTGCCGGTTTTCATTACTCTTGAGTATATGTGTGCAAACAATGCTAACATGTGCATTTATATGTATAAGAAATACAACTTTCATATTCGAACTTTATCAGGCTTGCTCGGCAAGAAAATAATTTATCTTTTCGGAACATAATTTCATAAAAATTGTCACAAATACATGTAGGCTAACAGACAAACGGCGACAACAAATGCGTGTATTAAAACAGAAATAAGTCGCCCGCGCCCCTCCTGCCCCCCCCCCCCCCGAACACACCCAATTACATCGATAATAATGTTTATGCTAACTATGCAACTGTTTTACCCTATATAACCGATTATCTAACGTCGACTTCTATTTCGCTTAGTCGGCTAACCAACAGTTTGGCCGACTAACGAGGAGGCTAAGCAAATGCGTTTTTCCCGTCAGTCGACTAACGGCCTGTGCCCGGTTGCTCAAAACCTCTGTTAGCTTAACAGACTGTTAAATCCTTAGCAATGCTAAGGATTTAAGAGTCTGTTAAGCTAACAGAAGCTTTGAGCAATCGGGCCCTGAAGTTTAGCCGACTAACTGAGTTTAGCCGACTAACTGAGTTTAGCCGACTAACGGACGTTCGTGAAATAGGCTACTGGTCATCATGGGCGTATTGGCAGGGGTTTTCAGTTTGACGTCACGTTGCTTAGTTTTGTCTCAGCAACGTGTCGTCAAATGATACATACCGCCATTTCTAGCACCAAGGCTGCCCCGGAAGTGGTGAAAGGGACGTTAGTCGTTATTAATAATGATGTTAGCTTACTAAATACCAGGTTTCTCCTTCTTTTGACTTCGCTCATTTGCCATCTCGCGTTTACATTGTCGCGGTCTCTCCGCTTCTCCCGGAACAACGAAGCTGCTGTGATTTCATTGGCTAGTCGGTGGAGAGTCAAATAAAGGGAGATAATAGAGGAGACCGGTCCTTATTTCAAATTGAAATCTTACAATGACATACATCCGGTAACCTATTTATAAATCTGTTCTACTACATTTGCGTATTATATGTATATATCGCGAAAGTTATACAAGGTGTCAGATCACGTGGTTACAACAACAACAACAACAAGTACTGAAACTTCCAGAAGCCCTCCGATTCAAAGTATGTATTCTTTTATTTTATCCTTACTATGTAACGGATTTTGATGTGTGCGATTTCATCAAAATTCGTTGCCTATTAAGGAAACTATCAAATCATACTTACTTTGGAGTGGGCGCGCTTTCAACACTTTCAGCCGTTGTTGTTGTTGTTGTTGTAACCACGTGATCATGCATCTTGTTATAAAACCATGAACTATTCCGATTCAGTCGTTAATGCAATTGCAGAAAGATTCCACAAATCCCATGGACGCCAAGCGTTTGGCAGTTCGTCCGAGTGAAGAAGAAACTCAGATATTGGAGGACTGGGAGAGCGTTCCTGCGTGGAAACGCGAGATTATGATGAAGCGAGGCGGGGCACCATCCAACTGGGGCGACGAACGCGGCGGGGTGAACGAGATCTCGTGAGACCGGGAAACAGGGATACACCACCACCTGCGCTAATCTTGCTGATATTTGTAAAAAAAAAATTATTTAAAAATACAAAATATTGTGCTTGAAATCCATCTGGGTGCCCGTTTCACTAAACTTCGTACGACTAAAATGTTCGTAAGTGCAAATTTAAGATCGTCTGGAAAATTGATGGATTTACATGTACATGTATTGAGCTCAATAAATGTAAATCCAATAATAGCTTACAAGAAATCTTTGTTAATATGGAATTTACACACTACTATAATTTTGCAATTTGAATCGTACGAAGTTTAGTGAAACGGCCCCCTGCTTGATTCACTGAGTCTGACCTGTGATACGAGTTATGATTGCGAGTGCGAGTTGTGATTGCGAGTGCGAGTTGTGATTGCGAGTTGTGATTGGCAATAGATGTTCAGAACCATTGACATATGTTGCCTATTTCACCAACATTATAGGAATGAATGGCCTTTTTGTGGAATTTATCGGGGTATAAACTTGGAAAAGTCGCGGGAATACTGGACGAAGCGATAAAAAATTACAATTTTCGAAAAAAAATCAAAATTTTATTTTTTTTCAAAATTTTTAATTTTTTTAAGGCCTCGTCCAGTATTCCAGCGACTTTTCCAAGTTTATATCCCGATAAATTCCACAAAAAGGCCATTCATTCCTTATAATTCCAACATTTGAAATAAATTCATCAAGAAAATGTGTTTATTTTCCGTTTTCTTAAGAATTATTTTAACTGCACATCACGGTTACGGAAAGTAGTTCTGCGTGGGAGTTTACCGGGATATAAATTTTGGACAGAGACTTGCTACGAGCCAATCAAATGCTAGGGAATTTTGTAAATATTTGTGTGATGGAATTATTGCAAAATATACTTATCTAGCAAAGTAATACTTTGAGCGAGAAATTTTCAATTTTACGATAAATTTATTAATTTTTATTATACTGAATTTATTACATTATCACAGCCATTTTGGCTGTGATAATGTAATACATTCAGTATAATAATTCTGCATACTTTTAATCATCAAATATATGCAGTCGTTAGTTCTATATGACATAATGCATTTCGGGAACAATACATGATTACTCCCTCAAAGTATACTTTTCTAGATAAGTATACTTTGCAATGTTGGTGAAATCGGCTACTGGGCAAGATTAACGCAGGCGGTTATGTAGTGGTTATAAAACTTTCCATGAGTATACGATTGAGGAGGATGCATTTACATTCATGCATTTGATGTTTCATTTCCAATTGCGAGTATATTTGCAGAACGTTTTGAATTTCCGATTTATACGGAAGCATGGAAAGGACATGGGCCTTTTTTTTAGGTCAATGAAAAACGGACCTGTGTTTTGTATTGACCTATTTGCAAAACGGTGTGAATTTCCAATTTAGTTACAAGTATATTTCCAGACTGTTTTGGATCTAGAATTCAGTTACGAGTACATTTGCAGAACGTTTTGAATATTAACCCTTTGCACCCGAAATCCCGCTATAGCGGTTCATGCAAAAAGTGCAGATCAAGATGAGCCGGCTCGTAACGAGCCGTCTCATCAGGATCTGCACTTTTTTAAAGTAATTTTAATATTTTTTAGAGAAAAAAATATCCCCTTTTCATAAATGGACTTGTCTGAAAACCATTTTGTGACGGTTGGGTTGGTTGCAAAATGAACATATCAAAATCCATTCCAGTTACTTAGGGTTGAAAGGGTTAATTCAGTTACGACTATATTTGCAGAAACTTTTGGATTTCCAATTCACTTTAATAGTACAAGAATACAGTGAAACCTCTCTAAACCGGACACCAAGAACACACTTGTGATCTTATTTTTGATGAGTTTCTTGGTCATTTATCCCAGGTGAAAATGTCTGTTCGTGATCGCATATAACACAAGTATGGCTCAACTGATCAAATGCCTGATTTACAGTAAAGCCTCTCTAAGCCGGACACCCTGGGGACCTCCCAGGGTGTCCGGTTTAGACAGGTTTCACTGTATTTACAAGTCAGATACGAGTATACTTGCAAAATGGTGTGCATTTCCAATTCAGTTGCGAGTATATTTACTGACAATTTTGGATCTAAAATTCACTTATGAGTATATTTGTACAATGTTTTGAATTTCCAATTTAGTTACATGTATATTTGCAGAACGATTTGGATTTACAATTTAGTTCTACGAGTATATTTGCAGAAGGTTTTGTCATCTCGAAACTGAACATGACTTGAGCGTTTGTACATGCCACTAAATTAATTGACATTCTTATGGCACCGTGATGTCGACCATACACACGCACATGTGTTACATTGCCAACATACATACATTGTCACATTGCCAGTCACCGATTGTACATATAGCGAATAGTGCCGTGAATGGGAAAAATATCTGGCAAGGCTCAGGAAACGGGGTGGGCGAGGCTCTGCAGAGCACATCCCGTTTCCGTGCCGCGCCAGATATTTTTAACCTACTATTCTATTTATCCCGTAAACACCTACAAATGGCTTCAAATTGCATACGCAGTGATTAGGTCGTATTGACAGGATATCAAAAATGTTTCACGGCACCGTGTTTCACGGCACATACGCACTGTGTTGACGGGATAAATAGAGGATATTGCACGGGTGATGATTTAATATATTTATTTAACAAGTTTACTGATTTCATAAGAAATGAGGCCATGACGTGTTTTTTATGGAATTAGTCAGTGCTTTTAATAAATATGATTTTAAATCAACACAAATGTTAGATTTCATGTATTGCATAAGGACAACACTATACATTGAATCAGTATTGGTCCCCGATAATTGTTTTTGTTACGGCCTGATTTTCATATTAGTACACTAGTGTATTATGATATTGCATACAATGAGTTAACAAGGTGTATGATCACGTGGTACTAACAACAACAACAAGTACCGATTCAAAGTACGTATTCTTTTATAGTGTCCTTATTACGTAACGGATTTTGATGAAATATGGCGCATCAAACGCGTCTTGTTAAGCTGCATTTGGTGGTCGCCCAAACTTCTGTCGTTTTTGCGAAGAATCGATGTCCGTGTCTCCGACACGGAAATCGATTCTTCGCAAAAACGACATAAGTCTGTGACAAACTCCATAGACCATCAAAGGTAGCTCATGAAGACGCGTTTGCTGCGCCATATTTCAGTAAAATCCGTTGCATATTAAGGAAAATATAAAATAATACTTACTTTGGAGTGGACGACATTGTTGTTGTTGTAACCACGTGATCATGTACCTTGGTTAATATGAGTCAATACACTGCGAACGCCAAGTTTATGTACCTATGTAATAATTTCGTGTTTGAAAATGACATAAAATGCAATATTGTTGTACACAACTTTGTCAAAGAATTTGACAAAGTTGTATACGACTATTGCATGTTTAGATGCCATGCACAATACTACTGTCTTGTTGCAAGAAAGCTGCCCAAATTTTACGGCCATATAAACAATTCAAAAACAATATATTTTTCGATAGTTTTAAATTAAAGGAAAATTTAAGAATGAGCCTTCTTTTTATTTCGTGAAATTTGGTCAAATATTGGTTTTATTACGAACAATAGATCTGTCCATGGGAATTTAACATGGGGGAAAAAAGAGGTTGAGGAGTTGTGGGAGGAGTAAAAAAACGAAATATTTTGGAAATTGACTCCGAAACCTAGCTAGATAGCTTGGAAAGGATCTAACTAAGAAAAACAAAAGTTAAATTTTAAAAATCGGTCCAGTATTTCTGAAATTCTAAAAAATTTCCCCATGTTAAATCCCCATAGACATCTTCTGTGAAGATATCTATGGGGATTTAACATGGGGAAATTGTTTTTTCGCAATAAAATCAATATTTGACCTAATTTCACGAAATAAAAAGAAGGCTCATTCTTAAATTTTCTTTTAATTTAATTTTGTCGAAAAAAATATTGTTTTTTAATTGTTTATATGGCCGTAAAATTTAGGCAGCTTTCGTGAAACAGACTAGTGGCCCGTTTCACTAAACTTCGTACGACTAAAATGTTCGTAAGTGCAGATTTAGAATAGTCTGTACATTTCAATTGATGGCTTTACATTTAATTGAGCATAGGCTGCATATGCAGCCTATGCTCAATAAATGTAAATCCAATAATTGTTTACAAGAAATCATTGTTAATGTGAAATTTACAGACTATCATAATTGTGCACTGACGAACATTTTAGTCGTAGGACATTTAGTGAAACGGGCCCCCAAGAATGTATGATAAAGACATTTCTACAATCAGCATGAACTACTTTTATCTTAAAGGTACATGCCCACCCAGTAGGCACACAATGTTCTTTATATCAGAGACATCATCTGATACATTTTCAGGCAAAATAAACATTCATTTACCATTACACGTATTGATATTATATTTTATATTAGACGTACCTTTCTACACTCATATCAGGGGCGATAACAGTGTTTCCTTAAAATGTTAACGGACATTACTATTTATACTCTGTATTTATTTTCTGTGTAAAAAAACAATTCAGGTTACGCATTTAATTAGTGTAAATAATTACAAAATGCCATGCCTCATTTGCATATGAAAATAGCCTGATACCAACGCGCGTCACTATCAGTAAAATAAATATTATTGTATATGATTATAAAAAAAAATAATAAAAAGTATTAATTATGATTATATCTGTATAGCGGCGACTGTATTGCCGGGTGTTTGCCAGATTTCTCTAATCACAGACATATAGGAGAAGTTAAGTGTTGGTCAGGTGGGTTCGGCGTTGGAACGGTCATTGGTGAATAATCCCGGTTTTCTCCTCACTCACCATTTGTGTATTGTACGCAGGGGACGTAAACTTCTGTTTTTATTAATTTGTTCCCACGAAATAACAATTCGTTCCACGGAATAACACGGAATTAATACAATTAATTCGTTCCCACCAATTAACAATTCGTTCCCTTCCAATTAACTTAATTACCAATTCGTTCCCACCAATTAACAATTCGTTCCCACGATATAACAATTCTTCGATCTCACGGTATAACAATTCGTTCCCTCGAATTAACAATTCGTTCCCACGATATATCGTGGGAACGAATTGTTAATTCGCGGGAACGAATTGTAAATTCGAGGGAACGAATTTTTATTTCGTGGGAACGAATTGTTATTTCGTGGGAACGAAATAATAAATTGAGGAAACGAATTATTATTTCGTGGGAACGAATTAATAAAAAAAAAAAACATTTCCCCTGCGGGGCTCCGTTGTATTGCAACCATAAATATTAGTCCATGTATTGTCTTTGCCAGTATGTATTTGCTGTATTGTGTTTCTACGGAGCCCCACAGGGGACATGGATTTCTTTTTATTAATTCGTTCCCACGAAATAACAATTCGTTCCCTCAATTTAACAATTCGTTCCCACGATATAACAATTCGTTCCCTGTAATTAACAATTCGTTTCCACGGAATTATCCGTTCTCTCAATTTAACAATTCTTTCCCTCGAATAAACAATTCGTTCCCACGATATAACAATTCTGTTCCCACGAATTAACAATTCGTTCCCGTGGGAACGAATTGTTATTTCGTGAGAACGTATTGTTAAATTTAGGGAACGATTGTTAATTCGTGGGAATGAATTGTTAATTCGTGGGAACGAATTGTTAAATTGAGGGAACGAATTGTTATTTCGTGGGAACGAATTGTTATCATAGTTTCGTGGGAACGAATTAATAAAAAAAATCTACTTCCCTGCGGGGCTCCATATGTTTCTATGATTGCTTATGTCGCATATTTAATTGCCAGTATGTATTATATGTTTTGTGATGAAAAGGATTATATATTAAAATATTTATGTATAACATATATGTGAAGGCTGACTCGTTATTGCGTGTATCAGATACGACACATGGAGTGGCCATCTCCGTCTTAGTGTGTTCAATACATCAACCAGTTTCACCTCTTGTAGCGTTTGATAAAGAACTGGAAATCCGAAGTAGAACAGATGGTATAATGTAGCTCACAAACTATACGTAGAAAAGCCAGGACAACCAACACACTCCTTAATTAAGAATATATTATCACACTCGTAGAAAAGCCAGACCAACATACTACTTAAAGTATTCTTAAGAATATAATATTTCCAATACGGATATGCAGCTTGATCTTGGTCTACACCTGTCGCAAAGGTGGTGATAATGTCCATTTCTCCAGTCACAGTCACATTTTGTTATTCAGTGTTTCATTTCTGTCACGGTGTGTTTCATAGAAATCGCGTGTGCAAAATTTATGCAAAATTATGCGATGTGATGAAGGAATATAATACCATTGTCGGGCTCATATAACACGCTATGGTAATACACATGTACTTGTTACGTCTCGAAAACGTTGGTTATATGCACAGCTGGTACCCATATTATCTATCACATTGTTTGCGCATGCCTGTACAATATATAAGTCACATGTATCCTATACCATGCACATATACATTACTACTACATGTACGTCCATGTGGGCCCCGTTTCACTAAACTTCGTACGACTAAAATGTTCGTAAGTGCAAAATTATTATAGTCTGTAAATTTCACATTAACAATGTTTTCTGGTACACAATTATTGGATTTACATTTATTGAGCATTGGCTGCATAAGCAGCCTATGCTCAAAAATGTAAATCCATCAATTGAAATTTACAGACATTCTAACTTTGCACATACGAACATTTTAGTCGTACGAAGTTTAGTGAAACGGGCCCCATGTTATTACGTAGCCCCGCAGAGGACATGGATTTTTTTATTAATTTGTTCCCACGAAATAATAATTCGTTCCCTCAATTTAACAATTCTTTCCCTCGAATTAACAATTCGTTCCCTCAATTTAACAATTCGTTCTCTCGAAATAACTATTAACTATTCGTTCCTACGATATAACAATTCTGTTCCCACGAAATAACAATTGTTATATCGTGGGAACGAATTGCTATTTAGTGGTAACCAATTGTTTAATTGAGGGATCGAATTGTTAAATTGAGGGAACGAATTGTTAATTCGTGCGAACATATTGTTAAATTGAGGGGAAAAATTGTTATTTCGTGTGAAGGAATTAATAAAAGAAAATCTACGTCCCCTGCGGGGCTCCGTACGTTGTAAACTGCATGCACCGTTATACATTGAAAATAAATTCCAATGATTGTACAAATATTTGGCGTTGTGTGTCAGTTTCTTTTCGAGCCAGGAGATTCAAAGCGAGGCTCGCCGAGGAATTCCTACCGTTTACGAGTCGAGCCTCATAAACTTGATACCACGAGCAACTAGCCTGATATTCTATTTATCAGCTAACCTTTAATATTAGATGATGGGCTCGATTAATAAAATGGCATTGATTGGAAAAATGGGGATTATGGGTTTTGCGAACAGTGCAGATCCAGATCAGACTGTGCATCCGCACAGTCTGATCAGGATCTGCACTGTTCGCAATTCAAGCATGTTCACCCGCTATGCTTCTAACAAGCGATATAGATCGTTAGCGGGCTACAGCGGTGTGCTACTTGAGCTACACTGGTCATATATCCCATAAGCCCCATTTCTCCTACAGTTTCCGAGTCGAACCTGATACACGAGCCTCGTATTCTGTTTATCAGGTAATGTTTTTTTACTGCAGGATGGGCCAATTTAACATGGTTTTCGTTCAAAAGAAGGCCGACCTTATTAAAAGGCTTTTTATGTTGCGTCATTACACTGACGTCATTCGGTAACGTCGTGTGATGTCGTTTGACTAATAGAACGTTAGCAAATTTTCCCTTTAAACCCCTGTTTGAGTCTAAACCGTATAATGGTTTAGGCTCGCAAACCACATTGTTGGCAATTAATAAGCGTGTTGCTATAGAAACTGTCATATGAGTCCAAACTGGGGTGTATGCCTTTATTGGATTACCATCTCAAGTATTTATGTCTCTTTGTGTCTGATCTGGCCAAATGTACAATAATCTATAAACAGTTTCACCGGGCCCCGAATTTAACCAGGCGATTAAAATGTATAGGCCTACATGTTATCCGGTTCATACATATGATACAATACAACACATTTTATTCACTCTAAGCCACATACGTGACACACGAGGTATACAATAGATTACATAATACAACGATGGGTAAAAATACAAAATGCATATGTATAAGCTCACTAGTCATTATAACCATAAAGCATTTCTTATAAAAATAGCTAAATTTCTTAATTGCTTTCCAGATTTTTTCTCAAATAGCTGTGCGAATTTTAAAATATTTGGTCTTCTAAAATAAAATGGCTTGATATACCGTTTTCGAACTTCATCATAGAAGCGGCACTCGAAAAGGAAATGAAACTCGTCACCGAGAGCACCAGCGCCACATTTGTTGCAAACCCTGCTTGCTCTCGGCACACCTGTCCATCTACCAGTTTCGACCGCCAGTCTATGATTACAAGTTCGAAATCTGGTCAATGTTTTTCTTAACCTTTCCATGAGATTAATTAAATATGTTTCTAATCCAAACTCTGTTTTAAAGATTCTATACGTAATTCCACGTGAAGATGAATCGATGCTGGTGAGCCATGACTGAATAAACTGGTTCTGAAGCTGAGTCCTGGCGTAGTGGCTCAGCCAGATAGCATTAACATCGTTCTGGCTAAGCCATACGCCAGGAACTCCAATTTCAGTTAAAATAGATTTAACATTCTGAATCCATCGGAAATGAGTCACATTTGCTTCATGTTGTGTATATAATAATTTATACATAAGAAACAATAATTTACTCTGCTTCCCTGAAACTAATTTTGCCCAAAACGAAATAATTCTACATTTAATGTCAATAATAAGCGGAAATTTGCCGAGTTCTCCATAAACCATGAAATTTGGTGTGGATTTCTTTACCCCCAAAACAGTTTTACAAAATTTCAAATGAATTGTTTCTATAGCCGAAATGTTTTCAAATCCCCAGATTTCACAGGCATAGCAGAGAATTGGTGTGATACATTGATCAAATAACTTAAGCTGACAGTCTACTGGAGTTGACAAGTTGTTAATCTTTCTAAATAGGCCGAAAAGAGCTTTGGATGCTTGGTCAATCAAATGTTTCTTAGTCTTATGAAAAGTTCCGTTTTGTGAAAAAACATTTCCCAAATATGTAAAGTGGTCTACAATTTCAATTGTGTTATCGTTATATGTAAAGGCTATCTTTTTTGATGATTTACGTTTTTTGAAAATCATAATTTTGGTTTTTGATGCGTTTACTTCCAATTTCCACTGAATACAGTATTGATGAAAATAATTTAGAGCATCTTGTAGGCCAGTTTCTGTCTCAGACATGAGAATAGTGTCGTCAGCGTATAATAACAAGAATAGTTTAACATATATATCTAGATGTTGAAACATGTCAGATGTAACCGATTGTAAATCTACAATACCGCATACATTGAGAAAATCTTCAAGGTCGTTCAAAAACATGGCAAACAAAAATGGTGACATATTTTCACCCTGCCTGACACCCACCATGCATGGGAAGTATTCTGAAAAGTCATTTCCTACTTTAACACAAGATTTAATACATTTATACATGTTTTTAATTATGTTTAAACATTTCCCGTTTATGCGGGACAGCAACAGCTTATACCAGAGGCCATTTCTCCATACAGTATCAAAAGCTTTCCTAAAATCAATAAATGCGCAGAAAAGAGGTTGCCTTTTACTAAATAGTATTTCTATAATTGCATGTAAAGTAAAAATGTTATCAGCCGTACTATATCCTTTCCGAAAACCAGCCTGTGCCTCAGTTATAAGCCCATTCTGTTCAACATATGTTGTCAACATATGATACAACGCTGCCATTATACTATAGTCTGTTTCACGAAAGCTGCCCAAATTGTACGGCCATATAAACAATTCCAAAACCATATTTGTTTTCGATAATATTAAATTAAAGCAAAATTTAAAAATGAGCTTTCTTTTTATTTCGTGAAATTTGGTCAAATATTGATTTTATAACGAAACATTGATTTCTCTATGGGAATTTAACATGGGGGGAAAAGAGGTAGGGGAGTTGTGGGAGGAGTCAACAAACATTTTGTTTTGGAAATTGACTCCGAAACCTGGCTAGATAGCTGGGAAATGATCTAACTAAGAAAACAAAAGTTAAATTTTAAAAATCGGTTCAGTATTTCTGAAATTCTAAAATATTTCCCCATGTTAAATCCCCATAGACATCTTCACTATGTCTATGGGGATTTAACATGGGGAAATTTTGTTTTCGCAATAAAATCAATATTTGACCAAATTTCACGAAATGAAAAGAAGGCTCATTCTTAATTTTTCCTTTAATTTTTCCTTTAATTTAATATTATCAAAAGAAATCTTGTTTTTGAATTGTTTATATAGCCGTAAAATTTGGGCAGCTTTCTTGAAACAGACAGTGGTTTTTGAATTACCAAAAACCAGTTCACTCATCGACACCAGTTACGTAAAATACGGAATATCAGCAAGTACACTCGAGTCCGTCTTGCTGTAACTGGAGAAATGCGGCTTATGGTAGTTCTAGTTAGTTTACCTTATGTAGCCTATTTCACCAACATTGCAAAGTATACTTTTCTAGCAAAGTATACTTTGAGGGAGTAATCATTTCTTTTTCATGAAATGCATTATTTCATATAGAACTAACTACTGCATATATTTGATGATTAAAAGTATGCAGAAATATTATACTGATTTATTTACATTATCACAGCCATTTTGGCTGTGATAATGTAAAAAATTCAGTATAATAAAAATTAATAAATTTATCCTAAAATTGAAAATTTCTCCCTCAAAGTATACTTTGCTAGATAAGTATACTGTACAATGTTGATGAAATCGGCTACTGATCTGCGTGTGCGTTTCTGTAGTTTGGTAATGATCTCGACTGTTTGTTGGAATTACATGTATATTTGGTGTTTAAAATACTGTACAGCGAACAGTGTAGATCATGAACAGCCTCCGCCGATGATCTGGATCTACACTGATCGTAAATGCCATACCCTCGCTTCTCACGTCACAGCGTCAAATAGTGTTGGTTTGTCTGAAAGTCAACATCAATATTTGTTGGAAACACGTCATAACAGGTATGTTGTTGGCAGCGCGGCGACAGGAAATGGTGGACGGGGATATTGGAAACGGCGATCATTATATTAAGCTGTAATGATATAACATCGATCTGATGCCATCTGAGAACCATCTGTTCACAAAATTGTTTTAAATAACTGTGTGACAGCATTGGTATCGTTTAAGAAGTATTTGCGAATGATGTATACAGAGAACAGATCGAGAAATAGACGGACCGGCGGACGGATGCGAGAATGTATGTTAAATCTGGCAGAAGTACGAACATATACTAGATGAGCTGCCAGAAATAGAAAAGTGCCTTATTTAAGGAGTTTAATAGCAGCCACTACACATACACAAATCATATACCATTTTAAAGCTGACTATCTCGCCGTCAATATTAGGCATGATGTGGAGCTGACAAGTGGTGCACTTGTTACCCAGCATAAATCCAAGATGGCCGCCAAATGTATTGAAATGAATCTACTATGTCCTGTAAGTAAGATTAAATGATGTGTAACAGTTATCTAGACGTCTAAAATGTACTTCTGTTCACAGGAAATTGTCAGTTAACTGTTAAACGTAATGACACTTTTAATATTTGCATAAATTCAAGATGGCCACAAACATGAATGTTTTGTCATATGTGTTCTCATGTAATGCGTGTAAGTTATTATACAATGTAAAACTCGACATGCGACTATGAAATGGTGCGGTTTCTGTCTACGATATATTCAAGATGGCCGCCGCAAAATTTGCAATGTCGATATTTTGCATAAATTGTATAACTGATACTATTTTAGTTAATATATTATTTTCCAAAAGGGAATGAGTGAATATAAAGTATAACAGCTATATGCGGTTAAACCCTATGAAAAACACTCCTCATTTGCATAAATTCAAGATGGTCACCATATTACTTAAAACGCCAATAAAAGTGTATGTTGTCTATATTGCTTTCGTAGCAAATTTAAACCATACCCGTATATATCAGTGTTACATTTTCGTACATTTCGGATAGTAAGACGAAACTTAAGCGCCTGCATTTCACATTACGACAACAACACCAACATCTGTAGCCGATTTCATCAAAATTGCAAAGCATGCTTATCTAGCAAAGTATACTTTGAGGGAGTAATCATTTATTTTCCCCGAAATGCATTATTTCACATAGAACTAACGACTGCATATATTTGATGATTAAAAGTATGCAGAATTATTATACTGAATTTATTACATTATCACAGCCAAAATGGCTGTGATAATGTAATAAATTCAGTATAATAAAAATTAATAAATGTATCCTTAAATTGAAAATTTCTCCCTCAAAGTATACTTTGCTAGATAAGTATACTTTGCAATGTTGGTGAAATAGGCTACTGGAGCAGACGTTTATTGCAGATTCAGGAGGAATGCTATATGTGAGATCTACACAAATTAATATGATTAATGTACTTTGGTGTTTTTGAATTGGTCCAGACCAGTAGTTTATACAGTCCCATTAGAAAGTCAGGCATTTGCACATGGTCAAGAATACTAAGTTCAAAACAGACAAGGGCAGTGCTATTTCAGGATCAATCAGAACTTGTATTCCGCAGAGCTCTGTCGGTGGCGTGGTGTAGAGATGATGTGGCCGTTACAACCGTTCTCAGTGATTATATTTGACCTGTACCCGTAGCCCTCTTTCATGCCGATGGCACAATGAGAACAACAAACAAGGCGAAATTGGGACATCGGTTAGAAAACCAAGTAGTGAAGAAAGATGACATAACCGAATACATCACACCTGGTAATGTCTACATTAGAGATGCAATGACTGTCATACAAACGATAACAGGTGACAAGTTCCAGTCATTTGATGATTTAGCCGCATTATATCTCCGACAACGTTTAACTGACTTCCAGAAATCCGACAAAGTTGTGGAAGTAAAGATGACACTGATAGCTCGATAAAGAATGCGGGGCGAGATCGTGGCGAGTGAGCGGAGCGAGTAATGATACGTCAAAGAAATACTAAGTCATTGGCTGACGTCCAGCCCCCCCCCCCCCCCCCCCCATTGAAAAAGTTCCTTGTTGTATCTTCCAACAAGCAATCACTGGTGCATTTCCTAGGATAATATGTCATTGAACACACACTCCCGTATCTAGAAGCACAGTCTTCATGTAAACTCTACGTTGTTGGAGGATTTCCTAATGGTGAGCTTGTAAAGTCTGCCAGTAGCAAACGTGTTCTCGAAGAACCAGAACATGCTAGTTCACATGAGGAAGATGACACTAGAATGATGCTACACGCTATTGTTGCCGATGAGGAATTTGGCTTCCGTGGTGTTTCATGGACAATAATTATTCGATCACCACTCACAGGCGTGTTAGTGCTTGCAGTTCACTACTTTCCAAAACTGCCAAATACAAGTTTCATGTGGATTGACACTGACGTTATCACCAGTACGCCAGACAAGCGTCGAATTGTTCCAGTATATGCAATATGTGATGCTATCGGTCCACAGACCTTTAAATCAAATAAATATTCCATTCGCACTCATTTACATGGTTAATATTAATATTTCAAATATTTTGGCGGCCATTTTTTGGATGTAGGCTGCGCAAAATATGCACCACTTATATAGAATAGTAGGTTAGTGCCGTGAATGGGGAAAAATATATGGCAAGGCTCAGGAAACGGGATGGGCGAGGCTCTGCACATCCCGTTTCCGAGCCGACCAGCTATTTTTCCCATTCACGGCCACTAACCTACTATTCTGTTTATCCCGTCAACATTACAAAAAGCTTTAAAATGCAAGAAATAACCCCAGCCGCATCTCCAAATCGTATTGACAGGATATCAAAACTGTTTCACGGCACCGTGTTTCACGGCACATACGCACTGTGTTGACGGGATAATATGTCTTAGACTGATGGTAAGATGTCAAGCTTTGAAATAGTATATGAAGTTTGTGTGTGTACGTCGTTCTTGACACTGTATACAGTGCGGTCAGCGTGTAAGTGCACACATGAACGAACACGCTGACCCCACTGTAATAGTTTATGTGCATCACATATGAGACCATATGGTAAACTGTTCATATATGGCGGCCATCTTGGATTTATTGGGAAAATAAATTGTAATTTAACTCAAAATCTCGCTATCACTTGTATTGTAACAAACAACTACATTTAGACGTTTAAATAACTGAAATATATAGTTTGCATTGACTTGCATGACAAACTATTAATATGTCAATTATTTTGGCGGCCATCTTGGATTTACGCTGGGCAAAAACTGCACCACTTGTCATCTCCACATCATGCCTAATATTGACGGTGAGATGTTATGCTTTAATATGGAATATAACTTCGGTGTGTGTAAAGGGCTGATATTACAATTCTAAAAAGCAGGCTGTCGCAGCAATTTGGGTGTGTGTGAAGGGATGCTATTATAATTCTAAAAAGCAGGCTGTCGCAGCCCCCCTATACGCATTCGTTTGCCAAGTTGAAAGCAAATCCTACCACATGACCAGTTATATAATAGGTACACCACTGTACCATCAGTCGGTTAACCACATGCTCTATATATACGGCATACAGGATAACATTTCACAACCGTCTCCGTGTGTGGCTGTGACTGGAGAAACGGGGTCTTCAGGGATGTGTGACCTTTGTAGTTCCTGGTCATACAACACAGTACATGTATTATACAATTGCTTTTAAGGAGCATTACCGGTTTTTCATTGACGGAATGGCGACCAGTGCAGATCATGATCTGGATTTACACTGGTCACTAACCCCATAAGATCAATTTCTTCAGTCACAGTCATATATAAATGTTATTCTAATGTGAAGTTTCCTCATACAAAACCTATGGAAGCCCTGGAAGGACTTCTGACTTCAATACTTCTAACTTCATTTCTAACTTCCAACTTCATTACTTCTACTTTTAACTTCATTACTTCTTACTTCTAACTTCCTTACTTCTAACTTCATTACTTCTAAGAAGTAATGAAGTTAGAAGCAAGGAAGTTGGAAGTAAGGAAGTTATCCGTAAGAAGTTATGAAGTTGGAAGTTCGAAGTAAAAAGCAAAGAAGTTATAAGCAAAAAGTAATGAAGTGATGAAGTAGGAAGTGATGAAGCTGGAAGTTAGAAGTGAGGAAGTAGGAAGTAAGGAAGCTACAAGTACTGAAGTCAGAAGTCCATCCAGGGCTTCCATAGAAACCACAACAGTGACACCTGAACGACCTACTGATGACATCAGATACATGTACTATGCTATCCTACTGATTGTCATGTCACGACAGACCGGGGCTGGTGGAGTTTGCGAACAGTATACGGTCTGTTTCACGAAAGCTGCCCAAATTTTACGGCTATATAAACAATGCAAAAACAATTTTTTTTTTTTTAATTTTTATCATGCTAAATTTTATAAATAATTAAGAATGAGCCTTCTTTTTAGTTTGTGAAATTTGGTCCAATATTGATTTTATTACAAAAACAATTTCCCCTATGTGGATTTAACAAGGGGAAATCTATCAGAAAGATAACTTTAACTTTTGTTTTCTTAGTTAGATCATTTCAAAGCTATCTTGCCAGGCTTCGGAGTCAATTTCCAAATGTTTTCGTTTTTTGACTTCTGCCACAGCTCCTCTACCTCCTTTCCCCACATTTTAAATTCCCATAGACATATACATTTTTCGTAATACAATCAATATTTGACCAAATTTCGCGAAATAAAAAGAAGGCTCATTCTTAAATTTGATAAAATTTAATATCATCAAAAAATATATTGTTAGGGACATGGATTTTTTTTTATTAATTCGTTCCCACGAAAAACAATTCGTTCCCTTAATTTAACCATTCGTTCCCTCGAATTAACAATTCGTTCCCTCGAATTAACAATTAATTCCCACGATATAACAATTCGCTCCCACGAATTGTTATTTCGTTGGAACGTATTGTTAAATTGAGGGAACGAATTGTTAATTCGTGGGAACGAATTGTTAAAATAAGGGAACGAATTGTTATTTCGTGGGAACGAATTAATAAAAAAAAGAATGCTACGTCCCCTGCTAGGCTGCATAAATTACGGCCCACTACGTGAGTTTATAATATATGTATGCACCATAAAGTAACATTCTAAATTCGAATCATTGTGCGTGAGTGATTGAGCAGTGGCTACTCTGGGCAAATACAGAATAAACACCATGTTGACACTATCTCAAGGTGTATGATCACGTGGTACTAACAATAACAACAAGTACCGATTCAAAGTACGTATTCTTTATAGTGTCCTTATTACGTAACGGATTTTGATGAAATACGCCGCTGCTGCATTTGGTGGTCTCTGTATTTTGGCCCAAACTTATGTGGTTTTTGCGAAGAATCGATTTCCGTGTCTACTGACACGGAAATCGATTCTTCGCAAAAACGACATAAGTCTGTGCCGAACTCCCTGGACGACCAAATGCAGCTCATGAAGACGCGTTTGCTGCGCCATATTTCATCAAAATCCGTTTCATATTCAAATAATACTTACTTTGGAGTGGGAGACATTGTTGTTGTTGTAACCACATGAGCATGCACCTTGTAGCTGCGAAACGTGTAGACCCACTATCATCATTCCGATTCTAAATTGATCATCACCGTATCTATATCTAACAAAGCTTGCAATAATATTCATACGTATTTTCCCGAATGGCGAACAGAGCAGACCCTGGATAGACTGCGCGGATGCGCACGCTAACCAGGGACTACGATGGTCGCAAGCGTCTTAAATGTTAATTTTTCCAGTCATTTCATCAGGACAAACCCCGATTACGTGCGTGAAATTGTGTGTGAAAATCAATGTGAATAAATTACAGTTTGATTACAACAGTACCAGTCCCGCCATATCATTATGTGGGGTTGATAGTCCAAGCGCCGGTGGTACTTTGTAATTATAGATCTCCGACCTTCACATTTGACATTGAACTTCACAGGTCGGTCATTTATCTCGGCGGGTGATATCTATTATCCGACGTCTAGGGATGTCCAGCCGGGCGGGAAATGACCCCTTTGTGGTGTATGATAATTGGTGGCGATCTATAAAACGTACATGTGTGATTTCCGTAGAATGCCCCATGTATACTGTCACGATTAGCGGTAGCTATACAATGCGGGACACTAGAAAGAACTAAGCCAACAGCGGTTGTCGTTGCCTCTGATTGTTTTAACCAGGATAAGCGCAGTGGCAAGGGCAACTTCAATGGCTTATTGTTTTCTTGCTTTTTATTAAAACAAGAAACTCGAAAAATATTAATTTGATGCGAGTATGGTGTTGATTCATATATCCACAAAGAGTCCCGTGTCACAAACATGTTGTAGATTGCATCGCAGTTAATACCGATCCTGTGAAATGTGTCGATTGGGGCGCAGCAGTTTTATGACACCATGGGATGACTGCGTGTCTCATATAACACGAGTATATATGCATGTGCATGCATAAACATGCATATGTGTATATATAGTCCGGAGTGTATATGCATGCAGCTCCATACTATGCAACAAGTACACGTAATGTTGTATATGTATTTCTTGAAATGTATTACTGTTGGCTCAACGTTTTAGGGAGCCGTCTCTTGTAATTCTTGTAGAATGGCAATTGTATGTGTGCATGTGTTGTATTATTGCTCTTTGTTTTATGATGTACAGTTAATGAGACGTAAATAAACAATTTAACCTGTATAGCAAAATGTCATCGGTTTAGTTCGAGAAAGGTATTTGTGAGTACATGTATATACAATGTACTATAGTATCCATAGAAATGGGTTGTTTTTTTTACTTGTGTTGTTACGCCGCTACCGCCTGAAAATTTATCAATTTCTCTATTTCAAAATCACCATGTTAAATCCCATAGACATCTTCACAGAGTGAAGATGTCTATGGGGATTTAACATGGGGAATACTTGAATATTGTGCTTGAATTCGGGCAACTTGACTGACTGACCCTGACTTGTGCTACAGCTCAGGCTCAACCAATCAGGCTGCTTAATTGTGAGCGGAAATTGCTAGTAGATGGGCGGAAATGTTGATACACAAAAACCTGCGTTAATCTTGCACTGCAGCCCATTTCACGAACTTTGCAAAGTATACTTATCTAGCAAAGTATACTTTGAGGGAGTAATCATTTATTTTTTCTGAAATGCATTATTTCATATAGAACTAACGACTGCATATATTTGATTATTAAAAGTATGCAGAATTATTATACAAAATGGCTGTGATAATGTAATAAATTCAGCATAATAAAAATTAATAAATTTATCCTAAAATTGAAAATTTCTCGCTCAAAGTATACTTAGCTAGATAAGTATACTTTGCAATGTTGGTAACATCGGCTACTGATGTCAACGATTCTGAGCGGCAATTTCAACTCGCAGCCATGCACATTTTGGCTGAGCCTGAGCAGTAGCACAGTGCATGCTCATACGATCAAACTGCTTGATTTCGAGTATTTTTAAATAAATAAAAATACATGTATTGGTAAGATTATCACAGAATGTAAGTAGTGTAATCTGGACAAGATTAATGTAGGCGGTAGGGTATGATGTGTTTTGCGCATCAGGGCGCGTATTGTAAACCGTGCGACGATATCACTCCAAGTCAATACCAGTAACTTATTAAACGTTCATGTAATGCATAGAAGAATTGTTCGTCCGCCTGTACCATGATATAATCTGCGAGCTTCATATCCATACGATGTCTATTTCTGCTATTAATATGGCTGTGACAGGATAAATGGGGCTTATGAGTTTTGCGACCAGTGTAGATCCAGATCAGTCCGGACAGGGTTAACGCAGGCGGGTGTGTACTTGTATTTGAACAAAGGAAACGACATGGAATAAGCAGGGGAGATAACCTGTGTAGATGCAGTATTGTTACTGTACCAGCAAACGCAAATTGTGTTTGAACACAATCAAGGTGTATGATCACGTGTATGATCAACAACAACAAGTACTGAAACTTCCAGAAGCCCTCCGATTCAAAGTACGTATTATTTTATTGTGTCCTTATTATGTAACGGATTTTGATGACATATGGCGCATCAAACGCGTCTTGTTAAGCTGCATTGGTGGTATCTGTACTTTGGCCCAAACTTCTGTCGTTATTGCGAAGAATCGATTTCCGTGTCTCGACACGGAAATTGATTTTCGCAAAAACGACTTGAGTATGTGCCGAACTCCCGGAACCACCAAATGCAGCGTTTGCTGCGCCATATTTCAACAAAATCCGTTGCATATTAAGGAAAATATCAAATAATACTTACTTTGGAGTGGGCGATCTTTCAACACTTTCAGACACGGTTGTTGTTGTTGTTGTAACCACGTGATCATGCACTTTGACAATGTGTCAAACACGTTTTGCGTTTAACTTTCATCAACCATATGCACAGACAACATTGATATAGCTACTCAAGGTTACAATGTCAATGTCTCTGTAGCCTATTTCACCAACATTGAAAATTATACTTTTCTAGCAAAGTATAATTTGAGGGAGAAATTTTCAATTGTAGGATAAATTTATTAATTTTTATTATACTGAATTTATTACATTATCACAGCCATTTTGGCTGTGATAATGTAATAAATTCAGTATAATAATTCTGCATACTTTTAATCATCAAATATATACAGCTGTTAGTTCTATATGAAATAATGCATTTCAGGAAAAATTAATGATTACTCCCTCAAAGTATACTTTGCTAGAAAAGTATACTTTGCAATGTTGGTGAAATAGGCTACTGATCTACTGGTTCAGCTCATGGTAGCGGAAGTGCGAAATGGTCTTAATTAAATGATAAAAAACAATCTTTGTCAGAAGTAGTACACCAAGATACATTGATGTTCGGTGTTCTTTTTATTCTGTTCCGTGGGCGTTTATGTTATGTCTGACCCTTGACTCCTGACATCCGCAACAACATTACGCCCTGGCCAATGTACTGTCACTTGACACTGTTGTCAATAACACCGGAAGTATACGGTGTTACCTGGTTACAATGGTCAATGCACCAACGTATGTTGAACCTTATATGTCACAGAAACGAATATATATTCGTGCGAATGCGTCACACATGGTGAAGAATACGTACGAATACATCACACAAATGTGTGACGTCTACGGTTGGCATCACTACCCCTTGCAACAAAAACGAATGTGTCACATGTTACCAAAAGTGGAATAAAAAAAATTAATAACATATTGTCCAGACGAATATGTCACATGAACATTCGAATGGGGGATAATAGTGCGATAAAATAAAACACAATAGAGCAGGCATATTCGCCGGGTTATTTGAAAGTCATGCCACGCATGCAGACAAGGTTAATGTAAATGCTTTGATTTAACGACGGCACTGGCTCGATGACATTGCATATCGATACCGACTATTTAAGTCCCCGTCCGATAGGACTAGGCTATCACGAATGTGTCTTGTGTTGCCCAAGGAAACACCGAATCGACCAGTGGCGGAATTCTAACTCGGGGTCTCCCGATCTGGAGTCCGATAATCTACCCACTGAGCTATTCCAGCTGATTTCAGACAGCACTAGGGGCGTATCATGTTATGGCGCTTATCGTCTGTCCGTCTGTTAGCAAAGTGGGTGGCAGGTGGGAGCATGCGATGGGCAATTCAAAGGCAAAATATACATTCATTCACCATTACCCCACGTATTGATTGACATTATTATACATTTTCAATCAGACGTAAATTTCCACACTGATATCAGGGGCGATAACCGTGTTTCCTTAAAATGTTCACGGACATTACTATTTATCGATCGGGATTCAACATTAACGTTGACATATTGTATGTGAGAGTTGAATCTGGTTACACCCCTTATATGTATAATACGAGTATACGTACTCCTATTACTTTAGGGGAAGGAAGTGACTTTGGTGTGGTATGGACCTGCCACCATGTCAGCTTATTCTAATTCCAGGGCTGAATATCATTTTTGTTAATGTAAATATTCCGTTCTGATTGTGTGACCCCCCCCCCCCCCCACCTCAATGCAACAAGTTAAATGAGGGATCGAACCCGTTGACCCTACCTTAAATGAACTTAGCTGTTGATATGCCGTTACAGTGATGTGAACTTAGCTGTTGATATGCCGTTACATACCAATACATCACATCACTGGTCGCAAAACACATAAGCCCCATTCCTCCAGTCACAGCCACATATCTCATATAATGTTAAGCCTACTTTACTATCGCACGATTTATTGGCGTACAAATGGCGGCACGCTTCGTAGCATGCACTTTGTGTATCTTAAGATGAAAGTTATTTATTATAGAAGTATGTGTTGTTTGTTAAAGGTACATGCCCACTCAGTAGGTACACCATGTTCTTTATATGAATTAAATAACTATATGATTGTGTCACTATTCCACTAGTTCTAAAAAATACGAATGCTTTTATTATCTTATATTTAAAGGTAGGAATTGGCTCGAGGACCTTCTAAACCCGGGCATTTGAGCCAAAAAATGGCAGGCCAATGACCGTTGGCCCGTTTGTTTCCGAATTTACTAATATCTGCCATACAGTCGAAATATGTGCATTAAAGGAAGAAGGCAATGAGGCGGTTAATTTAACCTAGCTAGTTCATTCTCCTGTCGCACGAAGCCTGTATGTAAGACCGTGAAAAAGGCGTGAATGCTTTATTCACGGTCTTACATAAATACATTAGGTCATGCCTTTTGTATTTGTATATTTACGTAAAGCCGAATAAGCATAATATGTAACTTTTAAATGACACCCAGCTTATGATAGTGATGATGCATTCCACAAAGTCACAGTTTAAAGGGGCATTCGAAGGTAAAATATGTCTGAAAATGATGCCATAATATCTGTGTAAATAGTAATAATTCCAGCACAAACATATTTACACAATTCCCTATCATTTGATTGGTCCGTTGCAAGTCTCCGTCCAAAATTTATATCCCAGTAAACTCCATGCCGAACTACTTTCCGTAACCGTCAGGCGCAGTTAAAATAATTCTTAAGAAAACGGAAAATAAACACATTTTCTTGATGAATTTATTTCAAATGCTGGAATTATAAGGAATGAATGGCCTTTTTGTTGAATTTATCGGGAATATAAACTTGGAAAAGTCGCGGGAATACTGGACGAGGCCTTCCGGCCTTCGTCCAGTATTCCCGCGACTTTTCCAAGTTTATACCCCGATAAATTCCACAAAAAGGCCATTCATTCCTATACTAAATACCCGCTCCACTACCACCCCCCCCCCCGCATCGCCCCCCCCCCCCCCCCCACCCACCGAGAAATAGAGGGGCTTTAATTAAATAATTATGCTGTTAACTCCAGTAGATCCAGTAAATGTCCCGGTAAAAGGCCCCGCAGTGCAGGGCCATTTGGGGCTTTAACCGACGATGATGTCCCACACTGCGGTGACATTACAGGTTCTTTAACTGTTGCTAAACATGTGCTGCGACAGCACATGTTTAGCAACAGTTAAATAACCTGTAATGTCACCGCAGTGCGGGACATCATCGGCGGTTAAAGCCCCTGTGTATGCCCAGTATGCCCAGATAAAGCCCCGCTACTCCCCTGGAGGGGAGTGGTGCGGGAATATACATTAACTGATGATAAAACATGCTTTTAAAATCTAAAGTTGATCTCATTTTAATCATCTAAATAGAACACCCAAATGATTGGAACATTATTACATATGTAAAGTGTATTGGACATATAAATATTGAACAAGAGGCACAAATGGGCCTGATTCGCTCACCTGAAATTATTATCCAAATTATAAAGTAAGTGAGAAATGGTCCAGACTGTCTATTACATGTATATATACCATCACAATTGTTCTGTCCACCATAGTAATAGTTGGCTTGAAACATAACAATTGAGAACAATGTAAACAGTATAATGCTTATAAAACAGCATTAACACATGTGATGCAGAACAAATATGAATAAATGATAAACGGTATAACAGACAGTCTCATGCACAAGGAAAAGACGCTTAAAATCACTAATAAACTTTCGGCGGGCGATCATCTTAAATTATGTAATCATCCGATGTCGACCAAAAATGCTCCAAAGTGATCGTCTTGTCGATACCTTTGAGTTGATATATGACATGACCATAAACGGTAAAATCTGAAATTTGACCCCTACTTGACCCCTCCGGCCCGCCCTTTTTTGACCCAGGGGCCACCATTTGAACAAATCTGAAACAGCGTTAACTATCGATCATTCCTACCAAGTGTCATCGAAATCCGTCTGGCCTGGCGGTTCGTGAGAAGAAGTTTTTTTAAGAATTTGACATAATTTTTGACGGCGGTCATTTTGGATTATGCGATGATCTCCATTTTAACAAATATGAAAAGTCTTCACACACGGACCATAACTGTGAAGTTTGTCCAATATCAGCCCGGCGGTTCATGAAAATAAGACGTTTGACGTCTCTAATAAAATAATGACCTTTTGACCTTTCGACGGTCATCTTGGATTACGTAATGATCAGATTTCGACAATAAATGCTCCAAAGTGATCGTCGTGTCGATACATTCGATTTGATAATGATATGACTATATTCGGTCAAGTTTGAAATTTGCGCTTGTGTGACATATTCGTTTATACCAAAAAGTGAAAAATATTTGGGTGAGATTTTCGGTTTGTGATGTATTCGGCCGAATTCGGCCAGTATTCACCGAAATGTGTGAAGCATTCGCACGAATACTTCACACGTGTGATATATTCGTTTCTGTGACATATAAGGTTCAACAAACGTATGATGCAAACAAACTCTGCTTAAATGTTTGTCAACAAATTGGGACAGCATACAGTGCGTGTAAATACGGTAGATCAAGTTGATCCGGCTAGGAGCGTAAATGCCGAATACCGGCCTTAAAACTAATATTCTGTCCCGCAGGGGACATGGATTTGTTTTATTAATTCGTTCCCACGAAATAACAATTCGTCCCCTCAATATTCAACAATTCGTTCCTTCGAATTTACAATTCGTTCGCACGATATAACAATTGGTTCCCACGAATTAACAATTCGTTCTCACGAAATAACAATTCGTTCCCTCGAATTAACAATTCGTTCCCACGAAATAACAATTCATTCCCTCGAATTGACAATTCGTTCCCACGAAATAAAAATTAGTTCCCTCATTTTAACAATTCGTTCCCTCGAATTAACAGTTCGTTCTCACGATATAACAATTCTGATCACACGAAATAACAATTGTTACATGTATATCGTGGGAAGGAATGTTAAATTGAGGGAACTAATTGTCAATTCGTCGGAACGAATTGTTATCGTGGGAACGAATGTTAAATTGAGGGAACGAATTGTTATTTCGTGGGTACGAATTAATAAAGCAGAATTATACGTTCCCTGCGGGACTGCGTATGTGTGCACATGTATTCAGTTTTTTTCATTTAAAAAAGGGGACTATACAATTCTGTGTACCACAATAAAACAAATTGAACCGTGGATAAAATATTATTTTGCTACGAGCATGCTGCTTCATCATATAAAATAGAAAATTAAAGAAAATTGCGCATACAATTGGAATTGGAATTTTAATAAAGAAATCATAATATTATGTGTCAAATGACGTCATTGGCGACCATAATTGTTTAACTAATTACTTTTTATTTTCAAATTTTAAATTTTGATAACGGTTTAACTATTTATTGGTCCGAATGCGTGTTTCAGCTGTTGCCTGATCAACGTGCATATTTGTGGCTGTGACTGGAGAAATGGGGCTTATGGGTTTTGCGACTAGTGTAGATCCAGATCAGCCGGTGCATCCACACAGTCTGATCAGGATCTGCACTGGTCGCCATTCCATCAATGGAACACCCGCAATGCTTCTAACAAGCAATATAGATCGTTATCAGGATACAGGAATGTGCTATTGGATCAGGGTGTACACTGGTCAAAAATCGCATAAGCCCCATTTCTCATGTCTCAGCCACATAGTTCAGTTACGACAATTAACAGAAAGTCCAAGTCCCACTGGCGACGGAATTGTCCGAATTATTGATTGGAACAATCAGCCTAATGATTGTAGGGGATGAAAGTGTTAAAATCGGCGCCCGTAGTAATCACATAGCGAACGCAGTGTTTATGAGGCTGTGCTGGCGAATACATTTAGCATGTCCGAGCGCGCAGGGGACGACGGACGAAAACGTCGTAACTAATTCGGACTTTCTGAACATTTTTCTTCCAGCATAGGTGGAGTTTGTGGGAGTCTTTGTGAGACCAAGGGGCCGTTTCACTAAACTTCGTACGACTAAAATGTTCGTAAGTGCAAAATTATGATTACATTAACAACGTTTTCTTGCAAACAATTATTGGATTTACATTTATTGAGCATAGGCTGCAAATGCGGCCTATGCTCAATAAATGTAAATCCATAAATTTCCAGACGATCCTAAATTTGCACTTACGAACATTTTAGTCCCACGATGTTTAGTGAAATGGGCCCCAGAACGCCACACTTCGAAGATCCTAAACACTTGATATGTATGCATATTTGTTTTAAGCATATGTTTGTATTAATTAATTACAATACTTTGGCTTGAATGACGTCATGAAGAAACGGAATGTACTTTAAAAGTTTGTGCATTGTATTGCTCCGTCTGGTGCAAGGTGCATGATCACGTGGATACAACAAAAACAACAACAACAACAATTACTGAAATTTCCAGAAGCGCCTCCGATTCAACGTACGTATTCTGTTATATTGTCCTTATTATGTAATGGATTTTAATGAAGTACGGCGCATCAAATGCGTCTTGTTAACCTGCATTTGGTGATGTCGGTACTTTCGCCCAAACTTATGTCGTTTTTGCGAAGAATCGACTTCCGTGTTTACTGTCAATACTGACACGGAAATCGATTCTTCGCAAAAACGACATACATGTAAGTACGTGCCGCGACCACCGAATGCAGGTCATGAACACGCGTTTGCTGCGCCATATTTCATCAAATTCCGTTGCTCTGTTAAATAATATTTACTTTGGAGTGGGCGCGCGTTCAACACTTTCAGACATAGTTGTTGTTGCGGTAACCACGTGACCATGCACCTTGTTGTTGTTGCGGTAACCACGTGACCATGCACCTTGTGGTTGAAAATCTGTAGATAGTGAACTGCGCTGTCAAAACAGGTTTTTTTTGTTGGGAAATATTGAAAATATTGCGCCAATCTTGCCAATACTTGTGTCAATTTCTGTATTTGAAAATACTTCAATAATTTCTTTATTTTTCATCAGAAGTATATGTTGTGACCACCATTTGAACCGTCTCGCCGAGACGGTTCAAATGAGTGGTCACAACATACACTTTGGTTCAGAAATAAGGAAATTAGATAGAGAATAGTAGGTTAGTGCGGTGAATGGGAAAAAATATCTGGCAAGGCTCAATAATTTCTTTATTTTTCATCAGAAGTATATGTAGTGACCACCATTTGAACCGTCTCGCCGAGACGGTTCAAATGAGTGGTCACAACATATACTTTGGTTCAGAAATAAGGAAAATAGATAGAGAATAGTAGGTTAGTGCCGTGAATGGGAAAACATATCTGGCAAGGCTCAGGAAACGGGATGGGCCAGGCTATGCCGAGCAAATCCCGTTTCCGTGCCGCGCCAGATATTTTTTCCCATTCACGGCACTAACCTACTATTCTAGTTATCCCGTCAACACCTACAAATGGCTGTAAAATGCAAAAATAGTATTGACTGGATATCAAAAATGTTTCACGGCATCGTGTTTCACGGCACATACGCACTGTGTTGACGGGATAAATTGTACCGCAGGGGACGTAAACTTCTTTTTTTTATTAATTCGTTCCCACGAAATAACAATTCATTCCCTCAATTTAACAATTCGTTCCCACGAATTAACAATTAGTTCCCTCAAGTTAACAATTCGTTCCCACGAATTAACAATTCGTTCCCACATTAATTCGTTCCCACGAATTGTTATTTCGGGGGAACAGAATTGTTATATCGTGATATCGTGGGAACGAATTGTCAATTCGAGGGAATGAATTGTTATTTCATGGGAACGAATTGTTATTTCGTGGGAACGAATTGTTTTATAGAGGGAACGAATTGTTAAATTGAGGGAACGAATTGTCATTTCGTGGGAGCGAATTAATAAATAAATCCTGCGGGGCTCCGTACGAGGTTAACGAATGATGTCATGTAATAATGTAAACAAGTCCACGTTATTTGCGACTAAAACCACGTCATATTTTATGATTTAATGTACTAATAAATGAACGACGATAATAACTTTCGACAGGTCAATCGACGAGTCCAAACGTAGGTAAACCAGATGACTTATCAACTCATAGCATTGTGGTCGTGTATAATAAAAAGATGATAAAGTTGAGCCTCTCTAAAGCGGACACCCTGGGAGGTCCCCAGGGTGTCCGCTTTAGAGAAGTTCCACTGTAAAACAGACGGATGACCACTTCAAGACACGCGTTGTTCAAGGTGCATGATCACGTGATTACAACAACAACAACAATGTCTGAAAGTGCTGAAAGCTCGCCCACTCCAAAGTAAGTATTATTTGATATATTCCTTAATATGCAACGGATTTTGATGAAATATGGCGCATGAGCTGCATTTGCTGGTCCCGGGAGTTCGGCACAGACTTATGTCGTTTTTGCGAAGAATTGATTTACGTTTCGGTAGACACGGACATCAATTCTTCGCATAATAAGGACAAAATAAAAGAATACGTACTGTGAATCGGATGGCTTCTGGAAGTTTCAGTGCTTGTTGTTGTTGTTGTAACCACGTGAGCATACACTTTGTTGTTGCTTTGCGGTTATGAACATATGTTATCATTGAAGGTAAATAACAATGAAATATATCAACATTAAGCACAACTCACCTTCCTCTGTGTTGGGTTTAGAGAGGTTCGGCTGTATAAAGGACGTGCATGTATGTCACTGTCGTGCATTTTGGTTCTCACAAACTACTGTCTATTGCTGCCGACGATCCTTTGGCCATTACACACATTTAAATGAATAACAAAAAAGTCACACTCACCAAATTGTTTTATTTGATGAAATTCCGTTAAATATTGATTTTAGTGCGAACAAACTATTTTCGTATTTGACTTTTTTGTTATTGATGAAAAAGTACTTACATTTAAATATCTTTTATATTTAATGTTCGTCGGCAGAAAAACGTGGAACAGACAAATAGGTGGTGAGGCTCAGGGTTATTGTTGCGGGAGACGATCATCGAGTTGGCATACCGTTTGTTTATTTTATCTGTAGCCGATTTCACCAAAACTTCAAACCAGACTTATCTAGCTAAGAATACTTTGAGGGAGTAATCATTTATTTTTCCCCGAAATGCATCATAATCATCAAATATATGCAGTCGTTAGTTCTATGTGAAATAATCCAATTCGGGGAAAGTGCAAAATTAGGATCGTCTGGAAACTTCATACTATCATAATTTTGCACTTACGAACATTTCATTCGTACGAAGTTTAGTGAAACAGCCCCCTGCTACACGAATCGCCATGACGAAGCAAACAACAACTAACTAATGACAGCGTACGACACGCTGACTAATATCTGACCACTTCCGAGAACTACGTAAACACGCTATACACACTCGTCCAGTGGACAATAATGACTTGAAATATCACCGTTAGTAAGTACAATGGTATAGTGTTTACGACGCGCTGTGACATCACATAGGTGTCGTTTATCACGTCTTTGACTCAGCCTTCGATGACGTCCCAAAGGTACATGCCCACTCAGCAGGCAGAACATGCTCTTTATATCAGATACATCATCTGAGACATTTTCTGGCAAAAATAAACATTCAAGACTATTACCCCACATATTGATTGGCATTATTATTTTGTATATCAGACGTAAATTTCCACACTTATATCAGGGGCGATAACCGTATTTCCTTAAATGTTTTATTATTTATTTTCTGTATTTACTTTTTAATGTGCAATGATCATACTTTATAATCTGTCAAAAATATTATTTTGTTCAGGTGACGCATTTAAATACATGTAGTGTAAATAAGTAAAAAAAATATTATGTCGCCTCATTTGCATATGCAAATAGCCTGATACCACCGCCAGTCACTATCAGTAAAACATTAGTAAATGATTATATCTGTATAGCGGGCACCCGTAATGTTTAGAACTGGTGGAATAGTGACAAAATTATACACTTATGTACTTCCTATAAAGAACATTTGTTTTGCCTACTGAGTGGGCATGTACCTTTAAATATTGCACGTGGCTGCCTGAATTATCGTTATTATCGCATTGTCATTGTCATAGTGACGCATATAGTCTTCGGACTGGTGACCACTATAAACAAACTGACCTATAGTCTGTTTCACGAAAGCTGCCCAAATTTTACGGCTATATAAACAATGCAAAAACAAGATTTATTTTGATAATATTAAATTAAAGGAAAAATTAAGAATGAGCTTCTTTTTATTTCGTGAAATTTGGTCAAATATTAATTTTATTGCGAAAAAACAATTTCCCCATGTTAAATCCCCATAGACATATTCACGGACACGGAGTGAAGATGTCTATGGGGATTTAACATGGGGAAACTTTTTTGAATTTTAGAAATATATTTTTAAAATTTAACTTTTGTTTTCTTAGTTAGATCATATCCAAGCTATCTAGTCAGGTTTCGGAATCAATTTCCATTTTTTTTCGTTTTTTGACTCCTCCCACACTGCCTTACCTCTTCCCCCCCCCCCCATGTTAAATTCCCATAGAGAAATCAATTGTTCGTAATAAAATCAATATTTGACCGAATTTCACGAAATAAAAAGAAGGCTCATTCTTAAATTTTCCTTTAATTTAATATTATGGAAAATAATATTGTTTTTGAATTGTTTATATGGCCGTAAAATTTGGGCAGCTTTCGTGAAACAGACTATAGTACAGTGGAGGTCCCCAGGATGTCCGGTTTAGAGAGGTTCCACAGTAAAACAGACACATGACTAGTTCAAGACAAGCGTGCATGCTTTGCGGTTGTGAACATATATTTATCCCGTCAACACAGTGCGTATGTGCCGTGAAACACGGTGCCGTGAAACATTTTTGATATCCTGTAAATACGACCTAATCACTGCGTATCAATATGTGCGGTGGCTGGGGTTATTTTTATTGCATGTTAAAGCTGTTTGGTTTGTAGGTGTTGACGGGATATAGAGAATAGTAGGTTAGTGCCGTGAATGAGAAAAAATATCTGGCAAGGCTCAGGAAACGGGATGGGCGAGGCTCTGCCGAGCACATCCCGTTTCCGTGCCGCGCCAGATATTTTTTCCCATTCACGGCACTAACCTACTATTCTATTTATCCCGTCAACACCTACAAATGGGTGTAAAATGCAAAAATGGATATCAAAAATGACTGGATATCAAAAATGTTTCACGGCACCGTGTTTCACGGCACATACGCACTGTGTTGACGGGATAAAAATAGAGTAGGTTAGTGCCGTGAATTGGGAAAAATATCTGGCGCGGCAAGGAAACGGGATGTGCTCGGCAGAGCCTCGCTCATCCCGTTTCCTAAGCCTTGCCAGATATGTTTTCCCATTCAAGGCACTAACATACTGTTATCTATGTATATTATCAATGAAGATCAATATAAATATAAAATATCAGAAGTAAGCACAATTAACTGTTCTCTGTGTCCGGTGCAGAGAGATTCTACTGCATTCCTATTTACTCCGAAAGAAATCGAAGTACTGAAAGTACTGAAATATGTTATCACAACAAGTGATCACTTGCGGAACTGGGGCCCGTTTCACTAAACTTCTTACGACTAAAATGTTCGTAAGTTCAAATTTAAGATCGTCTGTAAATTTCAATCTATGGATTTACATTTATTGAGCATAGGCTGCATATGCAGCCTATGCTCAATAAATGTAAATCCAATAATGATTTACAAGATAACATTGTTAATGTGAAATTTACAGACTATCATAATTTTGCACTTACGAACATTTTAGTCGTACGAAGTTTAGTGAAACGGCCCCCTGGAGACTGAAAGTTGCATACTTTCTCAATCATTATCCAGAGGTAAAGGTACTGTGATGGTGCAAACCCATTCACATCCATACGTTTTCTCTAGAATAAATTACTGTTTGAAACTCCCAGAAAAAGTGTACAAAACTGGCGGCTAACTGGTCACTGCTACCTAACTGTGAGAACTAAATATAATAACTGATGTATTCATACGCATTAAATGTCTTGATTAGTATTTTATAAAATATAACTGATAAAATGAGCCCAAAACTGTGAAAACTATTGAGAATAGTATATATAGAGTTTTACATACAAAGCAAGACAGACCAAAACGGCATAGGATAAGTTGGGCACGATTTTCTTGGTCGTACTCGTCATTTAGGCGTAGCACGACAATATGGCTGCACCCATTGAAATTTGCATTGCTTAATATGCTATCTCAAGGGAGATCAAATATGAAAATAGAAAGGCAATAATGTATATAAATAAATAGAAAATACCAGGCTATTGTCTTTTGATATTAAGTTTATCGAGCATTGCTAGGAAGCGCGTAGGAATTTCGAAGCTCGCCTCGGAATTCCTACCGTTTCCGAGCCGAGGTTGATAAACTTGATGTGAGAACGCACTAGACTGGTATACTAACCCTTCACCCATGAGTAACTGGAATGGATTTAGTCCATTTATGAAAAGGGGGTATTTCTTTTTCTAAAAAATATGAAGATTAATTTAAAAACGTGCAGATTCTGATGAGACGGCTCGTTACGAGCCGGCTCATCTGGATCTGCACTGTTTGCACCGTGTTCTACTACAGAATGAACAGCATAAGGTCCACCACCACCAAATATTTTTCCTATAAATGGATGTACGGTCCCTGTATAAACTAACCAATCACCACACATTTTGCTATTCTCAGCTATTTTCCTTTTTCGTAAGGATATCGTGGGACCTATTTTCCCATAACCTACACCCATTCTGCTGTGGATATTCACTAATTAAATTATAGGTTTAAATAGTGTTAATAAAGATAAATTCAATCTCCTGTGACCACCCCGGTGGTGGCGCAAAAATTCAGCGGGTGAAATTGAAACCGCCTCACATGACAAACATGATCCGACTTACAAAATAATAGCAAAAAATATGCTTGACACTGTTGTAAATGATACATTAATATGCCTGTGATGTATATCAATGCATCAATTGACTGGTTTTTGCAAGCAAAGAGTGTCTATGGCATAACAAATCTGGTATATGTTTTTAACGTACTACTTTTGACTACATCGCGCATGAATATCTGATGATTTAGTGTGGTTAAACCATAACGTGGGCTTGGTTAAAAAGAACACGGACTTGTTTACATCGCGTCTTTACACTGACGTAACTCGGTGGCGTCATGTGACGTGATTCGACCAATAAAACCAGCGAAAGTAGTTTTGATATCCGTATTTACGCTACGTGCGTATCTACTGTCTGTTCCACGTTTTGCTGCCGACTTGCTTTTGGCAGATAAAATCAACATTTGATGGAATTTCATCAAATAAGTTTGTTTGGGGAGGTTTACTTTTTTGCTATTGATAAAAAAGTACTTACTTTTAAATATTTTTTAGATTTAATGTGCTTAATAGCCAACAGTTCGTCGGCAGCAAAACGTGAAACAGACAGTAGTCATTTCCCGATAGTTTGGACGCTTGTTATTGCATGTAAAATATAAATTTATCAAGATGAGAAAACAAACATACATGGTTATAGATATACTGCATATGTGCAGTTTGATCTGGGTCTACACTGATTGCAATACAATTAATAAGTATGAACATAATAATCTGGTGAATAATGCAGTTCCGGATTAGATTGCGCAGACATATGGGATTAAGAGTATTCCATATATACTCCGGTGTGTGACAAGGATATTCCACCCGAGTGGTCAGAATATGTTGTCAGAAACGAGGCTTTGCCGAGTTTCTGACGACATATTCTGACCACGAGGGTGGAATATCCTTAGTCACACACCGGAGTATATCTGGAATACTTTTTCTCGCATACCTACTAAGTCCAGAATCATGTTTAGAGATAGTACGCCATCAACGAACTACCATGATAGTATAATACTAACTTTTTTTCTTTATATGCTATCTCCAATACAACCACTCAATCGCATTACCCGTATCAACAAATGGGTGTAAACAAAGTAACAAAGTTTACACCAACAAATTAGAGGCTCATGCATTGGATCGAAACATTTAACACATAACGGCCCAATAAAAATACGGTCTGAAGACGCCCATGATATGATGTGTAAACCCAATTACTACATACACAAAATAAATAGGACGCAGTACGAGACGAACTCATATACATATTGAAAATAGACCATATATCCTCGATTCAAATGTGTACAATAATGTTTACAGAATCAGTTTATGTTTTTATTTTGAGTATTTATTGCAATTCCGAAACGCTGTCTTCAATTACGCAAATATCAGTCCGCCGAAAGTTTCACTCCGACAGACCGTTGCCGTTTTCAAGAAATTTTTGCTCACTGGATTATTAAACAAATATTCCAATCACTATCAACTGTCACTAGACATATGTTTGGTGAAGAATCAACAACATACGAGGTAAATATTTTGCTGTCAATTACATGTGTTTTTTTTAATAATAATCATGTATTCAGTATTCGGCCAACTGATTTACAGACGCACCTTACAGAACTCGTCCCACAAATTTACGCAAATTTGATAAAACTGGATAAAACATGAAATAAATAATAGCCTACATAACAAATCCAGAGCGACGTTGTTGACATTGTTGTCTACTGACAGTACTGTGTAGAGAGCGTGTGTTTGTAAACAATGCAGACGACGTTTGGAAGCCAATACACAAAAAGTAGTTCCGGCAGTGTGTCACAGGTCAGCCGTGTGAGATAGCCGTGTGAGACAGAAAAATCCCACATGGGCGTGGCTTCGGAAATAACATTGAAATGGACTCTGGGTATGCGAGAAAATCTGGATCAACACGAGTGGAAAACGCTATAATGCCTTCTTTACACAACAAATCATGCGATATTCGGTTTTATTACAAACCATTGGGCCATAAAATATACAAGTTGGGCCAGATTTCAATAAACAAATCCAAAGGGACGTAACTACATGTAGCTACGATCCCCCATTAGCCAGAATGTATTAGGTCAATGCAATGCCCATTAAATGGCTTGTCCGGTATTGGTGTATTTTTGTGAACCTGAGCACGGTTTTTGCCAACAGTTTGATTTAGAACATAGTTGTGGCTATGACTGGAGAAATGAGGCCTATGCGTTTTGCCACCAGCGTAGAGTCCGATCAGCATGTACATTCGCAGTCTGATCACGATCTGCACGGTTCGTCATTGCATCAATGAAACAATCGTCAAAATTACATGTAATACGTGGCTGTGACTGGAGAAATGGGACTAATGGGTTGTGCGACCAGTGTAGATCCAGATCAGCCTGTGCATCCGCACAGTCTGATCAGGATCTGCACTGTTCGCAATTACATCAATGACACACCGCTATGAATCTCACAAGCAATATAGCTCGTTATCAGGCTACGGAAGTGTGTCATTTGAGTAGAAGCTACACTTGTTAAAAATCGCATGAGCCCCATTTCTCCAGTCACTGTTATATTTGAGTACATGCATATATAGAGGCTCCAGGGAAATTAGCAGTTTTTTAGATTGTATACGGTAATGAATGTGTATTTGCAGCCTATTTGTGCTGTCTTCTTTCAGGTGCGCATTATGAATATAGATAGCGGAAGTAGTCGTATTTTCACCGGTAGTTGTTTATTTCATCGTTGAGAACATACGACTTTTATTTACATCGCATAACTATGTATATCATAGGTAGGTATATATAATACTATATTCTCGTGTTCGTGTTTGATGTGTACTTACAAGGCATCACGTGTTGTATTCAATTTCGAATTGGCTCTGGAATTATTGCGTGTTATGCACGAACAAACCAGAAACTTAACCCTTAGACCGCTACTCATAACAATTGTCGTCTGCTGTTGCTTTTATATATTGCCTTATTTCTCAATAAAAACATGGTTTGACAGCACTTCAGAATCATTTCCAATGGAAATGATTCTGAAGTGCTGTCAATGCATGTTGTAAATTATTCTAAAGTCCTGTCAAAGCATGTTTTTGATGATAAAAATGGAAAATAGAAAATATACAGCAGACACGGACAATCCACATACTTATGGAAGATTCGGACCTGTGACCCAGTAAATGGAATATTCAAAAAACGTTACACCACCCACCCGTTCCTGTACACTGTACACTGTATACGGTATTCTTCGATACAGTATTTTGTCGACAGAAATGTATGGGCGGGATAATTAACTTTTTTAGAATCATCGGAATGGGTCATTCACTGGGTCCCAGCTCCGAGTCTTCCAACCGTTTGATTTAAAGACGTGTTCGAATACATAGTTAGACATACACCTTTATCAAGGTGTATGATCACGTGGTACTAACAACAACAACACGTACGTATTCTGTTATAGTGTCCTTATTACGTAACGGATTTTGATGAAATATGACGCATCAAACGCGTCTTGTTAAGCTGCATTTGGTGGTCTCTGTATTTTCGTCCAAACTTCTGTCGTTTTTGCGAAGAATCGATTTCCGTGTCTCCGACACGGAAATCGATTCTTCGCAAAAACGACATAAATATGTGCCAAACTCCATAGACCACCAAATGCAGCTCATGAAGACGCGGTTGCTGCGCCATATTTCATCAAAATCCGTTGCATATTAAGGAAAATATCAAATAATACTTACTTTGGAGTGGGCGACGTTGTTGTCGTTGTAACCACGTGATCATGCACCTTGATTATATTCTCGGGATCTTGTTGTATATGTTGTTTCAATGTTTGACGTCATAAGACAGCGACACAGTGACAACTACATATTCGCCAGCGATCTAAGAAAGCGACCCTATGACATGTGTAACGTCTTCCGCAGTCAAGATGTATAATCATAATCAGAAAGATAATCGTTTTGCTGAAGACATATATCAGCCATCAGTGACAAAATGGCGAACAGCGTAGACCCGGATCAGACTGCGCGAATGCGCAGGCTGATCCGGGGCTACGCTGGTCGTAAGATCCATTTTTTGCTGCCAGTGACCCACTTAAGGACATCTGTGATCAGCGTAGATACTGATCATAATATACATGTAAACTCACGAGAATGGTGAACATCGATTATTCATTATTCCGTGACATAAACATGTCGTGTTTGATTGAATGACGGCCAGTGTAGGCCCTGATCTGACTGCGCAGGCTTATCTGGGACTATACTGGTCGCACACGTGGTAAGATCCCTTTTTCTCAACCGGTGTTTTTTTGTGTAGTTTAGTTGTAAAACATCGGCGTTCGCATGTCCAGCTACACTTGGGACATCAAACAGTTTCACGGCAGCTGATGTTCACGTTGATAGGTTAAAGGTACGTTCCCACTCAGTAGGCACAACACGTTCTTTATAGGAATTAAATAATGTATAATTGTGTCACTATTCCACGTCACTATTCCACCAGTTCTAACAATTACAAGTTCCCGCTATACATATATAATAATTTAGTAATATATATTTTACTGATAGTGACTGGCGGTGGTATCCGGCTATTTTCATATGCAAAACGAGGCATGACATTGCATAATTTATGTGAATTAAATGTGTTTACTGAAAAAAAAATGTGTTCGAAGGATTATAAAGTATGATCAGTGCACATCAAACAATAAATACAGAGAATAAATAGTAAGGTCCGTTAATATTTTAAGCAAACACGGTTATCGCCCCTGATATCAGTGTGGACATTTACGTCTGATGTGAATGTTTATTTTGCCATAAAATGTCATATCTACAGAATATACAAAACTACATGTATCTATAAAATACATTGTTTTAAAGTCACTCTTTTTATTAAATTTTCGACCACATGGTCTTTATGCCCATGGGAACGAATTGTTAATTCGTGGGAACGAATTGTTAAATTGAGGGAAAAAATTGTTGTTAATTCGAGGGAAAGAATAGTATAATTTATCCTTTACATTGTTTTCAAGCATATGTATATTGGGTATGTTTTGTTATCCGGAACACGTATTCCATGTGAGGCGGTTTAAATTCCAGCCGCGGACTTTTTGGGCCACCACGAGGGTGGTCACAGGAGATTGAATTTAACTTTCTTAAAAACAATTAAACACAGAATTTAATTAGTGACCAACCAGAGCAGAATGCGTGAATGTTATGGGGAAATAGGTCCCACAACATCCATACGACAAATGAAAGTAGCAGAGAATAGCCAAATGTGTGGTAAATGGTTAGGCCATGTCATTGTTTTTCTCCACCCGGATAGCCAAAACCTACTTACGTATCCGGTAAAAACAAACAAGGCTTTGAAAAAAAAACGAATGTAAATCTATGTTAAAAACATCCTCAACCCTTTGCAGTGTGCAAAGGGTTGATGAAATTTTTAACATAAATTTGTATTGCCGCTAAATAATAAGAAAACACTCTAAGACTTATTAAACTTATTACGTGTACATTCATATAGAGAATAGTAGGTTAGTGCCGTGAATGGGGAAAATATCCGGCAAGGCTCAATAATTTCTTTATTTCTCATCAGAAGTATATGTTGTGACAACTTACTTGAACCGTCTCGCCGAGACGGTTCAAATGAGTGGTCACAACATATACTTTAGTTCAGAAATAAGGAAAATAGATAGAGAATAGTAGGTTAGTGCCGTGAATGGGAAAACATATCTGGCAAGGCTCAGGAAACGGGATGGGCGAGGCTCTGCCGAGCACATCCCGTTTCCGTGCCGCGCCAGATATGTTTTCCCATTCACGGCACTAACCTACTATTCTATTTATCCCGTCAACACCTACAAATGGCTGTAAAATGCAAAAAGTGTATTGACTGGATATCAAAAATGTTTCACGGCACCGTGTTTCACGGCACATACGCACTGTGTTGACGGGATAAAAACGGATTTAAAACTTAGACAAGTCCCAAATCAATTTTCATATTACTTCGCCATTAAATAGTGTAGTTTGTTTGAACCACTCTCAAAACCAACATGCACGCGGACTCTTAACAGAGGAAGAACTTGCTATATCCTTAGGTAAAAATATATGAAAAATCAATTGTGGTGGTCATCTTAAACATGTGGTCCCGTTTACATTAAGAAGGAAGGCGCCCGCAGCGAGATGCACCGATAATTAAGACATCCACTTGTTTAACCAGTTGTACTGCTGGAAATGTATTAGTCCGGGCGACAATCACACATCAAAGCCAGCACGGCGGATATATGGCCGCTTGATGACCAGTTGATGACCAGTTGACAATTACAACGCTGAGCTCGGGGAGGGTAATAGCTACGTACCATTGTGACCTTTGATAAGAAAGTCGTCATACTGAGTAACTGTTGTAAGGAAACTATTAATATTAACGTCATTGATAGACTAACGAATTAATCCACGCTCGTCAGTTAATCAAATGTGACAGTGTCTGGAAGAAATGGGGCTTACGGGAATTTGACCAGTGTAGCTTCACTGGCAGTAGCCTATTTCACCAACATTGCAAAGTATACTTTTCTAGAAAGTATACTTTGAGGGAGTCATCATTTATTGTTCACGAAATGCATTATGTCATATAAAACTAACGACTGCATATAGTTGATGATTAAAAGAATGCAGAATAATTATACTGAATTTATTACATTATCACAGCCAAAATGGCTGTGATAATGTAATCAATTCAGTATAATTAAACATAATAAATTTATAATTAAATTGAAAATTTCTCCCTCAAAGTATACTTTGCTAGATAAGTATACTTTGCAATGTTGATGAAATAGGCAACTGATCAAATAACACTTATGTAACCTGATATAAAGAATGGTAGCCGAGCACATCCTGTTTCCATGTCGCTCCAGATATTGTTTTCCCATTCACGGCACTAACCTACTATTCTATTTATCCCGTCAACACCTACAAATGGCTTTAAAATGCAAACAAAATAATAACCCCATGCCACCGAACATATTCATACGCAGTGATTAGGTCGTATTGACAGGATATCAACAATGTTTCACGGCACATACGCACTGTGTTGATGGGGTAAAATGATGTACATTGCTTGCTAGAATCACCACGGGTGTTTCATGCATGTAATGGCGAACAGTGTAGATCATGATCAGACTGGGCACAGGCTGTAACAGGATATACACTGGTCTCAATATCCATAAGCCCCATATATCCAGCCACTCACAGCCACAAATAATATTTTTAAATCTATAACCCGTTTGTATATATACTATTATTATACATGTATATTATTTTGCAAAATGTCTATTGATCCAACAACAATACAATTTAACTGTCATTGGTGTAGACGTCAGTGAGTACTGCAACGTACAGTGGCATGTACAAATCCTAGCACCGGCACAGGCGGAACTGGGGCCCGTTTCACTAATCTTCTTACGACTAAAATGTTCGTAAGTGCAAATTTGGAATCGTCTGGAAATTTCAATCGATGGATTTACATTTATTGAGCATAGGCTGCATATGCAGCCTATGCTCAATACATGTAAATCAAATAATTGTTTACAAGAAAACATTGTTAATGTGAAATGTACAGACTATCATAAGTTTGCACTTACGAACATTTTAGTCGTACGAAGTTCAGTGAAACGGCACCCTGATTTTCAAATGGAACATAACCGATACCAACAGAACACATGTGCCAAGCTGTCCAAATGACAACCGTGGTCAGCAGCCACTAAGGATCCGCGGCCCGCTTCACTAAACTTCGTACTACTAAAATGATCGTAAGTGTCAAATTATAATTAGCTCATATCAGTTCAATGACTGGCAGTGTACTTTTAAAAGGCTGGAAACCGTCACTCATAAACAGGGGGCCGTTTCATAAACTTCGCACGACTAAAATGTTCGTAAGTGCAAAATTATGATAGTCTGTAAATATCACATTAACGATCTTTTCTTAATGTGCACTTACGAACAGTTTAGTCGTACGAAGATTTTGTGAAACATGCCACAGGTAAATAATAAAACCACTAGAGGTGTACTAGAGGTGTACCGCTTTGAGCTGGCGCGTTATTATTGTATTATTGTAAACACGTGCTATTTTTAAATAATTTACGTCATATGTTGTAGACATGGTATTTGTATACCAGCGCAAACGCATTAACATTCGATAGAATTGCTAATAATAGTAACATCTAAACGATGTTACTATTATTAGCATTAGCTCTAGTGGATAAATCTGCTGTTTTGTGATCTTACGGTCGTGAGATCGAATCCTGCCAAAGACATACATTTTTCTCTCGCCTTTACTATTTTGGCGCCAGAAGTAACGCACACATCCCGAAACAGTCGTGCATTTACTTTTACACAACATTATAAAACACTTCACTTTGAACCTAATCATTGTGAAATGCATTCTGCACATTCGTGTGTTATTGTGAAAGTCCACCTCGACTCACTACAAATGCAAATATGTTACGGAGAACACCATGTCAAAAAATAAACCTCTCACTTCAGATAATAAACAAATACATAAATAAACGTGGATGCATGTGGTTCATAATTACCATGTCAATTGTTGTTACATGTAATAAAGATGCATTAAAAAGAAAAAGAAAAGACAAAAACAATATTTGAAAACAAAATAATATATATATAATGGCCAAAGTGAGGATCGAACGCATGCAGTGCAAAATTAAAATCAAGTGCCACCGTTGGCCGTCAGTTTACCCACTGCTCCAGTATGAGAAACTGTTTTGTCAATCGCAATATATCGATCATGACTATTGCGACGCGCCATAATAAACAGGGAAATACCTACAGGAATTCCATGTTTATTTATACACCAATGTGTATATAAACAAAGCATATAAACGCCATGTCAGGCTGGTATACTTACAGAGAAACGCCATCAACCCAATATTTTGAAGATCATTTTACACGCGAGTCGCCATGATAGAAGGGGCTTCTTAATTTGGCGACCAATGTAGCACCAGATCAAACTGCGCAGCGGCTATACTGATCGTTTCTTTGTTGATGAGGGGTGGGGCAATCATGGGGATACGAACAAAATCCCCCCCAGACATAATCCCCCCCATGATTTTTGACACAGGAGGACAAAATCCCCCCGTCTAAAATTCAGGTAGGACAAAATCACCCCCGTCCAAAATCACAGGTAGGACATAATCCCCCCCCCCCCATCAATATGTGTTGAAAGAATAATAATCAAACAAGCACATTTAATAAAGTATTTTCAGTTGCACAATAAACGTCAAACAAGAATATGTCTGTATCGTTTGTACATTTGTATACTGATGTCGGTCTCAAACCATATTGTTTTAGTGAAGAATCGATTACCATTTCAAAGAATTATTCGCCAAAACGATAGGTAAATCCTGTAACAATCATTCATTTCTGTTTGTTTTAATAAAACGTAATCCTTAATCAACTACTTGGAAGAAATCAGGCAATTAAATTACACTGATTAAAGAGGATTAGAGGGTGAAATTTGAAAACCAATTAATGCAGTGTGCAACTGAAAATACTTCATTAAATGTGTTTGATGTTTATTGTGCAAATAAAAGTACTGAATATGATGGGGGCTACATTTTTCATTGGGGGAGGGGGGGATTTTGTCCTACCTTGAATTTTGAGGGGGGTGGGGGGGGGGGGGGATTATGTCCTACCTGTGATTTTAGATGGGGTGGGGTGGGGCGGGGTTTGTCCTCCTGTGTCAAAAATCATGGGGGGTGGGGGTTATGTCCGGGGGGGGGGGATTTTGTCCTGCATTCGCAATCATGTTGTAGTTAGCAAAGACTTGATATCAGTATTAAGGGTACATGCCCACTCAGTAGGCACAAAATGTTCTTTATAGGAATTAAACAAATGTATAATTTTGCCACTATTCCACCAGTTCTAAAACTTACGAGTGGCCGCTTTTTTTTGTGCTTATATTTAACGGCGGCACTGGCTCTAGGACCTTGCATGCCGTCTCCCAAGAATGGGAGAAAGAACGGAGGTAGAGATTTTTGAGAGAAGCCGCTATACAGATATAATCATTTAGTAATACATGTATTTATTTTACGGATAGTGACTCGCGGTGGTATCAGATAAATGAGGTACGAACTTTTTTAATTATTTATACTAATTAAATGCGTCACCTGAATTTGTTTTATTTTCGACAGATTATAAAGTATGATCATTGTACATCTAAAAATGAATACAGAGAATAAATAGTAGTGTGCGTTTTAACATTTTAAGGATACACGGTGATCGCCCCTGATATCAGTGTGGAAATTTACGTCTGATATAAAATGTATAATAATGCCAATCAATATGTGGGATAATGGTGAATGAATGTTTATTTTGCCAGAAAATGTCGCAGATGATGTCTCTGATATAGGGAACATTTTGTGCCTACTGAGTGGGCATGTACATTTAAGCTGCAAGAAGGCGTTAGGAGATCAGCAACTACATTGGTATGAAGCTCAATAAGCCACATTTTATCGTGACGCATCACATATGTGGATGTGACTGGAGAAATAGGGCTTATGGAATTTGTGACCAGTGTACATTTTGATCAAATAGCACAGTCGTGTAGCCTGATAACGATATATATTGCTTGTTAGAAGACTTGTGTTTCAATGATAAATGAGTTGGCGAACAGTGCAGACCTTGATCAGAGATAACATGATGATGTGTCCTTATGATGATGGGGTTAATTGGAATTTAGCTCAGATCATACTACGAAACCTGTCTGTTCGTGATCGCAAAGCGTGAATAAGTGTGGCTGTGGCTGGGGAAATGGGGCTTGTGAGTTGTGCGACCAGTGTAGATCCTGATCAGACTGTGCATCCGCACAGTCTGATCAGGATCTGCACTGTTCGCAATTCCATCAATGAAATACCCGTCGTGCTTCTAACAAGCGCTATGTATCAGTATCAGGCTACTGGGGTGTATCGTTTCACCAGGAGCTACACTGGTCACAATTTTTCCAGCCACGGCCACAATTGTGTATGTTCATCATCGCAAAGCACACATGAATGTGTTACATTGATCATCTGTCTGAATGACAGCGGAGTATCTGCTAACCGGACAGTCTAGGGACATCATATGGTGTCCCGTTCATAGAGGTTCTACGGGAGACTTCCCAGGGTGTCTGGGGGCCGTTTCACTAAACTTCGTACGACTAATATGTTCGTAAGTGCAAAATTACATTAGTCTGTAAATTTCACATTACCAATGATTTATTGTAAACAATTATTCGATTTACATTTATTGAGCATAGACATATGCAGCCTATGCTCAATAAATGTAAATCCATGAATTGAAATTTCCAGACGATCCTAAATTTGCACTAACGAAAGTTTTAGTCGTACGAAGTTTAATGAAACGGTCCCCTGGTTTATAGAAGTTCCACTTGAGACATTCTCACGTGCCCGGTCTGGGGATGTTACACTGGGGACCTCCAATCTGTCTGGTTTAGAGAGGATCCACTGGAGACCTTCCAGAGAGCCCGGTCTGGAGAGTTTCCCAGGTGTCCGGTTTAGATAGGTTTTACTTTAGACCTCCCAGTGTGTCCGGTCTAGAGAGATTACACTGTTGACCTCCCCGGATGTCCAGTCTATACAGGTAGTACCGATGACAGTGGAACATCTCCCAACTGGACATCCTGGCGACACAAATGGTGTCCGGTTTAGAGATGTTCCAATTGAGACATCCCAGTGTGTCCGGTCTAGAGAGGTTCCACTGTGGACCTCCCCAGGTGTCCAGTCTATACAGGTAGTACCGATGACAGTGGAACATCTCCCAACTGGACATCCTGGCGACACAAATGGTGTCTGGTTTAGAGATGTTCCAATTGAGACATCCCAGTGTGTCCGGTCTAGAGAGGTTCCACTGTGGACCTCCCCGGATGTCCAGTCTATACAGGTAGTACTGATTACAGTGGAACATCTCCCAACTGGACATCCTGGCGACACAAATGGTGTCCGGTTTAGAGATGTTCTAATTGAGACATCCTAGTGTGTCCGGTCTAGAGAGGTTCCACTGTGGACCTCCCCGGATGTCCAGTCTATACAGGTAGTACCGATTACAGTGGAACATCTCCCAACTGGACATCCTGGCGACACAAATGGTGTCCGGTTTAGAGAGGTTTTCTTTAGACCTCCCAGTGTGTCCGCCTGTCCGGTCTAGAGAGGTTCCACTGTGGACATACCATGGTGTCCAGTATATACAGGTTCGGCTGTTTTATAGGTTGGCATTATTCAGTGTGGATTCGTTTAAACACGTTTAGATGAGAGGTACGTTTACTTTGATTTCGTGTTGCGAGTTTAGATTTGCGAGTTTAGATGCGAGTTGCGGTTACTTTGGTTTCGTTTTGCCAGTTTAGATTTGCGAGTTTAGATGCGAGTCACGGTTGCGTTGGTTTCGTGTTGCCATCGGATCGTATCTGTCGACTGAAGTATTTTATGTCCGCCGTATTAAAGTGGTTGACAACAACCTTTTCTCTAGCTTACCTGCGTGACGTCACGATCGGCAGTTATCCGGAGATTCCCGGACGGAATTCCGACTAATTAATCCTGTCAACCCCACATGTCATAATTCTAGTATTCACAAACACCGAGCCGTCTCATCCGGATCTACAGTGTTTGCCAGTATTGTACTTGCAATGTATTGTAATTATAGGCAACCCTGTTTACATAAATAGAATAGTCAACAATTTAAAATAGAACAGTCTATATCAGATAGTCAGGGATGAAAGGGTTAAGTAACGCAGATATATCGAGTACTCAGACGGTTCACAATTCGATTTCGTGATTCTATGGCGGGATGATTTAAATCACTCGACAATATCACACACACGACAATAGAAATGAATGTAGTGTTTACAATGAGTATTGATTATTGGAGAAACGAACCGTGATGTCAGAGCATACCTGTGTGTCACAAACAATCTATGTAAAACCGCGAGAAAGGCCGAATGAACGGTACAGCCAATAAGAGCGCTTACATGCGTCACGTGATATCAATACGCAATGGTGCTTTGAAGTGACTGATTACAGGTGCGAACATACCTGGGACATTTTATTGAGTAACAGTCTGAATACTGGATCAGCTACTGGGATATATGTTGTGATTCAGGTGTTAGTTTATGGTAAAAGCACGGATATTTATTATTCTGGAAAGAAAACAACGCGATTATAGCCGTTGGAATTTGAAATATTCACCAGGTGTGTCGACTGCTATATGAGTCTTGTGTTATTTTAGGCTATTGATAAGTGCTCGCTGACCTGGATAGAACATATTTGTCACAGGCGGATTACCAGTACGGTCGATCAAACTGATGTAGGTAATTTACCTGTATGTGTGTATTCGCTGGGTGAATTTCGAGATTTTCTGTGTTCAAATTGTTAGTGCCGCTACATTGTGTTTTATTCTAATTCGTGTGTAAATATTTGTCAAGCGGACTCGTTTATACATGTAGGACAAACAGCTGTGTAGAAATCCGCTGATCAGGAAGAATATATGTGTATTGGATACGACTGACAGAAAGGTATCTTAACATGTCATATAGGTGACAAAATATGTCAGAAATGCACTCGTAAAATGACAGGAAACAAACGATCTCCGGTGAATGACGGTCGTAAAATCTGTGTACCGCAGCGACCCAATGTGTGTATAGTGCGTTTTGTCGTTAATTCGCCTTGACATTTGCTCACAAAACACATATTTAACCCACTTATTCACAACACTGCCGTCACCATTTTCCAACAATTTTATTGTTTGTATGCACATGCACATTAGTTATTCTTTTATAATTTAAGTACTCGCGCTCTCCACTATTGCACAACAGAAATAATGAGTCTATTCAAGCGGAAAGGTAGTTTGGTTATTACCAACACTGACCCCATATACAAGGTGAAATACCTGGGCAATGTTCAAACCGCCATGATGAAGGGAGATGGATGTGTCGACAAGCCCGTGGGTATTATCTGGAACAACTACATCCGTAACCCGACCCCTGGCCTCGACATGAAGTTGACTCTGACTTCATCGGGCCTGAAGGCGGAGACGAGGGAGCAGGGCGTGACTGAATACAGGGCCCATCGGATACCGTACTGTGTGGCCCACCCCGCATACCCCAGGCTGTTTGTCTGGGTGTATAAACACGAGGGCAAGCGGATGAAACTCGAGTTGCGGTGCCACGCCGTGTTGTGCAAGACAGACGCTAAGGCAAAGGCAATGGCGCTACAGTTACACGAGAAAATCACGTTCGCGCTGAAGGAATTCATGCGAGAAAAAACGAGAAAACAAAACGCTCGCCTCACACTTCTCCGAACTAACTCGCTACCTTTAAACGGCTCAGTCGTGCCGAAACGGACCCAAATGTTGAGCACAGGACGAAACTTCAAACCGTCAATATGTAAGTCAAACACGGCGCCTAAACTAAGGGCCATTGACGAAGGAATCGAACAGGAGGAAAGTATTCTGGAAGAAGAAGAAGACGAATATGAAACTGAACTTCTGGAACTGGCTAGAGATGAATCTCAAGTGCTGAATGCATTGACGTTACACGATCATGATCATGTAGACGGTTTCACCGATCGCGTGATAGACCTAGAGGTCGGTAGCGACTTAGTTGAACTGAAACTCGACAGTGACGTTCAGTTTTGCATAAGTAACGACGGCGATTCGGACGACGAAAGTTCCGAGTCGTCGGGATTTCACGAGCCGGACAAAGACGGAAGTCTTACCGCAGCAGACGACACGAGCCTTGATGGAGAAGAACCCGTATGTGATCTTCCTTCCGGTTACGTAGAGCGGGAAACGACGGTGACGAGTTTATGATTCGATGTGACAGGTAGGTGACATAACATGTATATCTGTCGTTGGTGACATTAGAACGACACTCAGTATAATAATAAGCCATAGTTAGGGTTCGTTCGTCCGCTTGTACGAGCAGATAATTTGCGAGCTTTAGCGAGTGAATTCCCGACCGTTCATACGGACGAACGTGATCTAACTGTGTTACCACATCCACATGTCCATATATTGCACATGTACGCATGGTGGATACAGCGTGGTATGGATGGGGAATATTTTAGAGCGGATCGCGAAAGTTAATGGTTAACTATTTTCTAAGTATGCTTAGAAACTAACAGAAAGTCAGAGAAATAAGATTTGGTAAGAAACAAAATAAATCTCTACAGGGGCCGGTTTCACTAAACTCCGTACGATTTAAATGTTCGTAAGTGCAAAATTATGATAGTCATCTAAATTTCTTGTAAACAATTATTGAATTTACATTTATTGAGCATAGGCTGCATATGCAGCCTATACTCAATAAATGTAAATCCATCAATTAAACTTTCCAGACGATCCTAAATTTGCACTTACGAACATTTTAGTCTTACGATGTTTAGTGAAACGGGCCCAAGACCTCTACCACTATATAGAGGTCTGTAAAGGCGACTTTGTGTTTGTCTTTGTGGCAATATTTAATGCTCTCATTTTCTGCTGGTTTCTAACATAATCGGGAAATGTGTAACCATTTTACCGTCCCTGCCACGCTATATCCGCCTGTGAATTGAATAGGATGGGGTAGTCGTGACTTCATGACTATCTTGATATACAATCACGATAGCTTACTCTTGTAACGTGGCATTTTCCTGTTGAATTTTCAAAAATAGTATCAAATCTGCATATTTTTAAATTAAATAACTTGTGGGTTATTTCAATATGCATGTAAATAGTGGTTGTGAATTATTGCCAAGCTTTTCTTGTTTATAGAAAAAAAAATTATTGACAAAATTCATGAATATCTGAGAAAAATAAACATTTTTTTGGGGGTTAAAAATTGTATGGAAATCAACAATATAATGCTGGTGTATGTGTGTAAATGTAAACTAGAGTTCAATCCAAGTGTTTATACAGTTAGATGCTGTATATATTCAGTTTTATCGAAAAATATAAAATGCCAATAAACAAATAGCAGCTATCACGACCCAAATTGATTGGGTCGGCGATGTTCTCGACTAAGGATGGGGGTACAGCATACTGTGCACAATGTGTGTCATTTACATATATATATATATATATATATCATGGATTCCGCTGGGGGAAATAAAAAAATCGCCACTTCAAAAAAAATAAACAATTTGCGATAAAAAATTACAATTTTCGAAAAAAATAAAAGATTTTTTTTTGATTTTTGTTCGAAAATTATAATTTTTTTATCGCAAATTGTTTATTTTTATCGCCAATTGCGAAAGTGGCGATCGCCAGCGGAATCCCTGATATAGGAAAATGACACACATTATGCATGGTATGCTGTACCCCCATATATATAACGTCTTGCAATTCTTTGCAGTATGTGTTTGCAGTATGTGTTTATATGTATCAAAGGACTGAACGTCCTGAAATTCTTTGCAATATGTGTTTATGGATGACAAATAGGCTAATAATTAATGTAGAGTGGAAAGCGTTTCGCGAATAATAAGCGTGGGAATTTAACAGCAACAACAACAACACATTTTCAGAAACCTTACGAAAACTGGCCCAGATTATGCCAGTTCTGCATATCGGATTTGGTTGTTGATCTCTAACAAGATGCTCTCTATAGACAAACGACATGATGTCGTGATCTGCATAACAGTACTTAAATAAACAAACAATCGGCGAAAACCCTCAGAGTGCTTGTTCTGGGCCGAATTGACAAGGGGCGAAAATGTTGAGTTAAAAATAGATTTTTGGAAACCCAAACTGATAAATAGAGACCCAAACTGATAAATAGAGACCCAAACTGATAAATAGAGATTTATATTCTGAGAATAGAAGACGAAACCGAAGATTGTATTCGTACACCGAACCATGGAGTTACGAATCGCGAATCCGCAAAATATGTGCTGCGACGGTCATAAGCTCATTTGCACTCCATACGACTAAAATGTTCGTAAGTGCAAAATTATGAAAGTCTGTAAATTTCTCATTAACAGTATTTTCTTGTAAACAATTATTGAATTTACATTTATTGAGCATAGGCTGCATATGCAGCATATGCTCAATAAAGGTAAATCCATCAATTGAAATTTCCAGATGATCCTAAATTTGCATAAGCTCATTTGCATAGGCTGTAAAATCTCAAATGCGGATGTTGGTTGTACAGTGAAACCTCTCTAAACTGGACACCAAGAAACCACATATGACCTTATTTTTGATGAGTTTCATGGTCATTTATCTAAGGTGATAATGTCTATTCGTGGTCGCATTGTAGACAACTAAGGTCCCGAATGATAAAATGCATGATTTACATCCCCGTGTGTCCGGTTTAGACAGGTTTCACTGTATAATTCTTCCTTGCGCTCGAAATCAATACAAACACTCTCAATACAAACTGATGGATTTATATTTATTGAAGTATAGGCTGCATATGCAGCCTATGCTCAATAAATGTAAATCCATCAATACAAACAGTCTGGCCTGTGTACATCACCATGTAGCTTCATTAGCACCTCATACACCGAACCCACCCACGGGAAAACTCGATTCTACTGGGAACACATTCGAGATAATTGAATACCGTAACCCACATCTGAACCTTATTTTCAGTTAATCGTATCATGTTTGCGATACTCCAAGAGAAAACATTGCTACGTGCAATTTTGTACCAACAGATGTGCGATGTTCGATGAAAAATATTTACAGAAACTGTCAAAAGTTGACAAAATATTCCAAAGTAAATGAGAAAAAGTCTTCCGCATTTACTCTGAACATTTCTTAAACTTTCGAAGTCATGTACGGAAAATATCGTACATTTTGTCAATATTTTTAATGAGATATCGCACATCGTCATCTCATGTAGCCTTTCTAAGGGTTGACCTTTTTTATCAATTTCAACCTTTTTTACGACTTTACCTTTATTTTATATTGTTTCTCTCTCATATTCCTGCATCTGGGGATTCTTCTAAAGTGGGAATTCCCAAATGGATGCATGTTAAATCCAAGACAGTCTACTCAAGACCCACGATTTTCCAACCCCTACATGATAAATGGTATCACCACACCAACCGGGCTGCATGCTACGGAAATGTAGGTGATACAACCAAAAACACGTAATGTAAAGAAATGGGGTCAAAACTAGCATAAACAAATATTATATTCGTGTTGAAAAACAACTCTAAATTTATATGATGTTTAAATTGGTGCGCCAAAATAATTGTACAGTCCCAGCCCACCGTAAGTAGAAAACTGTTTTAGGGACTTCAGACTTTATGAACAATACGACATGTTCACGTCGATGTAAAACTTTACAGACACGCTTTTTTTTTTTTTTTTTTTAAAGAAAAAAAAAGCGTGTCTGTAAAGTTTATGAACGATACGACTTGTTCAAGTCGTTGTAAAACTTTACAGACACGCGTAGTCAACGCGCGTTTATATGTGGCTGTGACTGGAGAAACGGGGCTTATGATATTTGTGACCAGTGTGGCTCCTAATCAAATAACACACTCCTGTAGCATAGCGGGTGTATCATTGATGGAATGGCGAACAGTGCAGATCCTGATCAGACTGTGCGGATGCACAGGCTGATCTGGATCTACACTGGTCGCAGAAACCCATTATCCCCATTTCTCCAGTCACAGCCACATATTATAAGTAATTTCACAGTGAGTTCTGATAATATGACACATTACGACCAGAATTCTCTATTCTGGTGAATTGTTAATTTATTCAAATGTAGATTTAACGACATCATTTGCATATAGCAATGTCTCATCACCGTTGCAAACAAGGGGCCGTCCGAGAAAATGACCATGAAGTATTTGGGGTCAGTGTAGGCCCTGATAAGACTGCGCTTCAGTCGATGAAGTATACTTGCCGCCGTCAGCAGTGAAGATTAAATCACACAGTGACTATGGCTATGCGCAGTATTATCTACAGGGTCTACAGTTGTGACTGTGAATTCAATTAGCAGAGCTCCAGATAAGCTGTGTATTTGCTTAAATACCCAATTAAAATTGCCAAAAACACAATTGAAATCAGAAGTAGCGAGTATCAAAAAGCAATACAAATGTTATGATACCGTTATCATGCTGCAGAAATAAGAAAAATATGCTATATTTGTGGCCTGTTTATTGTTTTCTGCAGCATGATGATAAAGGTACCACACATTTTTAATTGCTTTTTGATACTCGCTACTTCTGATTTCAATTGGTTTTTGGCGATTTTAATTGGGGTTTTAAGCAAATACACAGCTTATCTGGAGCTCTGAATTCATATTTTAATATTCAGTGAGACACTTATTGTTTTTGCTAGCGGAAGCACAAAGGTCCACAAATTAACCCAGTGGCCCAATTAACCAGACACAATGGCGTGATGAATTACTACACAACTTATTCAACTCGCCTTAATTAATATAATCACACCTTTGTTACTTGTTGTTATTATGTAAAATACCTTGTAATTGGTCATAAAGTTTGAATCTGTAGTGGAGATGGGGGAGGTGATATTTGCTATCTTCCAAACAGCACACACTTCATACCGACGTCTGCGAACAAGGTATAATCTTCGTAAATAAACTGACGAAAATATCCATTCAATATAAGCATTTTCCAACCTATTTAGTTGTAATCTCCATGGTAACATCCGTGATGACATTTATACATGTAGATATATACATGGTAACATCTATTATGACCTTTGTAGCAATCTCCATGGCAACATTCGTGATGGCGTTTATATTTATCTTTGTAGTAATCCCATGGTAATATCCCTGATGACCTCTGTAGTAGTATCCATGGTTACATTCGTGGTGACCTTTATAGTAATTTCCATTTACCATTCGTAGTAATCTCCATGGTAATATTCGTGATGATCTATATATAGTAATATCCATGGTAACATTCACGATGACCTCCGTAGTAATACCCATGATAACATCCGTCATGCCCTTTGTAGTAATCTCCATGGTAACCTTCGTGATAACCTTTGTAGTAATCTCCATGGTAACATTCCTGACGACCATTGTTGCAATCTCCATGGTAGCATTCCTGACCACCTTTGTAGAAATCTCCGTGGTAACATTCCTGACAACATTTGTAGTAATCTCCGTGGTAACAATCCTGACGACCTTGGTAGTAATCTCCGTGGTAACAGTCTTGACGACCTTTGTAGTAATCTCCATGGTAACATTCCTGACGACCGTTGTTGCAATCTCCGTGGTGACATTCCTGACCACCATTGTAGTAATCTCCGTGGTTTTATTTCTAATGAACTTTGTAGTAGTCTCCATGGTACATTCGTAATGATCTGTATAATAACCTCCAAGTAATCTCCATGGAAACAATTATGATGACCTTTGTATAATATCTATGGTTCAATCTTGAAGGCCTGTCAATGTGAACTACGGGAAGGGGATGAAAATGTCGCATGATTTCTCATGTCTTGTTTTTATCAGTTTTCGGCGTAATTTACTTTAAAATGTCACCGATTTTAGAAATCAATACCGGCGGAGTGACGACAAGGGAGGTAATACCAGGGGCGCGTTTCACTAAACTTCGTACAACTAAAATGTTCGTAAGTGCAAAATTATGGTAGTCGGTAAATTTCACATTAACAAAGTTTTCTTGTAAACAATTATTGGATTTACATTTATTGAGCATAGGCTGCAAATGCAGCCTATGCTCAATAAATGTAAATCCATCTATTGAAATTTCCAGACGATCCTAACTTTGCACTTACGAAGATTTTAGTCCTACGATCCTAAATTTGCAGTTCTGAAATTTATTGAAACGGACCTCAGAGCCGGGCCGGTTTATCCCCCGCATAGCTGGCATACTTCAGATACAGCATCTGTGTACCACCGAGATTAAAGTAGCAATTAGAGATAATATTACCACACGGTACAGCGCCGTATCATTGTGTACACACAGACGGACACTCGGGGGCGGATCCAGGCCGGGGGCGAGTCCGACGCACGTCCCCTAAAACGTTTAGGTGTCTAATATCGCTTTAAGTGGTTTACATTCAAAGCGGGTTACAATTCGGCACTTTGGTTGTGTATATTGAGTCATTTCCGATTGCGCACACATGGTGTATATGTTGTTAGCACTCAGTTGAACCGTCCCGTCGAACGCCTACCCGTCGCCTCACCGCCAGTGCATGTTTTTAGAAATGTTGACGACAATGTGTGCCTTATTTGGTGCCGTGACTGGAGAAATTGGGCTTATGGGGTTTGTGACCAGCCTGGTGAAATAGCACACGATCTATACGCCTTGTCAGAAGCATGACGAATGTTTCATTGATGAAATGGCGAACAGTGTAGATCCTGATCAGATTGTGCGGATGCACAGGCTCATCTGGATCTACACTGGTCGCAAAACCCATAAGCCCATTTGTCCAGTCATTGCCAAATTTACACTTTAGAGTATCCACGCCCCTGTAAACTCCTGGCTCCGCCCCTGCCACTGATAGCCCCGACATCAGTGGAAATATGCTGGAATGTATATACTACGGAATGTTATGTTTTCGGCTGTGGTCACCACTTGACCTCTCCATATTCCGATGGTTCGACCATGAACTGGACATTTTCATAATTGAGACACGCCATGTGATTTTGTACCGAAGAACATGTGCGGTGTTTTATGAATACTATTTACAAAATGTAAGATAGTTTCCGTAATTACGTCGAAAGTTTACGAAAAATGCTTAATTAATTATTAGAACACTGTTCGTGCGCATGTGCGACGAGACACTTATCGATCGTACGTGCGCACAACCGTACTCTACGTAATTTCTCTCACCTCCGTATCCCAATGTGTATGATCACTGAACTATGGCGAATCAAACGCGTTTTGTTAAGCTGCATTTGGTGGTCTCTGTATGTTGGCCCAAACTTCTGTCGTTTTTGCGAAGAATCGATTTCCGTCTCTACCGACACGGAAATCGAATCTTCGCAAAAACGACATACGTCTGTGTCAAACTCCCTGTACCACCAAATGCAGCCCATGAAGATGCGTTTGCTGCTCCATAATTCATCAAAATCTGTTGCATATTATGGAAACTATCAAATAATACTTACTTTGGAGTGGGCGAGCGTTCAACACTTTCAGCTGTTGTTGGTGTTGTTGTTGTAACCACGTGAGCATGCACCTTGATACACGTAACATGTCTGGTTTTTCTAAGCCATTGTGTTATTTCAATTTCATGCTTGTGTCACACATAGCTATTGTTGTCATGTGTTATGTGATCTGAGAGAATAAACGATTATTTTAAACTAATAGCCCGGGACAGAAAAAAATCTGGAACACGGGTGAAGTTGGATAAAGTATAAGTTTGCATAATTCCCCATGCCTATTTAACCCTTTGAACCCGAAATCCCGCTATATCGGTTTATGCAAAAAGTGCAGATCCAGATGAGCCGGGTCGTAACGAGCCGTCTCATCAGGATCTGCACTTTTTGAAAGTAATTTTAATATTTTTGAGAACAAAAACACCCCCTTTTCATAAATGGGCGAATCTGAAAATAATTTTGTGACCATTGGATTGGTCGGAACATTAGCATATCACAGTACATTCCAGTTCCTTAGGGTTGAAAGGGTTAAAGGTACATGCCCACTCAGTAGGCACAAACTGTTCTTTATAGGAATTAAATACGTGAAGAATTGTTTCACTATTCCACCAGTTCTCTAAAAATTACGAGTGCCCGCTATACAGATATAATCATTTAGTAATATTTATTTTACTGTTAGTGACACGCGGTGGTATCGGGCTATTTTCATATGCAAATGAGGCCTGATATTTTTATGCCACCGGGTTTCGAAGAAACGGGTGGCATATAGTGTTTGGACCGTCCGTCCGTCTGTCCGTCCGTCACACTTTTCGGTTAACCACTTTGTCACAGTTTCTCAAATATGCTGCAGGTGGCATCCGCGTTCGACAGACGCATTTCTTGTTTTAATTATTTATACTAATTAAATGCGTCACCTAATTTTTTTCATTTTAGACAGATTGTAAAGTATGATCATTGCACATGAACAAATAAATAAAAGAGCATAAATAGTAATGTCCGTTAGCATTTTAAGGAAACGCGGTTATCGCCCCTGATATCGGTGTGAAAATTTACGTCTGGTAAAAAATTAATAATAATACTTATCAATACGTGGGGTAATGGTGAATGAATGTTTATTTTGTCAGAAAATGTCTCAGATGATGTCTCTGATATAAATAACGGTTTGTGCCTACTGAGTGGGCATGTACCTTTAATATCAAATGACATATACATGCTGCAGATAAGGTGCATATTTGCGTAAATAACCCAATTAAAATTGCCAAAAAAAAACAATTGAAATCAGAAGTAGTGAGTATCAAAAAGCAAAGAAAAATTTGTGGTATCTTTATCATGCTACAGAAAACAATAAACAGACCACAAATATAGCATACTTTCTTATTTTCCCATGCAAACATATCTTGGTATTTCATTAGAATTGTCTCCAAGCAGACAATTCTAATGAAATACCAAGATGTGTTTTCATTTAGAAGCAAACTATTCAATAAGAGCGGTCTGCTGATGTGTAAACGGTAGTGTGATTCTATTTTACACAATTAAAATTTTGAAATACACAATTGTTTCAGAAATGATGGAGTGACAATACTCAATTACTAATTCCTTATCTGGAGCGTGATATAGATACACGCGCAATGCTACGGCCCATTGTATTGAATGTCCCATCCGGATTGATGCTGCTTCTTAGTTTTCATGTTCCTTCTTCATGCGTGGCTGTGACTGGAGAAATGGGGCTTATGGGATGTATGACCAGTCTAAGTCTCGCACTTCTAGCACCGTCATGTAGTATGATAGAGACTGTTTGTCAGTTTGTTTGTTTGTTGGTTTGGTAGAAACATACTAGTAATGGGTTTAGTACTAAATCTCATATATTACCTGTACAAGTACAATTACATGTTCAAGTACACATGGGGGGGGGGGGTGGTGGGATCCCAAAATCAGAACTGAATTTTACAATAAAAAAACTATATATTCAGCCCTGAAATAAGAATAATCCTGATCTGATGCCAGGTCCTCGCCACACCAGAATCACTTGGCCACCTCCCAACCAAAAGTAGTAGGATCAGTAATAATCGTACCACTTTTATAATGGGCAATAACCCAATTCAACTCCAAGGTAACACAAGAACCAAAGATAGACGCAGGCCAGGCGGTACACTGACTAAATGGCGATCGGTGCAGATCCGCACAGTCTGGTCTGGATCTACACTGGTCGCAGATACGATAATCCCCATTTCTCCAATCACAGTTACATATATACCAACTGCCATCCGTATTGCGGATGCGTCTTGATTCCGAGATTTTGTTTTAATTTCGAAAATTTCGTCTTCGTACTCTTAACAGCAGTCTTCCAATCCGCATAGAACTTCGTTTGTTACGCATATCCCATTCCTAATATACGACCTTAACTGTTGCTGGGACGTTAACCCTTTCAACACCACCGACCTCTATAGAGACAATGTTTGCAAACAGTGCAGATCCAGATGAGCCGGCTCGTAACGAGCCGTCTCATCAGGATCTCCACTGTTTGTTAATAGTTATCAAATTTGAAAAAATTACCCTTTCTGAAGAATGGAATAGCCTGAAAATTTGAATGGACCAATGAAATAGCATGAAACAGTGGCATGGAACAGCCCATTAAGTTACTTGGTGTTGAAAGGGTTAAACACATTCACTTTAACATTGTCACACATACTTGTACTGCGAACAGCAATGTAAACAACACATACATGGGCCCCGTCACTCTCAGCGTGACCTTGTCACTGACTGTTGATTTCATTATCTGAGTCCACACCATGTAACCGTGACTGGAGATATGGAGAATAGTAGGTTAGTGCCGTGAATGGGAAAAAATATCTGGCAAGGCTCAGGAAACGGGATGGGCGAGGCTATGCCGAGCACATCCCGTTTCCGTGCCGCGCCAGATATTGTTTCCCATTCACGGCACTAACCTACTATTCTATTTATCCCGTCAACACCTACAAATGGCTGTAAAATCCAAAAATAGTATTGACTGGATATCAAAAATGTTTCACGGTACCGTGTTTCACGGCACATATGCACTGTGTTGACGGGATAAATTAGACATACGGTCTTTGTGACAAGTCTTCATCCAAATCCACCGGAACGTCAAACATTGTTCGCCTTTCGGTCAACGAAACGCCCGCAATGCCACAGAGTAACACTAACTATTTTATGAGGGTAGACTAGTCTGCGAGTAAACCAGGAGTTATACCGGCCGCGAATTACACCATGCCCGTTTTCCCAGGTTACATATACAATTAACAGGTACACCGGGTAGATGTGAGGACAGACACTGTTGGTGATAATAGGGAACATTTCACGAGAAAAGTAAACCATAATGCGAATTGTCCGGCAGACTAAACAGGGGCCCGTTTCCCTAAACTTCTTACGACTAAAATGTTCGTAAGTGCAAACTTATGATAGTCTGTAAATTTCGCATTAGCAATATGTTCTTGTAAACAATTATTGGATTTACATTTATTGAGCATAGGCTGCATATGCAGCCTATGCTCAATAAATGTAAATCTATCAATTTAAATTTCCAGACGATCGTAAATTTGCACTTACGAACTTCTTAGTCGTACGGAGCTTAGTGAAACGGGCCCATGATTTCTACATCGTTCGACACATAGAAACTGGGAAGTCATTGTATTTACAATTTCCATATTTACATTCACATAAATGTTCCATAAATTTATATATAGGCTGTGGTAGTGTGTAAATTAATCATTAGTCAAAGTGAAGAATGTGTTATTATGTGTCGTAAACACGTTCCGATATACATATACGTACCAGGTCAGGTTACCGTGCTCATTTATATACCACGTAAAGGATATGTTACTACCGCAGACTTAGCCACGAATTCATGCAATCTCGCTAAATGTGAAACCGTGGACAAATCAGTGTGCTTAACCCTTAGACCGCTACTCACAACAATTGTCGTCTGCTGTTGCTTTTATATCTTGCATTATATCTCAATAAAAACATGGTTTAACATGGAAATGATTCTGAAGTGCTGTCACATCATGTTGTAAATTATTCTAACGTGCTGTTAAAGCATGTTTTTGATGATAAAAAATGGAAAATGAACAGCAGACGACGACAAAATAAGATCGAAGGGTTAATAATATTTATACAGTCCACCCACTTTTTGTCTTACCCACGATAGCGGAAAGCGAGATATAGCGGTCAGAATTCCGTCATCGTCGTCGTCAACAATTTGGACATGGCCAAATTTCTCATATCTCTTGATCCGTTAGTCGGATCATTACAAAACTTAGTCAATAGCTTCCTCACATTGATAGCTATCCATCCAGTATCATTCGGGTGACATTGATATTCACCTTGGTGACCTTAATTTTTGTGGGACGTATATTTTGACTCACCCAAATATCCCACATCTCTTGATCCGTTAGTCGGATCATTACACAATTTCATCAATAGCTTTCTCACATTGATGGCTATCCACCCACTGTCATTCGGGTGACCTTAGCCGTCATCTTGGTGACCTTAACCTTTGTGTCAATAATTTTGTACATACGTACACATGTTGAATACATCCTGATCCGTGTCGGATCTTTTACCAAAATTCATCAATAACGTCCTCACATAGATGGATATCCACCCAGTGTCTCATTCGGGTGACCGTGATCATGGTGACATTGACCTTCATGTCAATAACTTTTGATGTAGAACGAAACGTTGAATATCGCTTGCTCGGTTAGTCGGATCATTTCCAAACTGCATCAACAGCTTCTTCACATTAACTCCTTGAACACAAAAGCCCGCTAAAGAGGTTTATGCAAAGAGTGCAGATCCAGATGAGCCGGCTCGTAACGAGCCGTCTCATCAGGACCTGCACTTTTTGCAAGTAATTTTCATAGTTTTGAGAGCTAAAACACTGCCTTCTCATAAATGGATTAGTCTGAAAAGCATGTTGTAATGATTGTATTGGTTGCAAAATTAACATATCCAAATCCATTCCGGTTACTTAGGGGTGAAAGGGTTAATGTATATCTACCAGTGTAATTCGGCTAACATTGACCTATGTGACCTTCACAATGGTGTCAATTATTTTGGACATACGTAAAAATGTTGAATATCTCCTGATCTGTTAGTCATATCATTACCAAGTGTCGCCAATAGCCTCCTCATTTTCATGGATATCTACCAAGTGTAATTTGTGTGACATTGACCTTGACCTTCGTGGCAATCGCTGAAGTTCGCGGATTATCTCTTCGTTCATGCGGACGAACCGTGTTCTAAATATTACAAAAACATAGATATCAAGGTGCATGATCACGTGGTTACAACAACACCAACAATTCTGAAAATTCCAGAAGCGCCTCGGATTTAAAGTACGTATTCTGTTACATTTTCCTTATTATGTAACGGATTTTAATGAAATATGGCGCATTAAGCGCGTCTTGTTGAGCTGCATTTTTTCTCCGTACTTTGGCTCAGACATATGTCGTTTTGCGAAGAATCGATTTCCGTGTTTACTGTCAATACTGACATGGAAATCGATTCTTCGGAAAAACGACATAAGTGTGTGCCGAAGTCCAGAGACCACCGAATGCAGGTCACGAAGACGCGTTTGCTGCGCCATATTTCATCAACATCCATTCATATCAAACAATATTTACTTTGGAGCGGGCGCGTTTTCAACACTTGTAACTACGTGCACCATGGATAAGCGGTAATCTGATTAATGCGCCATTACATGATCATATGTCCCAGTCATTCACTTGTTAAACACAGTTATTTCAATGTAGGTAAAATAGGAACTTACAAGTTGTAGTTACATGTACTATCAGAGCTCCAGATAAGCTGCGTCGTTGCTTAAATACCCAATTAAAATTGCCAAAAAAAACCAATTGAAATCAGAAGTAGCGATTATCAAAAAACAATACAAATTGTGTGGTACCTTTATCATGCTGCAGAAAACAACAAACAGACCATAGCATATTTTTCTTATTTTCCTTGAAAACATGTCTTGGCATTTCATTAGAATTGTCTCATTCGAAGCAAACTATTCAATAATTGCAGTCTGCTGATGTGTAAACAGTAGTGTGATTTTATTTACCAAATTTGTTATACCCAGTTGCTCCAGAAATGATGGAGTGATAATACTCAATTACTAATTCCTTATCTGGAGCCCTGTACTATGCTATTTATAACCAGGAGTCACATGAGTAAAAAGGTACATGCCCACGCAGCAGGTTACACTGTACTACTATTTTTCATTTTCTGGCATGCCTTATATGAGCCATTTGTCTACCTACTACAAATGTAACGAGTTATTTTTAATTACGGCGCGTGTTAATTGGTGTTAAATTGCATTTTATATGCCGCGACCAGAAAGAGTATTTTCCGACCTCGTGCTATTTTTACCAATACTCGTCACGTGACACGGTCAATCATATCACATCTTTGACATGCGCAGTGAAGTATCGGAATTTTTTTTTGCCGACGCCGTTTCATACAATTTCCGTCCTGGACGTTTCGACATGTTGATATTCTTGTTTACATATTGGGAAGCCTACTGGCGCGCGTAGTATACTACGCATGCACACCGCAAGCCGTGATGTGAAAGTCGTCGTCCCCGCACATTATCAAAATAGACCGTTACCGCCGCGCGTCGCTAACAGTAAATTGATAATTAATAAATTATTATATTTGTATAGCGGGCACTCGTAATTTTTAGAACTGGTGGAATAGTGACATAATTATATACTTATTTAATTCCTATAAAGAACAGTTTGTGCCTACTGCGCGGGTATGTACCTTTAATACGTATGCTGGTATATTACTTTCATCACCGGGCTATAAAGCGTGATCCTCTCTAAACCGGACACCAGGAAAACACATGTGATCTTATTTTTGATCAGTTCTGTTTGTGATCGCATAGCACACAGCTATTGCTCAAAATTATCAAATGCCTGATTTACCGCGAACCTCTCTAAGCCGGACACCCTGGGGACCTCCCAGGGTGTCCGGTTTAGAGAGGTTTCGCTATATATGTATCGGTAAGTACATTACTAGTGGTACAAACACACAAATACTAATTATATAATTAACTGACGCTATTTTGGGTATAATGACCTACCTTATGTGAACTAGAAACCATTTATTTACTGTTACAGTAAGAATTTATGACTGATGTCATACGTATTTGTCATTGTTAAGTGTCTGTGTTTTCTTATTATACTTGGCCAATATGGATATTTCGAGAAGGTGGCTGTATGCAATTGGCTTAGTCCGTTCGTCTGTCCGTCCATCCGTTTATCATGAAACACATGGCAATATCCGAACAGGACTACCGAAACAATATGCATTTTAATTTCGGTTTTATTTTACTCACTGACCATAGCTACGGTGTAAACCCACAGACATATGCTTGAGACGTGCATTTAGCGATAGCTCTTGTTTTGTCCTGTCGGTTATCGAAGCAGTAGATGGCATATGTTTGCACATGATTTTGTTTGTCCGTTGTCTTTGACACTGGCGTATTCAGGGATTCCGCTGGGGGAAATAAAAAAATCGCCACTTCAAAAAAAAAATATTCTTTTTTTCTTTTTGGATTTATTTTTCGAAAATTGTAATCGCCAATTGTTTATTTTTATCGGCAATTGCGAAAGTGGCGATCGCCAGCGGAATCCCTGCGTATTTATTCCTGAACGTACAACTTCTTCATGAAACGTCAACTAAACGTAGGCTGGAAAATTACAATCAAAGATCTAAAGCTTCAAACACACGTCCCAGGGTGTCCGGTTTAGAGAGGCTCCACTGTGCAACATGCAGATACTACTTCAAGACACGCATGGGTGCTTTGCGATCACGAATATACATTAGCATCGGAGATAAATGGAAACGAAAGTTATAAAAAATATTAGCACAACTACATGTACATTGTCTCTGTGTTCGGTTTAGAGAGGTTCCACTGTACAGACACCTTATGATGTTATCACTGCTTGATTATCTCCTCAGTTATTATAATTCGTAACATGCAATACCAAGGTGCATGATCACGTGGTTACAACAATAACAACGTCGCCCACTCCAAAGTAAGTATTATTTGGCGGATTTTGATGAAATATGGCGCAGCAAACTTGTCTTCAAGAGCTGCATTTGGTGGTCGGCACAGGCTTATGTCGTTTTTGCAAAGAATCGATTTCCGTGTCGGTAGACACGGCAATCGATTCTTCGAAAAAACTACAGATGTTTGGGCGAATACAGAGACCACCAAATGCAGATTAATAAGACGCTTAAATCCGTTACGTATAATAAGGACAATATAAAAGAATACGTACTTTCAGTACTTGTTGTTGTTAGTACCACGTGAGCAAACACCTTGAATACATACACTCGGGGTGCCTGTTGCCGTTGCTGGTCAACAGCGTGGCGTTTTTGACAACGACGATGGACGTAATGTAATCTAATGACGTCAAACAAACTTTAACGAATCAACAACGTAGTGCGACGTCACGTATGGCTAATGTAATGCACTGGGATATACACGCAATCCATAGAATGGGCGTTTCCATTATGAACATAAGGACACAGTGAATGTTTCACGATTACAGTGTATACTACTGTAAGGTTTGATCATGTCCAGCCGTGTGCAAACGTTTGCTGTGGCCCTCGGGAACAGTTTGAACCCGCGGCCGGCCGCCGTGGCCGGCCGCGGGTTCAAACAGTTCCCTCGGGCCACAGCAAACGTTTGCACATGGCTGGACATGATCAAACCTTATTGTTACATTTCCAACAAAAAACTGATGTAATTTGAGCATTATATTCAGTATTTCCGTACTTTTATAAAATCGTCCCATTCACGTAGATAATTTTCGGTATTCCGGGGCCACGTCATGAAGTAGTGACGTCATGAAAGCACTTCCGCGTAGTGACGTCATGAAGGCACTTGGTCTACGCGCGGCCCCGGAATGAGCATTGCCTAAAGCCATATGCAAACAGCACGCGTTATTTATGTGCAAACAACGGAAACCATGTAACAATATGTCTTACAATGCATACATACCCCTGCATTACAGTGAAACCTGTAAAAACCGGACACCATGTGGACCTCCCAGCGTGTCATGTTTAGAGAGGTTCCATCGTTACAGGCGCGGATACGAGGGGGGGTCCGGAGGGGGTCCACCACCCACTGCTCCCGGCAAAAAAAAAAAGACGAAAATCTACAATACTCGAATAGTTGGATGACTTTTTTCGTGGCCTAGGTGTCAGGAAATCGCATCTGCGGCGATCTGGCATCTAAAAAATTCATGGGGGAGGACCCCCAGATCCCCCTACTTTACGATTTCGCGCTCACAGAGGTCGGCTATGCCGAATTTTAATTACAGACCCCCCCCCCTGCAATTATTTCCGTATCCGCGCCTGCGTTAGTTATAACAGACTGATGACCTGCGATAATTAATGCAGATTTTCCAATCTACAACGTAATTCCTATAATGTAGTGCTGTTGTGCTTCACATACAAACATGTTGATCGGTTTACAGTTGTTGCCTGAGGACATTCATGTAAATCCAATAAATATTATCGCACGATTTTAGATATCTATCTGAGTAATGAATCACGGATATTTCAGTTTATCCCGTCAACACAGTGCGTATGTGCCGTGAAACACGGTGCCGTGAAACGTTTTTGATATCCTGTCAATACTTCCTAATCACTGTGTATGAATATGTGCTGTTGTCATACTAGTCGATTCTCCGATTTTTAGGATGCGGCTGGGGTTATTTTTTGCATTTTAAACTATTTGTAGGTGTTGACGTGATAAATAGAATAGTAGATTAGTGCCGTGAATGGGAAAACAATATTTGGCGCGGCACGGAAACTGGATGGGCTCGACAGCCCATCCCGTTTCCGTGCCGCGCCAGATATGTTTTCCCATTCACGGCACTAACCAACTATTCTCTATGTAGTGCACCATAGGGACACCATCTATGTGAATATGTACGTTTTAATTGTGTCTGTGACTGGTGAACTGAGGTGTATGGGGTTTTGGCCACTGTAACTCCTGATCAAATAGCAAACTCGTGTCGCCTGATAACGATTTATAGGAGTAAATCATATTCAGTACTTTTATTTGTACAATAAACATGAAACATCAAGCACATTTAATGAAGTATTTTCAGTTGCACAATCAAACAAGCACATTTAATGAAGTATTTACAGTTGCACAATAAACTGATAACCAATCAGGTAATCCTTAATCAACTACTTGAAAGAAATATATATGGCTGTGACTGGATAAATGGGGGCTTTGTGACGAGTGACGCTCCTGATCAGCATTGTGGGTGTTTCATTGATGGAATGGCGAATCTTATAGATCTGGATCAGACTGTGTGTTTGCATAGGTCGATCAGGATCTGCACTGATCGCAAAAGCCATAAGTCCTAGTTCTACAGTCAGAGCAACATACAATGATCAACGTCTACACTGGTCATACATGTCATAAGGACCCTTTGCTGAAGTGGCGACCCGAATGTGATTGCGACTACTGTCTGTTTCAGGAAAATGCCCAACTTTTACGGCCATATAAACAATGCAAAAACAATATTCTTTTTGATAATATTAAATTTTATCAAATTTTAAGAATGAACCTTCTTTCTATTTCGTGAAGTTTGGTCAAATATTGATTTTATTATGAAAAATCTATTTGTCTATGGGAATTTAACATGAGGGAAAACGAGGTGCTGGGGGAGGAGCCAAAAAACGAAAACATTTGGAAATTGACTGAAACCTAGCTAGATAGCTTGGAAATGACCTAACTACGGAAACAAAAGTTACATTTTGAAAATCGGTCCAGTATTTCTGAAATTCTAAAGATTTCCCCATGTTAAATCCCCATAGACATCTTCTCTGTGTCTATGGGGATTTAACATGGGGAACTTGTTTTTTCGCAATAAAATCAATATTTGACCAAAGTTTACAAAATAACAAGAAGGTTCATTCTTAAATTTTGCTTTAATTTAATAGTAAAAAAAATATGTTTTTGCATTGTTTACATGACCGTAAAATTTGGGCAGGTTTCGTGAAACAGACAGTAGTGTTGGGGGAAGTGTGTGTTTAACCACTCGGTTGAACCGTCGTTACATGGTAGTCACGATACATACGTTCGAATTGAATAAGAACAATACGCAGGATTGTCTGTGATGTATTCAGCATGTAAAGCCGTATGTTCTGTCACCAGTCTTCGTCAACCCTTAAATGGTTGACGAAGACTGGTGACAGAACATACACGCACACATTACAAATTGATAGCGTACAAGGTGTATGATCACGTGGTACTAACAACAATACCAAGTACTGAAACTTCCAGAATCCATCCGATTCAAAGTACGTATTATTTTATATTGTCCTTATTACGTAACGGATTTTCATGAAATATGGCGCATCAAACGCGTCTTGTTAAGCTGCATTTTGGTGGTCTCTGTACTTTGGTCCAAACTTCTGTTGTTTTTGCGGAGAATCGATTTCCGTGTCGGTAGACACGGAAATCGATTCTTCGCAAAAACAACACAAGACTGTGACGAACTCCCTGGACGAACAAATGCAGCTCGTGAAGACGCGTTTGCTGCGCCATATTTCATCAAAATCCGTTACATATTAAGGAAAATATCAAATAATACTTACTTTGGAATGGGTAGGTTTTCAACACTTTCAGCCACTGTTGTTGTTGTTATAACCACGTGATCATGCACCTTGGCGTACGTACTAAATACTTGTTTACATAAACACGAACATACACCATGACGCTTTTGTGTACTGGAGGCCATTATCCTGAAGATTTTGACCCTTTCAACACCACAGACCTCTATAGAGACAATGTTTGCAAACAGTGCAGATCCAGAGGAGCCGGCTCGTAACGAGCCGTCTCATCAGGATCTCCACTGTTTGTTAATAGTTATCAAATTTGAAAAAAATACCCTTTCTGAAGAATGGAATAGCCTGAAAATTTGAATGGACCAATGAAATATCATGAAACAGTGGCATGGAACAGCCCATTAAGTTACTTGGTGTTGAAAGCGGGTAATTGTAGAATCAATGCTTTGACACACACTACTGCGAAAAACAATACAATTTGTCTAACATAACACCGTCAATTCATTCCGATTTATAAAGTTGATTAAATTGTCTGACAAAATGAGTCAAAGATCCTGTGATTTGTATGTACAAATTAAGTCAATGGTCGTGCGAGTTTGATTTACAGACAGGCACTGGAACGGTCAGGTGACATTAAGGTCAACCACAAATAGACGTGCTGACGAGACGACGTCATAAGACGAGAGATGATAGGCACACCTATGTAATGTACACATAGAGCTACATGTAATTGCACTACATAGTTATTCCATTCTCATTCGACGACGAACACATCTTAGACTACATGTACCCGAAAATTATTAATTTGCATGTGCGGTTTTATTGCAATCGGTAGCTTGAATCGCAAACGCCTCCGTCTAGCACCTGCTTAAGCTAAACGCATACACGCACACAATTACGCACGCACGCACGCACGGACGCACGTACGTATTCGGATGTCGTCATCAGCCAGTAGCAAGAGTATGTAATTTCCAGGGGTATCTGCGCTTTGCTGCATAACCATTGCCCCATTAGTGGCCTTAAAAAAAGATATTGCTGGAAACATGACTAAATAAACAGACTATGAACATCTACCAAACACCAAAATCAGGGGCCCGTTTCAATAAACTTCGTAAGACTAAAATATTCGTAAGTGCAAAGTTATGATAGTCTGTCAATGTCACATTAATAAACTGTTTTCCTGTAAACAATTACTGGATTTACATTTATTTTGAGCATAGGCTGCATATGCAGCCTATGCTCAATACATGTAAATCCAGAAATTGAAATTCCCCGACGATCCTAATTTTCAACTTACAAACATTTTAGTCGTACAAGGTTTAGTGAAACGTCCCCCAGATACATAACATGATATTACATGCCAGCGAAATATAATTCCTCGTCACCAACGGTTCATTAGCAAGGCCAAGGCTTCCTGGGCGCTACGTACTAAATTACCATGATAGATATTTCGGAAATATTAGGTAACACTATGTTACTTATTATTATAAGGGCCGTAACTAGTATAACTTGTGGCCCAAGCCCATTGTAATTATTTGGCAATAGACTGTGTTTAAACTGAACTAAACTTATTATTATATTGTTGGTGTTCACAGCGCTCCAGATAAGCTGCGTATTTGCTTAAATACCCAATTAAAATTGCAAACAACCCAATCAGAAGTAGCGAGTATCAAAAAAGCAGTAAAATAAATTGTGGTACCTTTATCATGCTGCAGAAAACAACCACACATATAGCATATTATTCTTATTTTCCATGAAAACACATCTTGATATTTAATTAGAATTGTCTCCAAAGAGACAACTCCGAGAAATTCCGAGACATATTTTTTATTTCCAAGCAAACTATTAAATAATTGCTGTCTGTTGATGTGTAAACAGTATTGTGATTTTATTTTGCCCAATTAAAATTTTGAAATACCCAATTGCTTGCTTCAGAAATGATGGAGTGACAATATTCAATTACTAACTCCTTATATGGAGCCCTGGATTGCGGCCAAACATATTTGTGGCTGTGACTGGAGAAATGGGGCTTATGGAAGTGTAGCTCCTGATCAAATAACACGCATCTGTAGCCTGATCACGATATTTACCTCTTGTTCCAAGGATCACGGGTGTTTCGTTGATGAAATGGCGAACAGTGCAGATCCGAATCAGACTGTGCGCGGATGCACAGTCTGATCCGGATCTACACTGGTCGCAAAACCCATAAGTCCCATTTCTCAAGTCACAGCCACACATTATAAGTAAAATCTCCGTGAATTCTCGTAATATGACACACTACGAGCACCGACTGATCTGGATCTATACTGGTCGCAAAATTCATACGCCCTCTGTCTCTACTCACAACCACTTTTATGAAAGCATTGAGATAAATAACCGCGATATTCACACAATAGGAACTACACTTACTTCACATTCATAGGGTGTTTATGCTGATGTATGAATACAGTTAATACCGTAAATCGCCAGTGAGGTATGCACAAGTTGTCCATTATTCAAAACTAATCCGGGTGTTTTGAGGCCACATGCACAGTTTGCTGGAACATTCTGATCCATTACTGCATAATTATACTTAAGAAACAGGTTGGCCAGTTTTAACATCAGTTTTCAGCATATTTGTATCGTATAAAAGAAAACATTGACCCTGTTGGTTTGCACGTCATTTTGCCCAAATTTGGACTTTACTCTTGTTAGAGGGTAGTGTGGAGGAAAGAAAAGATTGGTCACGCTTTTCACAACCTTGTTGAATTCCGCCATATCTTTTTCGGACTGTACGGAAGTTTAGCAGATGACATGGACGCATTGATACCTGATTTAACTTCCGGGGCTTTTGAAAGGTAGTGCAAAAAAAAGAGCTATTTATTTACCAAGTCAGTGGCCATTGGCTGCCTGTAATGGTATGACTGTGAATGAACCCATTGTTTTCTATTCAGAATTGTGCAACCTAAAATGTTCGTAAGTGCAAATTTAGGATCGGCTGGAAATGTCAATTGATTAATTTACATTTATTGAAATATGCATGCAGCCTATGTTCAATAAATGTAAATCCAATAATTATTTACAAAAAAAAACGTTGTTAATGTGAACTTTGCAGACTATCATAATTTACTTACGTACATTTTTGTCCTTCGACGTTTAGTGTAACGGCCCCCTGGTGAGTACAGTGCTATATTTATCCCGTCAACACAGTGCGTATGTGCCGTGAAACACGGTGCCGTGAAACATTTTTGATATCCAGTCAATACTATTTTTACATTTACATAAAGCCATTTTTAGGTGTTGACGGGATAAATAGAATAGTAGGTTAGTGCCCTATGAAAGAAAACAATTTACAACTTTTGGCACGTTTAGCGCAGGCGGTGGTGTAATATTGAACGGTTTATGTTGAACTGAGATCAATTACCATGTTTTTTGTCAATCTGCCAGCCTGATTTATAGAACCTTACGTCACACCCACAACATTAACTTGCTTTGTGCAGCGATTAATACGGTGCATTAACTTTAAGGCAATATACATTTGCATATATTTAGTTAGAATTGCCATCTGTCATACGAGTGTGATTTTGCAACCAGTCCACATACTTATTCGGTGCAGATATGTCATATTCCTGTCGATTCGTCGTGTAGACAACGTGGATTTTAGCTACATGTTCTCAATTCTCGTGATTTGGCAAACTAATATTACATTGTAGCTCTGACTGGAGAAAAGGAGAAAACGGGTGTTTGTGGGTTTTGCGACCAGTGTATATCCAGATCAGGCGGTGCAATTTCGCTATTTACTGTTCGCCATTCCATCAGATCAATGAAACAACAGTATTCACCAGTATACAAGTCATATGTGTTATTTGACCAGGAGCTACACTGATCACAAAATCCATAAGCCCCAGGGGCCCGTTTCACTAAACTTCTTACGGCTAAAATGTTACTAAGTGCAAATGTAAGATCGTCTGTAAATTTCAATTTATGGATTTACATTTATTGAGCATAGGCTGCATATGCAATAAATGTAAATCCAATAATTGTTTAATGGAAAACATTGTTAATGTGAAATTTACAGACTATGATCATTTTGAAGCAAGTTACGAACATTTTAGTCGCACGAAGTTTAGTGAAACGGGCCACAGGTCTCCAGTGGCAGCCACGTTTTAGCAGCATATGACACACGGAAGTGAGACGTCCAGTCAAATAATTAAAGTTAGCTAACATTTAAATTTAGCGAAATTCGTAATTCAAGTAAATTGACATATGAGAACTCCTATAAACACAGACATGCACACCGATACACGATAGTAACGGCATATAACACTTTACACAAGGAAGTGATAGAAATGTGTTTATTATCCCATCGCTGATATACAGAATATACAGCGATAGTCGTTGGAGTCACGTTATATCGTTGCACACCAGGGGCCCGTTTCACTAAACTTCGTAGGACTAAAATCTTCGTAAGTGCAGCAAAGTTAGGATCGTCTGGAAATTTCATTTACATTTATTGAGCATAGGCTGCATTTGCAGCCTATGCTCAATAAATGTAAATCCAGTAATTGTTTGCAAGAAAACATTGTCAATGTGAAATTTACAGACTATCATAAGTTTGCACTTACGAACATTTTAGTCTCACGAAGTTTAGTGAAACGTCCCCCAGGGGGCTTCGGACGACTACAATTTTCGTAAGTACAAACTTATGATAGTCCGTAAATTTCACAATAACAATGTTTTCTTGTGAACAATTAATTGATTTACATTTATTGAGCATACGCTGCATGTAGCCTGTGCTCAGTAAATGTAAATTCATCAATTTAAATTTCCATACGATGCTAAATTTGCACTTACGAACATTTTAGTCGTACGACGTTTAGTGAAACGGGCTCCAGTACACTACCATATTGAAATGAACAAATTGCGAAAATTGTGAAATCCGTATCACCGCAGGTGACACCGTCCTCATAACTTTTTAATTATTGCCCAACTCGCTATACAAGTTGATATTCCATGGTTTTGACTAATTACCTGGGTTTAGACGTGTCTGGTCAATAGTTCCGCGTACTCGGTCAGTAGTTCCACGTGTCCGGTTGTACCCCTGAAAAATCATGACGATTTTTGTCGCGCCCGCTTGCGGAAAGTGCGATATAGTCGGCACTTTGGCGTACGTACGTACGTACGTACGTGTGTCCGGTTCAAGTTGTTGGTTAAGTTGTTTGGTTAAGTTGTTTGGTTAAGTTTTTTGGTTAAAGCTTTTGGTTAAGTTCTTTGGTTAAAGTTTTTGGTTAAGTTTTTTGGTTAAGTTTTTTGGTTAAAGTTTTTGGTTAAGTTTTTTGGTTAATTTTTTTGGTTAAAGTAGTTTTTGGTTAAAGTTTTTCGTTATACTATATCTCTGCAACTGCTTTGCCCATTACCTTGAAACTTCACATGGGTGTTTATCATCATCTATATTTTCATTCTACCCCCCTCCCGTGCGGCCCCTGTGCTCAATGTCAAGGTCAAATTACTTTGAAGTTTTTGGTTAAGTTTTTGGTTAAAGTTTTTCGTTATACTATATCTCTGCAACTGCTTTGCCCATTACCTTGAAACTTCACATGGGTGTTTATCATCATCTATATTTTCATTCTACCCCGCTCCCGTGCGGCCCCTGTGCCCAATGTCAAGATCAAATTACTTTGAAGTTTTTGGTTAAGTATTTTGGTTAAAGTTTTTGGTTAAGTTTTTTGGTTAAATTTTTTTGTTTTACTATATCTCTGCAACTGCTTTGCCCATTACCTTGAAACTTCACATGGGTGTTTATCATCATCTATATTTTCATTCTACCCCCCTTCCGTGCGGCCCCTGTGCCCAATGTGAAGGTCAAATTACTTTGAAGTTTTTGGTTAAGATTTTTGGTTAAAGTTTTTGGTTAAGTTTTGTGGTTAAGTTTTTTGGTTAAAGTTTTTGGTTAAGTTTTTTGGTTAAATTTTTTGGTTAAAGTTTTTCGTTATACTATATCTCTGCAACTGCTTTGCCCATTACCTTGAAACTTCACATGGGTCTTTATCATCATCTATATTTTCATTCTACCCCCCTCCCGTGTGGCCCCTGTGCCCAATGTCAAGGTCAAATTACGTTGAAGTTTTTGGTTACAGTTTTTTTCGCGCCCGCTTGCGGAAAGCGCGATATAGTCGGCACTTTGGCGCACGTACATACGTACGTATGTGTGTCCGGTTAAAGTTTTTGGTTAAGTTTTTTGGTTAAAGTTTTTCGTTATAATATTTTTTTTTAGTGTCCATGCCTCGCCACAAGGCGCGACATGCAGGCCGCGGCCATCTAGTTGTTGAAGATTACGTCATACAATTCAACGTAGATCGGGCCGTCGACGCGCCCCACGCCAAATTTACGTTAATTGTGTCACATACACCGTTTACAGGTTGAGTAATAAAACAGCTATTTCATGGTCATTTCGAGGAACAGTCAAAACATATTGCCCCTCGGTACTGCGTTCCCCGAATGATTATATGACATAACTGTATACTGTTTGTAAATTATTTGGCTGCACGTTTTCACGATATAATTAAAGAACATCATTACCGACAGGGGATATTATATGTAAATTTATATGATTTCCCAGGGTACATATATCGACACTTTATCACATCAATATTTTCCGGTAATTATTAAGCTACCGGGCAAAATATAGGTCGAAGTCGATTATGTAACTTGCATTAATGTGTGCTTTTGACTATAGCCTTTGTGATCAGTTCAACCGCACAGTCTGATCAGGTGCCGCACCAGTCATGCTTCTAACGAGCAATGTAGATCGTTACCAGGCTACATGAGTGTGCTATTTTATCAGTGGCTACACTGGCCATAAATCACTTAAGCCCCATTTCCAGTCACATCCACATTTATATACACCATGTTTCAGGGCTTTGCGACAAGTCTAGATCCAGATCAGCCTGTGCATCCACACAGTCTGATCAGGATCTGCATTGTTCTCCATGTTATCCTTGAATTATCCGTCATGCTTCTAACCAGCAATATATGTCGTTATCAGGCTGCATGACTGTGCTATTTGATCAGGAGATAAACTGGTCCTGAAGCTTATAAGCCCTCTTTCTCCAGTCACAGCCACAATTCAACACAAGTACCGCAAAACTTCCAACAGTGTTTAATTGATCACTGTTCGCTACGACAGACATGTCAATTGCTCATTTAAAATTCTGTCTGATGATGGTCTGAGATATGTGTATTTTGTACCCTGCAATTCCAATCGTCCGCAAGTCATTTCGTCCGCTATTTGATCAACTCGTCCGCAAGTCATATCGTCCGCTATTTGGTCAAATCGTCCGCTAGTATACTATATTATAATTATACAATACTATCCAAACTGGTAACATTAAGTTGTATTGCATAATAGAAAATTGTATAGCATATTTTTTCAATCAATTGCTTTAATGTGTGTACTTATGTAAGCCAGGGACCATACATTTAATTTGTGTACTTATGTAAGCCAGGGACCATACACACAATCCTTCCTCCCAAGGTAAACGAACGATTTGGTCAGCGAACCAATTGAATTTGATAGATTTACCAGGAATCAGAGGACCATTTCACCAAACTTCATACGACTAAAATGTTCTTAAGTGTAAAATTATGATAATCTATAAATTTCCCAATAACAATGTTTTCTTGTAAACAAATATTGGATTTACATTTATTGAGCATAGGCCATCAATTGAAATTTCCAGACGATCCTAAATTTGCACTTACGAACAGTTTAGTCGTACGACGTTTAGTGAAACGGTCCCTGTGGTCATGCAGGAAACACATGACGATCCTAAATTTGCACTTACGAAAATTTTCGTCGTACGAAGTTCAGTGATTTGCACATTCATACATTCTGATCGTCTCTTGTCGCTCAGTGCTCTACATTTAATCAGGCCAAAGTTCGAGTTCGAACACATCGTTGACATTTGAAATACAATTAGGACATGGCCACTTCAATGCCCCGTGTTTATGGCTTATTGCTATACCTGTGTCATCTTGACCTCGGTCAGTTGGCTCGGTCGACCATCCGCAGGTCAACCATCCACTGTGGGTGGCAGGTGGGAGCACGTGATGGGTAATTTAACGATCGGGGTTCATCCTTACCGGAATCCCGACTGGAGACCTGGTTTGGCCCTCACATACGTCTTTGGCATTTTGTATGTGACAGTTGAATCTGCTTATACCCCTTATGTGAGTATTACGATTATTCGTAATCCTATTTTAGCGGAAGGGGCCAAGTGACTTTGGTGTGGCATGGACCTGGCACCAGGTCAGGTTATTCTAATTTCAGGGCTGAATATATTTTATCTCGATGTAAATATTCCGTTCTGATTTTGGGATCCCCCCCCCCCCAATGCGGCAGCTTAAAATGGGATTGAACCCGTTTGCCCGGCCTTACATGACCTTAGCTGTTGATAGGCCGTTAACACCAATACACAAACAAACAAATAACCATCCACTGGCCAATTTTGTTCACAGTTACATGTATATACATGTACATTATATACATTATGCAATTGTAGCTCCTGTTTATTATCAGTATACACAAGTGGAATACGTCACGGATTCCTTGTGATTTGATCAAATAACTGTGGCGTGTAATGATTGAGCATTAATAGTTGCACAAAACTATGTAAATTGGCCAAACCTAACGAAATCTACCCAAATCCACCAAATTACCCACATGGCACCAACATAATGACCATCTGTTAAAACACATGGGGTGCGTTTCACTAAACTTCGTACGACTAAAATGTTCGTAAGTGCAAAAATCTGTAAATTTCACATAACAATGTTTACTTGTAAATAATTATTGGATTTATATTTATTGAGCATAGGCTGCATATGCAGCCTATGCTCAATAAATGTAAATCCATAAATCGAAATTTACAGACGATCTTACATTTGCACTTACGAACATTTTAGTCGTAAAAAGTTTCGTGAAACGGGCCCCTGGGGTGCGTTTCACTAAACTTCGTACGACTAAAATGTTTGTAAGTGCAAAATTATGATAGTCCAGGGCTCCAGATAAGGAATTAGTAATTGAGTATTGTCATTCCATAATTTCTGAAGCAATTAGGTATTTCAGAACTTTAATTGGGTAAAATAAAATCACACTACTGTTTACACAACAACAGACAGAAATTATTGAATAGTTTGCTTCGAAATGAAAACATGTCTTGGCATTTCATTAGAATTGGAAAATAAGAAAAATATGCTATATTTGTTGTCAGTTTATTGTTTTCTGCAGCATGGCAAAGGTACCACACATTTGTTATTGCTTTTTTATACTCGCTACTTCTAATTTCAATTGGGATTTTGGCTATTTGTGTTGGGTATTTAAGCAAATACGCAGCTTATCTGGAGCTCTGAATAGTCTGTAAGTTCAAACGGCCGCTGATGTCATACATGAAACATACATTGAACACAGGAGATATCATATAAACTGCTGCCAATTTAACAGCTGTTTCATATTAAGGCTTGAATTAAAATAAGTTGTATTACACAGTTCCAACCTGTCGTGTTCGTTCGTGTGTGCACTTACACGCTGACCCCACTGTAATCCGGCGTTGGTAGTGTAGTGTAACACGCACGTAATACATACATGTGGCTGTGACTGGGGAAATGGGGCTTATATAATTTGTGACAAGTGAAGCTCCTGATCAAATAGCACATGCCCGTAACCTGACAATGATCTAGAAGCACGACGGGTGTTTCATTGATGGAATAGCGAACAGTGCAGATCCTGATCAGACTGTGCGGATGCACACTCTGATCAGGATCTACACTGGTCGCAAAACCCATACGCCCCATTTCTCACACGTAAACGAGACCGCGACGAAAACACGTTTACCGGGTATGGAAGGTGTTCGAGCCAATCCCCACCGTTAAATATAAGTCGAATGAATGAATGAAAACACGTTAGCCGATATATATATGTAGCTGTAATGTATGATGATGCACTTGTATCCTCTATAATCTAATGAAGTTAATATTTCGTAGACTGATTTCAGAAGAAGCTCGACATAGCAGCGTTTCCTTTGAACTCAGTAAACGAATTTAATAAATTATATCGTCTTAAGTCGTAAACATATTAAATCGCCTATCTCTTAAGATCTCTATTTCGTCTTCAATTGCCATTTCCACATGTACAGCTATCTAAACGTGGGACACAACAAGCGTATGCTTTAATCGACTACAATTATATTTTGTGGAAAAATGATAATGTCAATATGTACTTTATGATATTTATTTGGCACAATTGCATTCACACTGTCAAATAGGTGACAGTAGCGTAAGTAAACAAAATAATTAATTAAAAAAAAAAAAAAAAAAAAAAAAAAATAATAATAAAAAGACAACAATGTTTGGTCCTATCTTCTGTGATAGAAGGGGCCAGTGGATTAAGGGGGCTAACTCCATGAGGAGTTAGCCCCCATATTCCACTGGCCCCTTCAATTTGCAACATCGTTTCAATTAATCATTTTTGATGGTGTTCATCACAAACCACTGTGGAACGTTGTCATTTCAAATGACATTGCTATAGTACATGTATATTTCTCCGTCACTAGCCACTGGAACATATGACCTTCAAGAGGCATTGACCTACTTTGACCTCTTCTGCAGCGGGTTATATGCGGGATCGAACCCGTTGACTCGGTCTTAAATGACCTCAGCTGCTGATATGCCGTTAAACACCAATACATCAATCAATCATTTCTTTAAGTCAGTTCGCCTGAACTCGTTACTATTACCACAGGCGATTGAACTCCTCGCCCACATTACATTAGATAAATCCATCTGGTCCGACTATACTACGTATATAGACTACACAATGCGGGTAGAATTGACCGAAATATCGATGTTCGTAGCGGATATCTTCAATAGTATGCAAAAAGCTTGCCAGCCTTTAAATTTATAATAGTATACTTTAGGGGGGTGGGGCGGGGTGGGGGGTTTGGATGTGGAGAGGGGGACTTCAATCGCCTGTGCTATTACTTGAACATTCTGCTGTCAGTACCGAATGACTAGCTCTATTGCGGGTGTGTGGAGGCACTCACTGGTACTCGTATAGGTCTACACTGGTCGTAAAGTTCCTAATCTCCGTTTCCCCAACCACAATCACATAATGCAGTTAACTATGAATATATGCTCCTCTTTAGATGCCCTATGTGGTTCAAAATTAGTAGTACATGTACATCTATATTGGGTAAGAATGTCATGCCCATCCGTCGCGTCTAATTCATCACGTATGCATATATGTGACGCGGCATGTGATTTCGCACCTTAGAAGATGTGCGATTTTTCATGAAATATATTTACGAAAGTTAAGATATTTTCTGTAAATGACGTCGAAAGTTGACGAAATTTTCATAGCAAATGCGGCATTGTATGCCGCATTTGCTATGAAAGTTTCGTCAACTTTCGACGCCATTTACAGAAACTATCTTAACTTTCGTAAATACTTCGATGAGATATCGCATATCTTCTTAGGGACAAAGTCGCATGTGTTGTCTCATATATACACATAATCTAGGTCAAGTATTGTGAAGTGTATGTACTATAGATAAATATACAGGTATTTAAAACGTATAATTGTGTTTTGTTGATTTTGCTGAAGCGGGTGAAATCAGGACCATCACCCACCCTGCCCCACCCCACAAGTTCTAAGTCATTTTACCTTCACATTGAGCACATGCGCAGTCTGGTGGCTATATAAGGAACATATGGATGATGATAAGTAAGAATATGAAGTTTCAAGCCAAACCGATTCACGGTAACAAAGATATTAGCCAACCGAAATCTCTATCGGACAGACAATCGGACGGACGAACGGACGGACCGGGAGGCGATTATATTTATCCTGAAGAAATATCCGGGTACATAAAACTTACACACTGACCAAGAGGTTGTTTGGTAACGCATATTAATGCATGTTCATGATTGCAAACTACATATGTATGTCCCAGAATGATCGTATGCCTGATCTACAGTGGAGCATCTCTAAACCGGACACCCTGGGGACCTCCCAGGGTGTCAGGTGTAGAGAGGTTTCATTGTATTTAGAAAACAAACAACTAATTTATCTCTTTAAACAATGGGGGCTAACTAGAGAGTTTCCTTTTCGGTATGATTATGTTTACATTGGTCACAAATAGTATAAGTTTAATTTTGTAGCAGACTGCCCTCCATGTAGATTGTAATCTCATTTCGTGGGTGTCCTATATTTACTTTTCTGTACTTATTTATTCAATATTGATGGGTTGAAGAACTGTTCAGTAAACCTTTCGTTTTTCCTACTACAGGAGAACCTCTCTAAACTGGAAACGCAGGCAGTCTCTGTATCCTTCATTTTATGAGTTTCATTGTCACCTATCGCTGTTGATAATGCATGCTCAAGTTCGCAAAGCACATCCGTATGCCTTGGTACAGTCATATGTCGGATTTACAGTGGAACCTCTCTAAACCGGACACCCTGGGGACATTCCAGGGTGTCTGGTTTAGAGAGGTTCCACTGATCATTCATATAAACGTGTTCTAGGTCAGCGTGCACTCGTTCAATGTGTAGTTGCGAACAGTAACTCTTACAATTTACTCCCGTACCGGACGGTACTGGAGTAGATTGCAAGAGTTCCTGTTCGCAACTCCTCACTGTGTAGCAAACTAACTGATACAATGGATATATGTACAATTTAGCTTGCAACTTCGACATATAGAACGAAACGCACGAGGAACACAATCGCATGCCAGTGTATCAGAGCTCCAGATAAGTTGCGTATTTGTTTAAATACCCAATTAAAATTGCCAAGAAACTCAATTGAAATCAGAAATAGCGAGTATCAAACAGCAATAAAATATTTGTGGTACCTTTATCATGCTGTAGAAATCATTAAACAGACCAATAAAATAGCATATTTTTCTTATTTTCCAAGGAGACAATTCTAATGAAATGCCAAGACATGTTTTCATTTCGAAGCAAACCATTCAATAATTGTTGACTGTTGATGTATAAACAGTAGTGTGATTTAATTTTACCCAATTAACATTTTGAAATACCCAATTGCTTCAGAAATGATGGAGTGACAATACTCAATTACTAATTCCTTATCTGGAGCCCTGATGTCGAACCGCGAACGGACGAGTTCTTGTATTTCGTACAGGCTCGGATTCTTCATATCAGTATAGCAAGGTGCATGGTCACGTGGTTATAACAACAACAACAATGGCTGAAAGTGTTGAAATCTTGAAAGTATTATTTGATATTTTCCTTAATATTAAACAGATTTTGATGAAATATGGCGCAGCAAACGCTTCTTCATGAGCTGCATTTGGTGGTCCATGGAGTTTGGCACAGACATATGTCGTTTTTGCGAAGAATCGATTTCCTTGTCGGAGACACGGAAAGTCGTTTTTGTGAAGAATCGAGAGACACGGAAATCGATTCTTCGCAAAAACGACATAAGTTTGGGCGAAAATAAAGACACCACCAAATGCAGCGCTTAACAAGACGCGTTTGATGCGCCATATTTCATCAAAATCCGTTATGTAATAAGGACACTATAAAAGAATACGTACTTTGAATCAGATGGATTCTGTAAATTTCAGTACTTGTTGTTGTTGTTAGTACCACGTGATCATACACCTTGTATAGAACCTGGTCAGAATGTACCGATATTCATCTTGATCTCGGAATACACTGATCACAAACTTAGTCTTTCTTTTCTTTAGCGAGTCAATTTGTGTTTGGTGTTTCACTAAAGTATTACAATAACCCATAGTTATTGATATAATGAAAAAAATAGCGATTGTTGTGCAGGTTTTGTATAAAGATCGCTATCAAAATAATTGATTTTTCTATTGATACGTTTTGTATGTGAAAGTAAGTAATTGAAAATACCAAGCCATGTAGCGTGGTCGTATAGCCGTAGGCGTATATACAATGTACATACCTGCCTCGTTATAATCGAAGTACGGGTATATGTATATAAAAACGTAAATATATTATTAGTATCCACTCGCCGATAGGCAAGAGGGGATATAGCGTTAGTCCATGTACGTACATACGTACGTACGTTAGTAACATCATTCATTTTTCAATAACTTATGAACTGCTTCACCGATTTTGATAATATTAATCGGGTTCGGAAACCACGTATTCCCACACCTTGTATTATTGTATAGAGAATACCAGGCTAGTGTCTTTTGCTATCAAGCTTATCAGGCAAGGCTAGGAAATGCGTAGGAATTCCTCGGCTTGCCGAGCAATTCCTACCGTTTCCGAGCCGAGCCTGCTAAACTTGATATCAACACAGACATCAGCATGGCGTTTTATTCACCAGGTAACGTTTTTGGCGACAGAATAAGCAATTACTACGTGGATTTCGTTGAAAATAACGCGTACTTGTTTCTGTGACGCCATTCCACTGACGTAATTCGGTAACGTCATGTGATGCCGTGGGCCCAATGAAGTGCCAGTTTTCAATTTGCTGTAACCCGGATATTCGTATCAGGTCAATGCCTGATACAGCAATATGTTATCTGTCAGTACGTATTCGGCCAATACAAAGCTCGTTATTGCGACTTTCAATACACACTGTTATTATTCTGTGAAAGCACATTGTATACACTAAACATACTATTACTAGGTGAACTAGCTAACGGACACGATATAAAACTATAGAAAACAACTTAAAATGTAGCCACTTTGGTGATTAAAATTATAGATACATCAGATAACCTACTGTCTGTTTCACGAAAGCTGCCCAAATTTTACGGCTATATAAACAATTCAAAAACAAGATTTCTTTTGATAATATTAAATTAAAGGAAAAATTAAGAATGAGCCTTCTTTTTATTTCGTGAAATTTGGTCAAATATTGATTTTATTGCGAAAATTTTTGTTTTCCCATATTAAATCCCCATAGACATCTTCACTCCGTGAAGATGTCTATGGGGATTTAACATGGGGAATTTTTTTTGAATTTCAGAAATACTGGACTGATTTTTAAAATTTAACTTGTGTTTTCTTAGATCATTTCCAAGCTATCTAGCTAGATTTCGGAGTCAATTTCCAAATGTTTTCGTTTTTTGACTCCTCCCACACTTCTTTACCTGTTTTTGCCCCATGTTCAATTCCCATAGAGAAATCAATTTTTCGTAATAAAATCAATATTTGACCAAATTTCACGAAATAAAAAGAAGGCTCATTCTTAAATTTTCCTTTAATTTAATATTATCGAAAACAATATTGTTTTTTAATTGTTCATATGGCCGTAAAATTTGGGCAGCTTTCGTGAAACAGACTATATATTGTGTCGAGACTGAATGCATTATAGGTGACATCACCTGTCGGTTGATAAGTGGGTGGCAGGTGGGAGCACGCGATGGGTAATTTAACGATCGGGGTTCATCCTTGCCGGAATCCCGACGACCTGGTTTAGCCCTCACATACGTCTTTAGCATTTTGTATGCGACAGTTGAATCTGGTTATACCCCTTATGTGTGGGTGGCAGGTGGGAGCACGCGATGGGTAATTTAACGATCGGGGTTCATCCTAACCGGAACCCCGACTGGAGACCAGGGCCCTATTTCATCAACATTGCAAAGTATACTTTAGTAGCAAAGTATACATTGAGGGACAAATTTTCAATTTGATGATAAATTTATTAATTTTTATTATACTGAATTTATTACATTATCACAGCCATTTTGGCTGTGATAATGTAATAAATTCAGTATAATAATTCTGCACACTTTTAATCATGAAATATATGCATTTCTTAGTTCTATATGAAATAATGCATTTCAGGAAAAATAAATGATTACTCCCTCAAAGTATACTTTGCTAGTAAAGTATACTTTGCAATTTTGATGAAATCGGCTACTGGTTTGGCCCTCACATAATTCTTTGGCATTTTGTATGTGACAGTTGAATCTGGTTATACCCCTAATGTGAGTATTACGATTATTCCTAATCCTATTTTAGGGGAAGGGGCCAAGTGACTTTGGTGTGGTATGGACCTGCCACCAGGTCAGGTTATTCTAATTTCAGGGCTGAATATATTGTTTCTCGATGTAAATATTCAGTTCTGATTTTGGAATTCCCCCCCACCCCCCCAATGCAGCAGGTTAAAACGGGATTGAACCCGTTTGCCCGGCCTTACATGACCTTAGCTGTTGATAGGCCGTTAAACACCAATAAACAAACAAACATATACCCCTTATGTGAGTATTACGATATTCGTAATCCTATTTTAGGGGAAAGGACCAAGTGACTTTGGTGTGGTATGGACCTGGCACCAAGTCAGGTTATTATAATTTCAGGGCTGAATATATTGTATCTCGATGTAAATATTCCGTTCTGATTTTGGGATTTTCCCCCCAATGCAGCAGCTTAAAATGGGATCGAACCCGTTTGCCCGGCCTTACATGACCTTAGCTGTTGATAGGCTGTTAAACACTAATAAACGAAAACACAAATTGTCGGTTGATATACTTGACAATTTGTTCTGTTTTGTTACATCTAGTGTGTATACATTGGCGGCTGCTTGAATCTCGCCCAGGGGGCCGTTTCACTAAACTTAGTAGGACTAATACAAATGTTTGTAAGTGCAACATTATGATAGTCCGTAAATTTCACATTAACAATGTTTTCTTGTAAACAATTATTGGATTTACATTTATTGAGCATAGGCTGCAGCCTATGCTAAATAAATGTAAATCGATCAATTAAAATTTCCAGACAATCCTAAATTTGCACTTACGAATATTTTAGTCGTACGAAGTTTAGTGAAACGGGCCCAGGATCATATGAAATAAGCCGTGTAATTTTGTACCTAAGACGATGTGCGATTTTTCATGATAGATATTTACATAATTAGTGCGGAATAAAATTCCGTATTTGCTACTAAAATTTCATCAACTTTCGACGTCAGAATTTCGCATTTGCTCTGGACATTGCGTCAACATTCGACGCCATTTACAGAAAATATCGCAGTTTCTGTGAAATTATTTCATGAAAAAAATCGTACATCTTCTTACATGTAGGTACACAATCACGTGACTTGTCTCATATCAATATATACATAAATATATACATGTGTCCCGTGTCAAGGTCAAGGCAAAATTAGTCGCAGCCTGATATGTGGTGATTTAATAAGCCCGGTTTCACCACATCCAGTCACAAAAGTGCAAGGAAGTTAACAGTATACGCGATCTTCAATTTTAGCTATGTGGAAACAGATTTGCATGCATAAATATTTACACCTTCCATACATTCATAATGGAAAGGCCCATTCGACGTATTGCGTCTGCATCCCAATATAATACATTAGAGCCACGTGACGTCGCGAGATGTTGTTGATTGGTTAAAGTTCATTTGACGTCATTAATTTCCACGAGGTTGTCAATAACGGCACGCTATTGACCGGCAAGTCGCTGTTCCAAGAATTGCGACAAAATAACTTAAAACAAGATTATTCTTAATTTTAACAGCCATATTTAGTTATTTTACATTTTTGAAACGATCAGAAAATGCAGTGTAAATATAAGTATTAAAACCATGGGATGTTGCGTTTACTGGGAAGAACAATACATTTGGTCTGTTTAAAGTTTGCGATGACTCCTTCGGACTCCACGCACTTTAAACATACCAATTGTATTATACACCCCAGTAAACGCAATAGCCCGTGGTTTTATTCCTTAATAATAAATCGTCTTGTCTTATTTCATAATTTCTTCGTCAGCGTAAACATGTTTTACAACACACGGGAACCTCTCATGCATTGCCAAAACATGTTTTGTTGTCATGAAGTGAAGAAGGCGAGAAACGATCCAAGCATTGCGATTCCGACAAAGTGCAATGTTTTCCGTCAATGACGTCGACAGTTGATAGAAAACAATTAAGATCTCACGAGGAATTGACATTTTTAGAAATTTACCGCTGAAAATTATTTGTAATCTTATCATAATTATGCTATCTTCTCGTTGCAGGATCAGCACTAACCGCCATCGGAGTCACTGGTAAACGGTAGACCAGCAATATTTACGTCACCAGTAGACCGTTGACCAGCAATGTTGACCTCACCAGTAGACCGTTTACCAGCAATGTTGACGTCACCAGTAGACCGTTGACCAGCAGTGTTGACGTCACCAGTAGACCGTTGACCAGCAATGTTGACGTCACCAGTAGACTGTTGACCAGCAATACGGGCGTCACGAGTAACCCGTTGACCAGCAATACATGACGTGGACAGCGGCTGCCAATCGTCGACTAACCCGTATAACTAACGTCATATATACGTTCACCGTCGATTTTCAATCGCCGTCAAGTGTCGATGAACCGCACCTTTCTACACATGTTTATTGTGTTCTACGACGGCCGTTGATTATTTTATGGAAGCTGTACCGAGAGTGCCGACTGTGCATGCGCGGTGTATAATGAACGCCTGAAGGAGACACCTAACCTCGACATATTTACATAATGTGAGCGTAAGTCAAATGTTGGACGATTCTTGGCGAATTGATATCGCCATGGAAACGGATTGGTTACCGAATATGTAAACAAGGTAAAGTACTATTCAGGGCAAACGGGCCAGTTTATCGGACTTGAAATGCTGACCGTTGTGGCAATTTCGAAGTCATTATGGCGAATATAATAATTTGAAATGTTTTCCTGAACGGGCGGCGTCTGTGTATAGACTACTGAGATTGGAAAAATCACGAGTAGCTTTCTTTAGAACTGCTTGCCGTTAGAATGTGAGGTATTTGTCGGTTTTGTCATCACTTTTCTTAGCAACAGAGATTGTCGGTTTCACGTCACGTTGCTTAGTTTCAACTAAACAATGTGACGTCAACCCGACAATCAAACATTTACCACCGACTGGACATGGTCGAAAGTTATTGGTACATTTCCGTCGGATATATCATGTAATTTGAGCATTTATGCAGTACTTTTGGTACTGTGATAACCCGTTCCATTCAAACAGCTGATTTACATATACATATTCAGGGGCCACAGTACACGTCGCGTGATGCAGCCGCATCAATATCAAAATTTCAGTGCGACCGTTGTGAACTAACTGGTCTGGTGACGTAATGGCGCGTACTAGTAACGTCATGAGACACATGCATCACGTAAGTTGTGGCTTGGCCCTGGAATGAGCATTGTCTACAGCCACGGTCAAATATGAACACGGCTGTGAGCGGTGTCGAACAATGGTTTCCCGAGATGAGATGTTGTATCGTGGAATATACATGGCACCCTTTACTCATGTATGGCGTTATAGGCTATATACCATCAGTTTTATAGTGAGAAATCACTCAATGTTGCGGAACGTGTTAAAAGGTACATGCCCACTCAGTAGGCACAAACTGTTCTTTATACCAGATACATCATCTGAGGCATTTGCTGTCAAAATAACATTCATTCACCATTACCCCACGTATTTATTGGCATTATTATACATTTTATATTAGACATAAATTTCCACACTGATATCAAGGGCGATAACCGCGTTTCCTTAAAATGTTAACGGACATTACCATTTATTATCCGTATTTATTTGTTGATGTGTACTGATCCTACTTTATAATCTGTCGAAAACATTACTTTTTCAGGCGACGGATTTAATTAGTATAAATAATTAATAAATATCATGCCTCATTTGAATATGAAAATAACCTGATACCACCGCGCGTCACTATCATATGTATAGCGGGCACTCGTAATTTTTAGAACTGGTGGAATACTGACACAATTATACCCTGATTTAATTCCTATGAAGAACAGTTTGTGCCTACTGAGTGGGCATGTACCTTTAATTGACAAAGGCTGCATTGGTTGCTCACCTTTAACCTATGCTTGGTTCAGTGCCTTTGCATAATAATGTGCACGTACTCGTAGTGTATACTATATATTATCAAAGTTTACCACGTAATAATTCCAGCACAAAATATTTACACAATTCCCTAACATTTGATTGACCCGTAGCAAGTCTCTGTCCAAAATTTATGTCCCAGTAAACTCCCACGCCGAACTACTTTCCGTAACCGTGAGACCCAGTTAAAATAATTCTTAAGAAAACGGAAAAGAAACACATTTTCTTGATGAATTTATTTCAAATGCTGGAATTATAAAAAATGAATGACATTTTTGTTGAATTTATCGGGGATATAAACTTGGAAAAGTCGCGGGAATACTGGACGAGGCCTTAAAAAAATTACAATTTTCGAAAAAAAAAAAAAAAAATATTTGTTTTCGAAAATTGTAATTTTTTATCGCTTCGTCCAGTATTCCCGCGACTTTTCCAAGTTTATACCCCGATAAATTCAACAAAAATGCCATTCATTCCTATATACACAAGCGCCTGCGTTAATGGTAACCGGATCATCAACGTTTATGAACATCTATCGGCAACTCGCAATCAAGCAACTTGATCGTCTGTGCCTGAGCTGTAGCACAGCTCAGGCACAGCCAATCAAGCTGCTTGATTTCAAACACAGTATTTTGAAATAGACACATATCGCCAATATTAGCGCAGGAGGATGTGTCACCATGGTGGAATATCTCTGCTATTTACAAAACGTGACAACACGATATTCGTCTTAACCCTTACACTGCTGTCGTCAGCTAATTGTTTATTATTATCCATTTAACTTATCAAATACATGTACATGTTTTTAGAGTATCTTAGAATCATTTGCAATGGAAATTATTCTAAAGTGTTGTCAAACCATGTTTTTTATTAAGAATAAATACAAAATATTAAACAAAAGCAGACGACAATTTTTGAAACACAAGAAATCTCGTCAAAACGTTACAATTCCAACTAGTGACATACATTGTCTGGTCGACTTACAAGTGTACATACGTCTTTGGCATTTTGTATGTGACAGTTGAATCTGGTTATACCCCTTATGTGAGTATTACGATATTCGTAATCCTATTTTAGGGGAAGGGGCCAAGTGACTTTGGTGTGGTATGGACATTACTATTTATTCTCTGTATTTTATCTTTGATGTGCAATGATCATACTTTATAATCTGTCGAAAATATAATTTTGTTCAGGTGACGCATTTAATTAGTATAAATAATTACAAAAATAACGTAGCCTGATACCACCGCGCGTCGCTATCAGTAAAATAATTAGTATACCCGTTGTGGGGGTATACTGTAGTCAGGTTGTCCGTCCGTTCGTTCGTCCGTCCGTCCGGTTCGTCCGTCCGTCCGCCGTCCGTGCGTGCGTGCGTGCGTGCGTGCGTGCGTGCGTGCGTGCGTGCTATGACTTCTATTTCCTTCATCTAAAATGCTTAATATTTCACACATGCATTCCTGTAAGGCTCTACTACCATGCTGTGCCAAATCCACGACCGTCCAACCCCCGCTGATCCCAAGGTCAAGGTCAAATACATTGTCTCTTTACAAAACTTAACATCAGAGAAATATGTTATAACTTCATCTAAAATTCTTAATATTTCATGCATACATTCCTCTAAGGCTCTACTATAATGCTGTGACATATCCCCGCTAATCCCAAGGTCAAGATCACATACTTAGTCTCTTTACAAAACTTAACATCAGAGACATCGGTTATAACTTCTATTTCCTTGCTCGGATCTGCTTCATATTCACGTTCGTGCCGCCCCCGCTAAGCCCAGAGTCAAGGTCACAAGCCCACACACTTGGAAAACTTTACATATTTAGGGGTACCTGGGCCCACGCGGGGGGTATTCCGTAAGCCTCGCTTACTGACCAATCTAGTTTCTAAATGATTATATCTGTATAGCGAGCACTTGTAATTTTTAGAACTGGTGGAATAGTGACACAATTATACACTTATTTAATTCCTATAAAGAGCATTTTGTGCTTACTGAGTGGGCATGTACCTTTAAATATAGTCCAGTCTGTCTGATGTGACGCGAACATTATGCAATAAACACGAGATATAAGGTGTATTAAGAGGACTAAGATCTGTAGCCGATTTCATCAACATTGCAAAGTATACTTTTCTAGCAAAGTATACTTTGAGGCAGTACTTATTTGTTTTTCCTGAATGCATTATGTCATATAGAACTAATGACTGCCTATATTTGATGATTAAAAGTATGCAGAATTATTATACCGAATTTATTACATTATCACAGCCAAAATGGCTGTGATAATGTAATAAATTCAGTATAATAAAAATTAATAAATTTATCTTTAAATTGAAAATTTCTCTTTCAAAGTATACTTTGCTAGAAAAGTATACTTTGCAAAGTTGGTGAAATAGGCTACTGATATCACTGTAAATAGAATCAGAAATGCGCCACCGTAACTAACTACTTCTAGTGATCGTATTTATACTATTTGGCACAGGTTCTTGGAGAACGTTTCATATTTCGGTGTTTTATGGATTATTTCGGTATCTGGTGGTTTTGGGTGCATTGTTATCAACATACAAATTACGTCACTTCCGAATTACTCATATACGTACGGGCCCCGTGCAGGCACCGGGGCGGGATCAACTGATCCTGAGAATAGTGCTGCAGTAGCCATTGCTTGTCGTAAAAGGCGACTAAACTGGCTTAACGATTGGGTTCATACTTTCCGGAACCCACTATACCGGATTTGGCCCTCATGTGCATTTTTGGCTTTCTTGTATGTGAGAGTTGAGTCGGGCTATGCCCCATATATAAAAGTAAGATTAGCGCTAATCCTATTACTTTTAGGGGATGGGATAAATGATGCTGGTGTGGCGAGGGCCTGGCACCAGATCAGGTTGTTCTAATTTCAGGACTGAATATATATTTTGATTGTAAATATTGAGTTCTGAAGTTGGGATTTACCCCCCTTGGACAGGTGGATACGGGACTCGACCCCCCCCCGTTGACCCGTCTGCGTGTAGACTCCCTGAGGCTTGTACCTCTATGTCAGAAAAGCGGACGTTTAAACCCTATTCACTCACTCACTCATATACGTACGGTAAGAGTAGTTTGACAGTATAAAGGGGGCCCGAAACTTCGGAACGGTGAATTTGTAGATAATTGACGATTTCTGCCGAGCATTAGTAGTTGCACAAAGCTATGTAAATTACCCAAAACCACCGAAATCCACCGAAATCCTCCAATGTGGCACCAACTGATACTGGACCATCTGTCCAAACACCTGTGCTATTTGGTAGCATTGGGAAACATGCAGAATGTGTCAAATTATGTTCGAACATCTTAATTATACGAGTGCTTATAAGCGTTCCAGTTGCCTCAATGTTCCTTTAATTGACGTTGAAAGTTGACACACATATCGGAGAAACGCGGACGTTTTATTCTACATGTGCTCTGATTGTTTTGTTAACTTTCCACTTCATTTGCTGGAAATCTCATTCTTTTCTGAATACATATCGACAATATTAAAAGACGTGATAATGAATTACCAATGCGATATTTGCTGACTCGTAGCATTTCAAATTCATGAAAATCTTCGTACGAACATTTTTATCGTAGGACATTTAGTGAAACGGGTCCCAGAAATCTACGTACTAGTATACCATTTGATATTTAGCAAGCTCACTGACGTGTTCAACAGCCTCGAACGGGCGTATCTTGTTACGTCGGCACTTTTCCGTATACATGTTGCTGTTGCACGTTGGTCCAATTTATTGCATTGTTAAAGCTTATAGGGTTAGAAAATACTTCTGACTAAATTCAAAATTTCAGGCTGATGCAGGGTGCGGATCCAGCATTTGGGGAACGGGGGGGGGGTCTAGTTGCGAAGGTAACTCTTGCAATCTACTCCCGTACCGTCCGTAGCTAGCTACGGACGGTACGGGAGTAATTGCAAGTTACCGTTCTCAACTAGGGGGTTGTCCTATTTTCGAGCTGTTCGAAACGCACTTTCCTGTGTTTTTTTACGGCATTTAAATTGAGACTCCATCTGGTGGTAAACTGTGATTTATGAAATATCCGCGATTCAAAGGGGTTGTGGGGGTTACAAACCCGGAACCCCCACCTCCAGATCCACCCCTGTGATGAATGGAAATTTCCGTCGCGTCGTTATGGGCAATTACTGTTTATAAATGACGAGGTGACAGGATCGCTCGACCGTGGCGCGCCCAGCCAGTCGTCTGTACATTTACCTAACACTTTAACACTTGCAGATATATCTACATGTAGACGAATAAATATAAATTAGCTTTCGTCTGAAGGAATGAATGTTTGTGCCTTTGTAACTAGCGCAGATATAACAAAACCACACAGTGGTCCGAAGTCGTGCTGGGACGAAACACTCGGACTGGGACAAAATCCCATCTACAACAACAATATTATTATCATTAGAGACACGCCATGCGGTGTTGTACCTGTGCGATACTTCATTACATTGTTTTTACACAATTTACGATATGTTTCCGTCGAATGTTAGGGATCGGTTGTGGTCTAGAGGTTAGAGCACATGACTTCCAATCCAGAGGTTGTGTGTTCAAACATCGCCGAGGGCATCAACAAACACTTTCATAGTATTTCCATCCCACTGGTCTGTCGGATGAGACATTAAAATGGTGTCCCGTCTCTATATATGAACTTAACTGTTGCTGGGATCTTAAACCCTTTAATTTGTTCACTTTTCCGTCGAATATTGACTACATTGCCATGAAAATTCGTCACATTTCGACGTCATTTTCGACAAATATCACAGTTTGTATAAATATATTATGACAAATCGCACATGTACGTTTTTAGGTACAAAATCGCATGGGGTGTGTCATTACAGTAGTATCCCGTCCCAAGCCGGATGATTCGCCCCGGCCCAACTTCGGACCCGTGTGAGAACCACGTGAGCTGACATTGCTCTGGGGGTCGTTTCACTAAACTTCGTACGACTGAAATTTTCGTAAGTGCAAATTTAGGATCGCCTGGAAATCTCAAATGATGGATTTACATTTATTGAGCATAGGCTGCATTTGTTCTGACAGCCACTTTTGGAAAACGTTTGGTGGATGTGGTGCATGAATCCGTTGGTACAAAATGGTAGCATTAGACAAACACGTTTATATGAGAAGCAAATTCATATAAAACTTCGTACGAAGACATTTATCGCACGAATGTTAGTGAAACGGGTCACTGGCAGTGGCGGATTCAGAGGGTGGCCCAGGCGGCCCGGGCCCCCTTTCAGGATTCCAGACTTTTTTTGCAATCGACATTTTTGCAGTCTGAAAAAAAACCTACCAAGGACTGTCAAATAAGGGTGATATTATCAGATCAAGGTCTTGTTGCGAACGGTAACTCGTGCAATCTACTCCCGTACCGTCCGTAGCCTACCTACGGTACGTGAGTAGATTGCAAGAGTTACCATTCGCATCTAATCAAGGTTCAGATATTATAGGGAGCCCATTCACAACGTGCCTTATCACATGAGCATTATGTACTGAAAATAAGTCGTTCGAATTTCGACTGGACCCACCCTTCGGCGAAATCCTGGATCCGCCACTTCCTGGTATATAATACCAGTATTGAATGATGCACGTTAAATCGTTGGTATGTTTGCAAAAAACGCCTATATCAGATGACTATAAGTATTTCGCTATCGGGTTACTTCACTATGAAGGCCACATTTGCGAATTTGACTGGATGAATGGGGCTTATGACGTTTATGGACAGTCTAGCGCCTGCGGCATTATATGAATATATAGAGAATAGTAGGTTAGTGCCGTGAATGGGAAAAATATCCGGCAAGGCTGAAGAATTTCTTTATTTCTCATCAGAAGTATATGTTGTGACCTGGTCACAACATATACTTTGGTTCAGAAATAAGGAAAATAGATAGAGAATAGTAGGTTAGTGCCGTGAATGGGAAAAAATATCTGGCAAGGCTCAGGAAACGGGATGGGCGAGGCTCTGCCGAGCACATCACGTTTCCGTGCCGCGCCAGATATTTTTTCCCATTCACGGCACTAACCTACTATTCTATTTATCCCGTCAACACCTACAAATGGCTGTAAAATGCAAAAATAGTATTGACTGGATATGAAAAATGTTTCACGGCACCGTGTTTCACGGCACATACGCACTGTGTTGACGGGATAAATACTATTTTCTACAAGCATGGCAGCTGCTTCACTGACTGAATTACGAACAGTGCATATCCTGATGCGCAAGCTGATCTGGATATACACTGTTCGCAAATACCACAAGCCCCATTTCTCCAGTCACAACTACATCAATGTGCATATGTTTTCCAATGTAAGGCGATACCAAGCTGTTTCCTGGTGTCAATTTCAACCACGTGACATTAGCTTGCACGTGATCATCACCAGGTGACCGTTTAAGAGTCATGTTACACATGTTTCTAGTTGTTATGACACTCCATGACGCTTGCATTTCGTTTGTACGACACTTCACCTGTTTGTTACATGCTATGTATTTCATCCGCCACGAAAATTAGGTCCAGTTCAGTTTATGTGCGGTATCGTTATTGAGCCACAAAACACGAATTTGAACGAATCCGGTTGTAAAATTTCATTGACGTCATCAGGAGGTTTCACTGATGAACTGACGAACAGAGTAGCGCCAGATCAGACATGCGTGCGCAGTCTGATATGGCGATACACTGATCGTACTGTTACTGGGACTATTTCTTACGGCGCATGACATTTGTACAGTACTGTATGTTTCTACTTGTTTATATACAGATTTTCTTGTAAATAAGATTTATATTTCCACTGAAATAGTTTCACCTTTCTATTGTTTGTTAAACATGTTTCCGTTACACGCTGACAATCCCGTCGCTTGTTAAAGTTAGACTTCCGGGTTTTACATGTCATTGCCATGGCGCCACGACACGTAACCCTTCGGTAATCATTGCGCACATGACCAGTGTAGATCCCAAACACGCTCCGTACTAAACACTGGTTAAAGGTGCACGCCTGATCACCGGGCACAAACTGTTCTATATCAGACATCAGCTGGGACATTTTCTTGAAAAATAAACATTCATTCATCATTAACCCACGTATTGATTTGTATTATTATACATTTTATATCAGACGTAAATTTACACACTGATATCAGAGACAGTAAAATAACTATTACTAAATGATTATATCTGTATAGCGTGGACCGGGGCGGGATCAACTGATCCTGAGAATAGTGCTGCAGTAGCCATTGCTTGTCGTAAAAGGCGACTAAACTGACTTAACGATTGTGTTCATACTTTCCGGAACCCACTATACCGGATTTGGCCCTCATGTACATTTTTGGCTTTTTTGTATGTGAGAGTTGAGCCAGGCTATGCCCCATATATAAAAGTAAGATTAGCGCTAATCCTATTACTTTTAGGGGATGGGATAAATGATACTGGTGTGGCGAGGTCCTGGCACCAGATCAGGTTGTTCTAATTTCAGGACTGAATATATATTTTGATTGTAAATATTGAGTTCTGAAGTTGGGATTTACCCCCCTCGGACAGGTGGATACGGGACACGACCCCGTTGACCCGTCTGCGTGTAGACTCCCTGAGGCTTGTACCTCTATGTCAGAAAAGCGGACGTTAAACCCTATTCACTCACTCACTCACTCACTGTATAGCGGGCACTCGCAATTTTTATAACTGGTGGAATAGTGACACAATTATACACTTATTTAATTCCTATAAATAGCAGTTTGTGCCTACTGAGTGGGCATATACCTTTAAGCTGCTTCATCAAGGAATATATAACGAGTACTTCTGTAAAACATACATCTCAATATATGTACGTCGAATAAATTACCCTTATCATTCGACACTGAAATGGTCCATTAAAATCGAATTACCATAGTTATATAGCTTTGTAAAGTGCTCAGTACGTGTGTTTTGATTTATTATAAAATGTTTGTGGCTGTGCCTGGAGAAGCGTGGCTTCTGCCATGTATGACCATTCTAGCTTCTGGTATGTTAACCCTTTCACCCCTAAGTAACTGAATGAGCTTCGATATGTTAATTTTGCAACCAATCCAATCATCGCAAAATTATTTTCAGACTATTCCATTTATAAAAAGGGGGTATTTGTTGTTATCAAAAATATGAAAATTACTTTCAAACAGTGCAGATCCTGATGAGACGGCTCGTTACGAGCCGGCTCATCTGGATCTGCACTGTTTGCATAAACCGATATTGCGGGCTTTCGGGTTTAAAGGGTTAAGGCACTCGCGCAGCCTGCGTATGGTACGGTGGACCCCCTCTAAACCTGACACTCGGGAAAATATGCCATGTGGTACTTAGATGTCTTCGCGGTTACGTACCTCAGATTAAAATGACTTTTCATGATTGCAAAACATTAGAATGTGTCCTGGAATGCTCACACGTCTGATTTACAGTGGAACGTCTCCAAACCGGACACCCTGGGGACCTCCCATGGTGTCCGGTTTGGAGAGGTCCCACTGTATGTACGTTTCGGTAAAAGCATACCAGATGCTGAATGATGATCAGAGTAGATCTTCGCCAGACTGCGCAAATGCCATAATACGCAAGTCCCAGCCACATATGGGGTTGGATTTACTCCGCCTGCTTACATGTCCGTGTGTGCAGGTGATTCATTTTTTTAATGGACCAGGGGCCCGTTTCACTAAACTTCGTACGACTAAAATGTTCGTAAGTGCAAATTTAGGATCGTCTGGAAATTTAAATGGATTGGTTTACATTTATTGAGCATAGGCTGCACATGCAGCCTATGTTCAATAAATGTAAATCCAATAACTGTTTACAAGAAAACTTTGTTATTGTGGTATTTACAGTAATTTTGCACTTACGAACATTTTAGTCGTACGATGTTTAGTGAAACGGCCCCCTGTTTATGAGTGACAGTTTCCATCCTTTTAAAAGTACACTGCCAGTCATTGAACTGAGCTAACCTTGACATTGGTTCGTGATTATAAATATAACTGGATGATCGTATACGAAAAACGAGACAAGCCATGCGAGTCTGTTGACGATATTTGCATGGCAAATGTGGAATTCTATTTCGCATTTGCTCTGAATATTTTTTCAAATTTCTACGTTATTTACGGAAAATGTCGTAAACCTTTTTCATGGAAAAATCGCACGTATTAATAGGTACAAAACCACATGGCGTGTCTCTAATATAAGCTGTTTGTTGAACATGATCGAGTTTGTACTCGGACGTGGATGGCAGGTGAGAGCATGCAATGGGTAATTTAACGATCGGGGTTCATCCTTACCGGAATCCCGACTGGAGACCTGGTTTGGCATGTTCCCCCCCCCCCCCCCACACACACACACACACTGCAGCAGGCTACATACGGGATTGAACCAGTTGGCCCGGCCTTACATGACCTCAGCTGTTGATGATAGGCCGATAAGCACCAACAGACAAACAAACAAACAAAAATATTCAGACATTGTTATTATCATTGATGGATACTGGTAATATGTGGCTGTCCAGTGCAGATGCAGATCAGCCTGTGCAAAGGATATGCACTGTTCGCCATTCCAGCAATGAAACATCTGCCATGCTTTCGACAAGCAATATAGATTGCTATCATGCTACATGCGTATGTTATTTGATCAAGAGCGACACTGATCACAAATCCCATAAGTCCCATTTCTCCAGTCGCGGCCACATAATTCAAACAGCAAGCAGTCTGGTAAAGCTCAGTTCGATAAATTATCCAATCCCTTTGATTGGTTATCTAACGTGAAGAGCTCTTCAACGACTGCGGTAAACATGGCACAGATGTGCACTTCTGGTAAGTACATCTCGTATTGGGAATCATCACAGGAACTGCAATATTTCTGTCAATTGAGATGACAGTTAAGAACATGTGTATTAACAATCTTCGCAAATGGGTTCGACATGAAATTATGCAGGCCCTGCATGATTTTATGTCTAACCCGCTTCGGGAGAGCTTGATATCGTGACGTCTGTTTGTCTGTCTCTGCTGTGCGTTCATACATCCATTCGGCACTCGTTGTGCTCGTCCGCCATCTCCGTTATTTTGGCGTTGAATATCAGCGCCACTGCGGGCTCTATATGTCGGCCGCCGACTCCTTGCTAGTGTGCAAACAGCAACACCATGAACACTTCGGCTATAACAAAAACCTGGTTTTGACAGCACATGAGAATCGTCTCCAGTGGAGACGATTCTCATGTGCTGTCAAAAACATGTGTTTTGAGGCATCGTGACTTATGGAGGTTTTAGTTATTCCAACAAAACCAACTAGACAGAAAGTCATTCATGTCAACAATTATCGACGTGATTTTAACAACAACAATGAACCAGAACTTTATGACTATATATCGTATTGTAATTGTATTGCGAATAACGTTAAATCATGAATAAAATTATAATTATGTCATGAAAGTCAGCACGCTGAGACGTATGGCGGATGTCGCTTATTTTATGCGATTCTTATTTAGCAAATTCTGCGATGTGAAACTGGAATATCTCACAGAAGCTCCATAAACTATCGATGCTGAAGATATACCTTTTTTGTACAGTGACATCTCTCTAAACCGACACACTGCCGGCTTAGAGAGGTTTCACTGCATATCAGGCATTTGATCATTCTGAGCCTTAGTTGCCAACTATGCGATCATGTACAGACATTATCACCCGAGATAAATGACCAAAATACTTATAAAAAATGAGATCACATGTGTTTTCTAGGTGTCCGCTTTAGAGAGGATGCAATGTACATCACATCAAAGAGAGTTGTTTTTTTAATTTATTTATCACCGTACGTATTATGGTGATACGACACAGTTAAATAGTCTCATGATACCGTTGAAATGAGTTGTAACAACATATATTTTCATTGAGAAATAAAGGAAATAGAGAAAAACGAATGTTGCATATGTGGATACAGTGGGGTCAGCGTGTAAGTGCACACACGAACGAACACGACAGGTTGGTTCCAACCTGTCGTGTTCGTTCGTATGTGCACTTACACGCTGACCCCACTGTACGTGTGGATCAGTATCCCCGCATTAAATAGGTCAATGTCATTGTGTGATATGAGATCAACCGGCTTATAATCTCGCCATAAGCTGCTTGATGAGTACGAATCTAATTGCCATGTATTTATGGAGTTTCCTACTTGAAACAAAAAACTGCCATACATGTACAGTGCTCCAGATAAGGAATTAGTATTTGAGTATTGTCACTCCATCATTTCTGAAACAATTGGGTATTTCAAAATGTAAAGTGGGTAAAATAAAAACACACTACTGTTTACACATCAGCAGACCGCAATTATTGAATAGTTTGCTTCTAAATGAAAGCATTTATTGGCATTTCATTATAATTATCTCCTTGAAGACAATTCTAATGAAATACCAAGATGTGTTTTCATGGAAATAAAGAAAAGGTATGCTACATTTGTGGTCTGTTTATTGTTTTCTGCAGCATGATAAAGGTACAACATTTTTATTTCTTTTTGATACTCGCTACTAGTGATTTCAATTGTAACGAGCCGTCTCATCAGGATCTGTACTGTTTGAAAGTAATTTTCATATTTTTGAGAACAAAAAATATCCCCTTTTTATAAATGGAATAGTCTGAAACATTGGCATGGAACATCCTATTAAGTTACTTGGTGTTGAAAGGGTTAACGCAGGCGGCTGTGATCACGATGTCTCCAGTTGTAGTCACGTACATACATATCTACCAGGCATGGGAATTATGCCCTATTTCCTAATCCGCCCGACACAAAAACGGGCTAGTTGAGGCCGTGTAATATTGTATTCAATAGAACTGCATGCATTACTTGTAAATGCCGTCACTATGTGTGTTGGTCCAGGTTCACCTATATGTAAATATTCCGGTACAGATTATGCATGCAATCAACAATGACTTCCCAACCGGGATGGTGGTGGTGTGAAGGGATGGCAGTGGCAGTGGTACATATTCCGTTCTGATTTTGGGACCCCCCCCCCACACACACACACAATGCAGCAGGTTAAATAGCGGGATCGAACCCGGTCTTAAATGAGCTGTTGATAGGCAACATGCAGAGGCCGGAACTAGACGGTCGACGTCAGAGTGTGTCTAAATACCTGGCGATTTCGCACACCACTCCCACCCGGCGGGGAAGACAAATAGGCGCATCAAATAAACTTGTTCATAACTGTATGATATGGTTGAATGTTCTGTACGAACGTTATATTGTTTAAAGTTATAATACAACACTGTTACAAATATCACGACTTTGTGCTTGTGTACACCTTCCCCGATATGTTGATAATGATGGGAAGGATAGCAAAATGAACCATTGCGCTATTGTTACATTGCTGCCGTTGTTTGACACCGCTCACAGCCGTGTTCAAACATACACCGCCTGCTGTTTGACCATGGCTGTAGACAATGCTCAATCCGGGGCCAAGCCAACACCTACGTAATGCATGTTACTAGAACGCGCCATTACATTACCAGGCGTTCAAATTGACTGCATCACGCGACATGTACTGCGGCCCCGGAATATGTATGAGCAAATCATCTGTTTGAATGGCGCAGATTATCAAAGTACCGACATTACTGCATAAATGCTCAAATTGCACGATATTTCCGACGGAAATGTAACAATAACGTTCGACCATGTCCAGCCGTGTGTAAACGTTTGCCGTGACACTCGGGAACTGTTTGAACTCGCGGCCTACGGCCTTGGGATTCAAACAGTTCCCTCGTCAGTGCCGTAGCCAGAGGTTCGAAATAGCCGAGGCCAACATAAGCGGCGGAAGACGATAATTATTGGGGGTGGAAGTGTGAAGGGCCCGAAGGGCCCGAGTTTGCTAGGCGGGTCCGGGGGCATGCCCACCCTGAAAATTTTGAAATCAAAGTGGTCTGAAACGCCATTTCCTGCATTCTCAGCAAAGTCTGAGCACATACTATGACTCCCATTTTTCCTATATTGGAATAAAAAAAAAAAAAAATAAATAAAATCGTGAAAAAACGGACGAGGCCATGGCCTCGTCTGGCCTCAACGTGGCTACGGCACTGCTCGTACCACGGCAAACGTTTACCCATGGCTGGACATTGTCAAACGTTATATTTGCGACTGTGACTGGAGAAAGGGGGCTTGTGTGATTTGTGACCAGTGTAGCTCCAGATAAAAACACAGACTCCTGTAACCTGATAACGATATATATTGCTTGTTAGAATCATCACCGGTGTTTCATTGATAACATTGCGAACAGTGCAGATCCTGGCACAGGCTGATCTGGATCTACATTTGTCGCAAAGCCCATAGCCCCATTGTTTTCAGTTACAGCTACATTTATGTCTAGAAACCATTGGAAAAGTCGCGGGAATACTGGACGAAGGCCGGAAGGCCTCGTCCAGTATTCCCGCGACTTTTCCAAGTTCAGCAAAAAGTCGGAGAAGACGTTTTCCCATGAAAAAAAAACGACACTAAAGACGTTTTATTAGATACATGTACTAATGTGTCTTTATTGATGATATTTTGTTTTACCATCACCGCTACGCGTTATTATACCCCTGGCATAGTATGTCGATGGTATATATAGGTTTGTATATCCGTCTGCCCGTCTGTTCATCCGTCCGTCCGCCCGAATTCCTTACATATCGGCATCAGGTGAATTAAGCTAACCGAATAACAGAAATATCTGTAATACCATACACTCTATGTATGCAGTCCCGCTTTGTTCCTGGTTCCACATACTTGCCACCGTTTTAGTCTTTTATAATTAGAAAACGGTACACGCTTAAACAAACGATCATCGTGGTCTAATGAAAAACCAACGAAAACGATCTGAAAACAGCGCGTTGAAAGGAACGACAAGCGCTTAAATAGGTAAAAACCGGATATGTTCACGTACAAAAAAACAACGAGACCATGTCCGTTTCGAAGCATATCGTTGTACGAAACGATCGTTTTCACTTCGTTTTTCATTCGTTTTGGTTTGTTTCAATGGAAATCTTTGCTGTACATGAATTTACACCAATCAGGGGCGAACACTCGAGCGCACAACTATGCAGAGCCATTAAGAGTTACCTACTGTCTGTTCCATGTTTTGCTGCCGACGAACTTTTGGCTATTAAACACATTAAAACTAAAAAAGATATAAAAGTAAGTACTGTCTTATCAATAACAAAATAGTCACCCTCCCAAAAAAAAATTATTTCATGAAATTCCATCAAGTATTGATTTTATTGCGAAAAAACGATTTTCCTATGGGAATTTAATTTAATTTGATATGGCTAAAAATAGATTTTTTTTTAATATTTTTTTTATTTGTGGATCGATTTTCAAAATAACTTTTGTTTTCTTAGTTACATCATTTTCAAGCTATCTCGCCAGGTTTCGGAGTCAATTTCTAAAAAAAAGTTTGGGAAATTGACTCCCTATGTTAAATTCCCATAGGAAAATCGTTTTTCTCAATAAAATTAATATTTGATGGAATTTCATCAAACAAAAGTTTTTGTGGAGGGTGACTTTTTGTTTATCATGAAAAAGTACTTACTTTTAAATATTTTTTAGATTTAATGTGTTTAATATCCGAATGTTCGTCGGCAGCAAAACGTGGAACAGACAGTAGTAAATTAAATGCGTGACAAATAGATCTACATGAATATTTACGAGTCTTGAATATAATACATGTATATGCGAGAAAATATACATATAGATATACAGGTAGTAGAGACAGATACCTGACAAACCTGCATAATTGCAAACCGAGTAGACCCAGATCAACCTGTAAATCCGAACAGTCCAATCAGGGTCTACACAGTTCACCATTCGTTTGATGGAATATATAATATATATGCATCCGACATCTGTGCGAGCAATGATCGATCACGGATCAGCACTCATTTTGTCAGATCGTACCCCATACGAAACATATGCGATTTGTCATGTAATATTTACAGAAACTGATATTTTCTGTAAATGGCGTCGTCACATCGACATTTACATTAAGGACCCGTTCTATACATGATCATCCTTTGATTCAAAGATAATTGCCTCATGAATGTGATGGAATATATGTATACCAGAAAGTGAACACTGCCTCGTTACTGTATCCTATCGCACAGTGTCTCACTTTTACCTGGCCAACCACACAACACATACCATGTATACCCACTACTGTACTCTGTTATTAGCTATCACATCCAGTGACATGTAAGCAGTTACCTGAGTGTATTATCACTGTCTACTCATATACTATGCCAGTATATATGGCTTTACTTATGGGTAACGTGTACTGTAACAATAGGCTGTGCATCAGATTGAAAAGTTTACACTTTGAAATTTATTTTGAGATTGATGGGAGACATGCTCAGATATCTTGCCTTTTGTATTGTTTGCTGGTATCATATTTATAGCACGCCGTTGTCATATCTGTCTATGATGTTATAGTATTTGCTGTATATGTCAAACGCACTAAGTGATGAAACTGTACGATGGCTTGTACATGCAGAGATGACGAAGATGGCAACTCAATATACCGCATAGTATATGTAACAAGACAATATGCACATATGTTATATTCATATATCACATCACTCTTATGAAGCAATTATCATTGCAGCCAAGTGTATCTATCTATGCCATAATTCCTTAAATATTATTCATGAGATATCGAACATGGTCTTAGGTACAAAATCAGATGGCGTGTCTCAATGATGGCCCCCCCGGCTGAGAAAATGGACCTGGCGGCGGATTATACATGATTATCCGGGGCTCCGCTGCTCGCAAATGTTGTTAGGTACATTTTCTTCAGCTGGAGTTCATATAACATATGTATGGAAGCGTCCTGATGCTAATGCTAACATATTTTCATTTAGTTAGAAAATATTTTATCTCCTAATTAGGAGCTAGTATCTCCTAATTATGGCTTACTATCTCCTAATTAGGACTTAGTAACTCCTAATTAGGACTTAATATCCCTAATTAGGACGTAATGGCTCCTAATTAGGACTTATATCTGTGGCAATACTAAACATGTTTTATCTCATAATTAGGAGATAGTAATCTCCTAATTAGGAGATAGTAACTCATAATTAGGAGATGTTAAGTCCTAATTAGGAGATACTAACTCCTAATTAGGATATACTATCACCTAATTAGGAGTGACTATCTCCTAGTTAGGACCTATTATATTAAGTCCTAACTAGGAGATAATATATCCTAATTAGGAGTTAGTATCTCCTAATTAGGAGATACATATATGTTAGCAAACCCCGTGAAAAGTCGACAATAACAACAAAAGAACAAATACGCCCGTTCCGTGTGCACGTGAACATTTATACACACAGGCGCCTGCAGCGCTATGGCTTGCCGTTGTTTGATCAACCAGCATACCAGCTACGCATCCGGTTGTCTGCCCATGCGCCGTGGCCGCGTGCGTGGCTGCCATGGCTTTCTGTTCGCTGATCCAATCAAGAACCGTCGTTTCGAGGACAGCCATTGGCATGGCGCCATTTTTCAAGATCACGTAGTGGAAGTCCCGGATGTCAAATAAAGAGCCTGCAAATACCACAGGCGCTTGCATGATGGTAACGTATTTTAACAGTTTTTCTCATTGCTAACTATGACATGAAAATTGGGGCTTCCGGTTTTTGCGATCAGTGCAGATTCGGATCAGCTTGATCATCCACGCAATCTGATCCATGTCTGCACTATTCGCCATTCAGTCAATACGTGAAACAAACAGGCTGCATGATTTGTAGACAAGTCCATCAGTAGTTCTGAATACATAACGCTAATTACATTACATTGCATTACATAAGCATTATGGCGGAGTACTATTTCCAAATGTACGGTTCAAGCATTCTTTGTTTACTTTCTATTTCGTGGAGAGTGACCGCCTAGGAATTTTGCTAATAAACACTTATTAGGTGAGTGTATGATATATTTTTATCTCATCTTGTAGAATATTCTATCAATAATTCCAGCACAAAAATATTTACACAATTCCCTAACATTTAATTGGCTCGTAGCAAGTCTCTGTCCAAAATTTATATCTCAGTAAACTCCCACGCCGAACTACTTTCCGTAACCGTGAGGCGCAGTTAAAATAATTCTTAAGAAAACGGAAAATAAACACATTTTCTTGATGAATTTATTTCAAATGCTGGAATTATAAGGAATGAATGGCCTTTTTGTTGAATTGATCGGGGATATAAACTTGGAAAAGTCGCGGGAATACTGGACGAGGCCTTAAGCAAATTACAAATTTCGAAAAAAAAGAGAAAAAAATCTTCGTCCAGTATTCCCGCGACTTTTCCAAGTTTATACCCCGATAAATTTCACCTACATAACATTGTTATATTTTAGTGCGCGAAATGGAAACGTTATTCCGCAAATTTATACCGTTGACTGTGGTGTAGCGATTTTACTGCAACCTATTGCCTATAACGCAGAAAACATGCAACTAGTCCATCAGAAACCAGCGGATAAAAGGTCATAGGCCCCATTTAGTCAATTGCATAAATATTCCCTGCGTTTTACACATTAATCAAAACACCTAAAGTACTGAGACACACGGTGATTGCCACAAGTTACAGCGGCAACAAAATCAGAGTCCCAGTATCTAGCTCTGAAAATAAGCACTTACAGGTGAATAAAATAGTTTTACAAACTGAAAACCATATATACAGTGCTGAGCAAAAGGCACGGACAAGCCATGAATCATTTATATTCCATAATACATAGTATATATAGTAATAATACGAATTTGAATAGTTGAACGTGCTGTATTATACAGGGGGCCGTTTCACTATTTAAACTTCGTACGACTAAAATGTTCGTAAGTGCAAAATTATGATAGTCTGTATATTTCACATTAACCATGTGTTCTTGTAAACAATTAATGAATTTACATGTATTGAGCATAGATACAATAAATGTAAATCCATCAATAGAAATTTCCATACGATCATAATTTTGCGAAACGAAGTTTAGTGAAACGCACCCCGCCCCCCCCCGTTCATTACTTACCCAGTTCACTCTCAGCTTTGCTTCTGAGATCTTTGATTTTCATCTCGCCAATCTTGTATGCGCATGCCTGCCCGGGCCACGTGATGTAGCGATCGATTTCATTGGCCGCGCCGCCTTCTTGTAATGCAGTGTGATTTGTTAGGTATTCAATGGCCTTGTCTCGGCTCCAACTGACACAATGACAGAAAGTACGTACACATGTGTAACATGTTACAATTAATGTTCATTTATTAGTATATGACTGAGAAGTCCAGCCAATGAGTTTGCGCAATAAAGGGTCACATGCTTGCGGGCATATATGATATTCTAAATGTGATATTGACCTGGATGCGCGAGTCACTGATCACGCAACGGAAACAAGACACGGTTCAACGAAGAGCCAATTGAACAAAAATCGCAAATAGAATCATCCAATCAGCAACAAGTTTACACATATACAATAAATGCAAACTGAAGAAAACTTGCACATAAATGTCAGTCAGGTTTCAGCAACAACATAAGTCATGTACTAAAATAATTAGTGTCTTTTGAGTCGGTGTACAAGAGATTTACGGACCTTCGAAAAGTCATATGGCTTTTCTCAGGTCCGTAAATCTCGTGTACACCGACTCGAAAGTCAATGATTGTATAATATTATGCAATACAATGTTGACTTAATTTGAATATAATTCTGAAAACAGACGAAATGTACATCTACGAAATTTGCATACATCAAATGAGTTTACCACATTAATAATTTGACTGTATGCTTTTACAGTGGGGTCAGCGTGTAAGTGCACACACGAACGAACACGACATTCAACCTGTCGTGTTCGTTCGTGTGTGCACTTACACGCTGACCCCACTGTAGTCCCTAATACAGTGGATACACATAACACATTCATGAAAGGGTAACCAATACAGAAGAGTATCGCATTCCAGCTATGCAATATAACTATTCAAACAGAATGAGACGCACGTTGATGCATCATGGTGTCTGGCTACGCATCAAATACGAACAAGACGGTTATATAAATACTTAAAACCAAACAACTGCATATTGCGTACCCATAGTAATGTATCCCGGTATCGACAACTAGTCGCGATGCTCGTAGGATCTCATAGCTGTACCGACCCATCCTGAAAATGGCATATATAAAAATATCTGGCAAGGCTCAGGAAATGGGATGGGCGAGGCTCTGCCTCGCACATCCCGTTTCCGTACCGCGCCAGATATTTTTCCCAACCTACTATTCTATTTATCCATTCAACACCTATAAATGGCTTTCAAATGCAAAATAAATAACCCCAGCCACCGCACATATTGATACGCAGTGATTAGGTCGTATTGACAGGATATCACAAATGTTTCACGGCACCGTGTTTCACGGGACACACGCACTGTGTTGACGGGTTAAAATGGTTATGAGAACATTCCGTAGGCACCCATTCACATCCAACCATGCATACGTACATTTGCCGCATTACACCACATCGCCAGTTACGATATATGCATGTCCATGTACAACGACAAACGCCAGCGAGGTATATAATGAATGTATGTATGTATGGTACATGTTTAAGTCAACAATGGGAAACAATAGTAGCACTGCAAGTGTCTTCTAATTAATTAACCCGAACTTTTTGGCTGTAACTCATTACAGACAGAAAATTTCGATAATTATTTGCTGTTTGAATGGAGCAGATTATCAAAGCACCGAAAGTACTGCATGTATGCTCAACTTACATGATATTTCCGATTGAAATGTAACAATAACGTTCGACCATGTCCAGCCGGGGGTAAACGTTTGCCGTGGCAGCACTCGGGAACTGTTTGAACCCGCGTGCAAACGTTTACCCACGGCTGGGCAGGGTCAAATCTTATAATGTACTGACACGGAACAGTCCAATACAATTCATGTATCCGGGCATTATTCATGTAACATAATTATACAATATACATGCGTATTTGTATACTTTCACATACATTTTCCTATAGTTTACGCCATAAATACCAGCCTTGCATATGTTTAAGAAAGTATACAGGCATGCGACTAAGGGACTTACATTTCATATTCATCCTTATATAGTCCCATTCCTTCGCCGAGATATTCGCAGTACAAGGCCCAGCCCTATATAAGATAATGTTATGACCATGCATAGTATTGCAATCGTAAATAAAAAACATGCACTGGAGACAGTAACTATAAGTATAATATAGTTGATTTGAACGAATATACTTGTGAAATTTAATTTGGATATAGTCATTAAAATTAATCTGTTCAGTGGCAAGTGGACACATGGGTACATTAGAACCCCTCTAAACCGGACACCCTAACGACCCCACTGTGTTTAATATAGTAATGAATGGCATTTTTATGGAATTTATCGGGGTATAACCTTGGAAAAGTCGCGGGAATACTGGACGAAGGCCGGAAGGCCTCGTCCAGTATTCCCGCGACTTTTCTAAGTTTATATCCCCGATAAATTTAACAAAAAGGCCATTCATTCCTTATAATTCCAGCATTTGAAATACATTCATCAAGAAAATGTGTTTATACATTTTGGACAGAGACTTGCTACGGGCCAATCAAATGTTAGGGAATTATGTAAATATTTTTATGCTGGAATTATTTTAGGTGGGTTTCACTATCATTTGTTTCATTGTTATGTCTTTTCATGATTGAAAATTACAAAATCTGTTCATGGAGTGCTTAAGTACAGTGAAACATCCCAGGCACATCCCAGGGTATCCGGTTTAAAGAGGTTCCACTGTATATACATATCGGTATTATAAGTGCTTCTATCAACAGAAAGCTGATTAAATCGTCTGTGAAATTGATATATTATTTCCTGATTAAAATTACATGCACGTCGTTAGTTAACAACTTCACATTGCCGTTTGTCGTGATGATCCTTGAACGGGGAACTAACAAACTACCGCTAAAAAGCAATACGGTGGAACCTCTATAAACCGGACACCATGGAGGGTCCTCCAGGGTGTCCGGTTTAGAGAGGTTCCTCTGTATATGTATGTATATAATAACATAAGGAACAGTATGTATACAGATTGCCTTCATAAAGTTATGTTTTTACTGTTAGTCTGATACGTGCACACACACGCCACTCACTAACATATGGGCAGATACTAATAGTTTTCCGCGGTGCGCTCAAGCATAGCGGAAAACTGTTGTCTTCAATACACGGAAGTATAGCACGTGCAGTGAGTAGGTCCGGTTGTTAGCACGTGATGTGCGGGCTGTAAGGCGTGTATCGTCATTCTTGCGATAGCAGTCACTGCATAAATAGGCAATTTTCTCATATGAGTGATATGATCAGATATGTAAATGTATATTATTGTACATGTACATATGTGTGGGTCCCGTGCTTTCTAGAGTGGATTTGGCCCTAGAGGTTTGTCTCTAGTTTTACCGCAGGGACCACTGTGGGTTGTGTACTGTCCATCTCGACTCATGCAGTAAAGATCGCAACCAGCAGATATAAGTATGTGTTTGTGTTTCATTTAAAGCCAACTGGAGTATAGTTAAGACCATACCATACCATGCCATAGCATTCGTCTTCAAAATATATCTAACAAATTGTCATCTAACCAAATAACAACAGATAAACGCCGCACCTGAACTCGAATAATAGCATCTCGTATTTAACGACAAGCCGCAAAACGATAGTAGCTGGGCCCGAAAACATATTATATCACACTTTGCATAATCCAATATCGAACACTCCCTGCCTGATATGTTTTGCTCTGATCAACCCTGAAATATCATCATCATAATTATAGGATAACTACGGAAGCCCATTAGGGCCACTTCACTTTTCTTATCTTTTCTTGAATTTTCGAGATCTTTTCTTGAATTTTCAAGATGTTTTCTTGAATTTTCAAGTTCTTTTCTTGAATTTTCAAGATCTTGAAAATTCAAGAAAAGCAAACAAGATGTTTTCTTGAATTTTCAAGTTCTTTTCTTGAATTTTCAAGATCCTTTCTTGAAAATTCAAGAAAAGATCTTGAAAATTGAAAAAAAGATCTTGAAAATTGAAGAAAACATCTTGAATAAATGGAAATTAAAAAAAAGTGAAGTGGCCCTAATGGGCTTCCGTAGATAACACTGTTTCGACTGAGTCTCCATATATCACATGCACTCACACTCAGCCTTTCCTTTTCACGGTCTCACATACCGGCATCGTGCGATAGGATAATGGACTAGCTAGGTTAAATTAACCACCTCATCGCCTCCTTCATTTAATGCACATATTTCGAATGTATGGTAGATATTAGTAAATTCGGAAACAAACGGGCCAACGGTCATTGGCCTGACACTTTTTGGTCTCAAATGCCCGGGTTTGGAAGGCCCTCGAGCCAATTCCTACCCTTAAATATAAGCAACAAAAAAGTTAAAGTAGCCACCTTCTTCCACTGACCCATTCATTTGACGACTCACCTCTTCATACGCTGAGTAGAACGGGAACCAGTTGGGAACGACGTTGAAGCTCAGAATCGTGTGTTTGCGGAAGTCGGGGAGATGTGTCCGCATTGAGTAGCTGTGCTGAAATCACGGATAGTGCCCATGCAGGGGCATAGCTACCATTACTGTCTGTTTCACGTTTTAACTATTTTTAGATGTAATGTGTTTAATAGTCAAACGTTCGTCGGCAGCAAAACGTGGAACAGACAGTAGGCATGCAAAACGTGCAGATCCAGATGAGCCGGCTCGTAACGAGCCGTCTCATCACGATCTGCATTTTTTGTATGAAACGTGGTTACACATTGCTTCCAGAAATGAAACACAGAAGATAGTTCCAAACACTGAAGTTCCAAACACTGCAGTTGGATTGGTCGATGCTGAGTCGTGTTGGTGGGGCTGTGATCGGTGCCCAATCGCGGCCAATGAAACTACGTGATTTCAAGAAAGAAAATGTTTGGAACATTTTATACACCAGTAGCCGATTTCATGAAAATTGCAAAGTATACTTATGTAGCAAAGTATACTTTGAGGGAGTAATCTTTTATTTTACCCGAAATGCATTATTTCATATAGAACTAACGACTGCATATATTACATTATTAAAAGTATACACAATTATTAAACTGAATGTATTACAGTATCACAACCAAAATGGCTGTGATAATGTAATAAATTCAGTATAATAAAAATTAATAAATGTCTCCTTAAAATGAAAACTTCTCCCTCAAAGCATACTTTGCTACAGGGCAATACTGTACACTGTACAGTCAATTGTAAGCGGGAATAAAATTGGACCTATATCAAATACATTACTGTCTGTTTCGCAAAACCTGCCCGAATTTTACTTTATTACGAAAAAAAACAAGATTTGTCTATGGGAATTTAACATGGGAAAAACGAGGTACTGTAGAGGAACCGAGGAAGGAGTAAAAAAAACACTCCGAAACCTGTATAGATAGCTTGAAAATGATCTAACTAAGAAAACAAAAGTTACATTTTGAAAATCTGTCAACTATTTCTGAAATTAGAACAATTTCCCCATGTATATGGGGATTTAACATGGGGAAATTGTTTTTCGTAATGAAATCAATATTGGACCAAATTTCACAAAATAAAGAGAAGCTCATTTTTAAATTTGATAAAATTTAGCATTATCAAAATAAAAATGTTTCTGCATTGTTTATATAGCCGTAACATTTGGACAGCTTTCGTGAAACAGACAGTATGTGTAAGGGTGTGGTCGGTCCTGGGTGCCGTTTCACTAAACTTCGTACAACTAAAATGTTCGCAAGTGCAAAATTATGATAGTCTGTAAATTTCACACTATCATTGTTTTCTTGTAAACACTTATTGGATTTACATTTATTGAGCATAGGCTGCATATGCAGCCTATGCTCAATAAATGTAAATCCATAAATTGAAATTTACAGACGATCTTAAATTTGCACTTACGAACATTTTAGTCGTACGAAGTTTAGTGAAACGGCCCCCAGGTATGTAACATGTGGCTACATCACCACATTGTCATTATAATTGTTTTGTCGTAATAAAATCAATATTGAACCAAATTTCACAAATTAAAAAGAAGACTCATTCTGAAATTTTGATAACATGTATTATAGCATTTCTGAAAATGTATAGATGCACCCGCACGTCCTGTTATAACAGACTAATTTAATAAACACCATATTAAATCGTCATCCATGTACCTGCAAATGATGACCTGGAATAGACTCGTGGAGGGACAATGCCATCATCTCGAATTTCGGGCTGTTAATAAAGAGAAAACAAGGGCATCGTTATTACGAAGCTAATCCCCTCGCTGGCAGCCTTGATAATAAAATAAACAAACAAATATGTAACGCATTTGTCGTACAAACAAGGTGAACACAAGCCCTCAGTGACCCTGACATTGGGCGGTCGGACGTGGGTCGTATGCAAAAAACGCACCATCCCTAGACACATTGTGTGGCCAAATATTATCATAAGTTATTGAAAAATGAACGCTGTTAATTTTTGTATGAACAAAATGTGTAGCCTCGTTATGTACTGGGCTATGGCAGATACTTACACTTCCATGGGGCGGAACAGGTTTATCTCAAATGTTCCGGCTTCGTCGTCCGTAGCCGCAGAATAGCCCCCTCCCAGTCCATCCGATGTGCTGGCCTTTATGCTATAACAAGGTGCATGAATACGTGGTTACAACAACAACAACGTCGCCCACTCCAAAGTAAGTATTATTTTATATTTTCCTTAATATGCAACGGACTTTGATGGAATATGACGCAGCAAACGCGTCTTCGTGACCTGCATTTGGTGGTCCAGGGAGTTCGGCACACAGACTTATGTCGTTTTTGCAAAGAATCGATTTCCGTGTCGGTAGACACGGAAATCGATTCTTCGCAAAAACGACAGAAGTTTGGACGAAAATACCACCAAATGCAGCGTAACAAGACGCGATTGATGCGCCATATTTCATCAAAATCCGTTACGTAATAAGGACACTATAAAATAATACGTACTTTGAATCAGATGGATTCTGGAAGTTTCAGTACTTGTTGTTGTTGTTAGTACCGCGTGATCATACACCTTGTATAATGAAAGCATAGAAATAAATCACATACACTCACATAAGACCATTAGTAACTACTAGTTGATTTGTATGTGGTTACATGCACCAGTCCGGAGCGTGCGATATTATTGCGCGGCGGAACGAGCGGCATATATCCACATACAAATACATCCTTTTTATTATATACAGTGAAACCTCTCTAAACCGGACACCGACAAAACACATGCGATCGTAATTGTGATGAGTGTCTCGGTCATTTGTCTGAGTTGATAATGTCTGTTCGTGATCACATAGCTCACGAATATGGCTAATAATGATCAAATGCCTGATTGACAGTGAAACCTCTCTAAGCCGGACACCCTGGGGACCTCCCAGGGTGTCCGGTTTAGAGAGGTTTCACTGTACGTACCTCATTCGCAATGGATATGCGCTTCAAAAATGTACAAAATGTAAATAAAATAAATAAATTAGTGGTGATTTAGAACGAACTATTTTGCGCCATAGTTTGCAGCCTATGCTCAATAAATGTAAATAGATCCTAAATTGCACTTCCGAACATTTTAGTCGTACGAATTTTAGTGAAACGGGCCCAAGCAATGTGCGCACATCGTAAGTATCATGGTGCAATTGTTTTAGATTTGGGTTTACTAATGTTTCTTCCAAAGGGAATGTCACGGCTGCAAACAAGGACATCGCATAAAAAAAGACCAACGAGCACAAGCGAAACGAATGTTTTAATATTATATTTCATCCCGTCGACACAGTGCGTATGTGCGTGAAACACAGTGCCGTGAAACATGTTTGATAGCCTGTCAATACAACCTAATCACTGCGTATGCATATGTGCGGTGGTTGGCGTTATTTATTGTTCTGCATTTTAAAGCCATTTGTAGGTGTTGACGGGATAAATAGAATAGTAGGTTAGTGCCGTGAATGGGAAAACATATCTGGCGCGGCACGGAAACGGGAATGTGCTCGGCAGAGCCTCGCCGATCCCGTTTCCTGAGCCTTGCCAGATATGTTTTCCCATTCACGGCACTAACCTACTATTCTCTGTCTATTTTCCTTATTTCTGAACCAAAGTATATGTTGTGACCACTCATTTGAACCGTCTCGGTGAGACGGTTCAAATGAGTGGTCACAACATATACTTCTGATGAGAAATAAAGAAATTCTTGAGCCTTACCGGATATTTTTTCCCATTCACGGCACTAACCTACTATTCTCTATTTACAGACCTCACTGACTACGATATACATAAACCTGCCTCCATATACAGTAGAAAGCGTCAGTTAAAGATGGTGATACACAACCGCCCGCGTTAATCGTGCCAAGATCATCAACGTGTATGCACGTCTATTGGCACTGCCAACTCGATTGGCACTGCCAACTCGCAATCAAGCAATATGATTGTCCGAGCTTGTGCTGTAGCATTGCTCAGGATCAGAAGGCTCATATGTGACTTTCACTGAGCCCTTCAATTGTAAGTCATTGTACTTTGCTCACCGAGTACATTTGTACTTACTCGATGGGAATATTCGGGATGTCTCGGAAGTAGGCGGCAAGTTTAGGCTGGATCCGTTTGAATACAGTGTCTCTGTACGCAGTCAGCAACTCCTCCTGGTTAACATGTGAAGTCAAATAAAACAAATACAAGGTGAATGATCATGTGGTTACAACAACAACAACAATGGCTGAAAGTGTTGAAAGTGCGCCCACTCCAAAGTAAATATTATTTGATATTTTCCTTAATAGGCAACGGATTTTGATGAAATATGGCGCAGCAAACGCGTCTTCATGAGCTGCATTTGGTGGTCCCGGGAGTTTGGGACATAGGTATGTTGCTTTTGCGAAGAATCGATTTCCGTGTCAGTAGACACGGAAATCGATTCTTCGCAAACATGACAGAAGTTTGGGCCAAAATACAGAGACTACCAAACGCAGCTTAACAAGACGCGTTTGATGCGACATGTTTCAAAAATCCGTTACATAATAAGGACACAATAAAATAATATGTACTTTGAATCGGAGGGCTTCTGGATGTTTCAGTACTTGTTGTTGTTGTTGTTGTTGTAACCACGTGATCATACACATTAAAAGACATACGGACTAGGATAATCGAATGTGTCAGTGGATGAAGTGGGCTAAGTCATCCCTACTTCAACTGACCCCTTTAGTTGCTGAACGCCGCTGCCGTAAGATGTAATTCCATATTTGGTTTCATTGCACACACACTGTTTTTGATTTCTGTAATGGGATGTAATAAAGAGTATTTAATTTGATTTGATTTGATTTGGTATCGCTCGCTGACTAGTTTCCATAGGTATTCTTTTTTCTTAGTTTACCTCAATGGCTATTTAGCCTCCTTTGGGTAATAACTAATATAGCCAATATGTTCTACTATCCATCACAACATCATACACTAGCAAACTCAAAGTTTACCGTGTCGTTGGAGTAGAATCTAGAATCGCCCTGTAGACTCAGGAAGAACTCTTTCACTGATCCTGTGAACTTCAGGCGCTCCATTATCTACAACAGTTGTCCGTGAATCAAGTAGATATTATGGCATCAGAGACAAATATAAGGTGCATTTACAACCACAATGAACACTGCATGAAAGGTGAATTCGAAATGCTCGGACTCGGACCTATGAATCATGGAATGGCCATTCAAACACGTTACCCTACTCACGGCATGTACTCACTTTGAACTATGAACTTTACATAGTATTGCGATGTATAGCCTATGGCAATTGGTGGGTGGGTAACTTTTCGGATTTTGAAATTTTTCGGAACTTAGGGGCCCGTTTCATTAAACTTCGTACGACTAAAATGTTCGTAAGTGCAAACTTATGATAGTCTGTAAATTTCACATTAACTGTGACTTATTGTAAACAACTATTGGGTTTACATTTATTGAGCATAGGCTGCATATGCAGCCTATGCTCAATAAATGTAAATCCATCAATTGAAATATCCTAAATTTGCACTTACGAACATTTTAGTCGTACGAAGTTTAGTGAAACGGCCCCCAGGTCCGAGTCATCCTCGTTACAATCATTGATTAATTGGTACATAGTTAACTTTATAGTAACTGAAAAATAATGAAACATTGTCTAGTTATTGTAAAATGAAGAGTTGCATAAAATTGTTTCTATTTGGAAATGTTAGCCAATATTAACTCCACTGTCAGCAACACGAATTCAGTTTGTTTCAATGACGTGCATGCGCATGTAATATACAAAATGCATTAATTCTATAATTCTCAATTACACGTGCATTTCCTTTAATCTAAAACAGCAAGAATAATAGTTTCAACATATTTATTTATTTTAATTTCTATGTAATCTCTTTCTTACATCGACCCCTTCATCTTCTACAGTGGAACCTCTCTAAACCGGTCACGCTGTGAGGTCCCCAGGGTGGCCGGTTTACAGAGGTTCCATTGTAATTAATTACGCCATAAAAAATGTGTGTCATGTTCAGTCATGAACACAATAGGGGTTCCCATGGTGTCTGGTTTAGACATGTTCCACTTTAATTCATTAAGCCGTAAACAGTTTTTGCCATTATACATTCTAATGCACTCTATAAATATCACGCAATCTGATTGGATGATGGTCATACATTACACGTATATCATTGTTGATGAATGGTCGCAAATTATTTCAATATGTATTATTACGTCAGTAGTAAAGGAGTGCATTAAAAATAGGTTAACCGCATTGTAATTTTGAAATTTGCGGCGTATATCAGAAAATGATAGGTCGGAAAACATGTGTAATGGCTCCGCTAGTATTAAACATGTTTTCCGACTTATCATTTTCTGATATACGCCGCAAATTTGAAAATTACAATACAGTTAACCCTAAAATGAACACAATATAATCCCTGGGGTGTCCGGTTTATAGAGGTTCTACTCTACCTTATTCATCTCTCCGCTTATCCGGGCCACCTCCAATCTTCCCCGCCTGTGCACCTCCTCTGGTGACATCTCGAATGACAGGTGCCACTTGATGCATTCCCGATAGTAGGCGTGGCTTGGGTCCCAGGCGTGCACACCGTATTCTGTCCGGGTCGCAGGCATATACTCCTATATAACAAGGTCAGTATATATAGAGGACATGAAACAACGATAAAGCCTCTGTACTATTGCTATGAACATTATGTGAAATGTACATAGGTCAGAAAACAAATAGTTTTACCATCTAACTTAAGCGAATCCCCCCAATATTTCAAGTCTCTCATACCTTTACTATTATTATGGATGCTGTGGGACCTACTTTTACATGACCATCACATTTCTGGACCGGATCTGCACGAATAAAACAATAGGTTCACTTATTCCTAAGACAGAATAATTCAACCTCGGCATGTCCCCAAATAATGTTTACATCACGTACCGACAGGTTCAGTGTTTTATTTTAAATATATATAGATATGCCGAAAACTGATGTGAAAACACCCCAACATGTTTCACAAATGGAATTGGGCAATGGTTGATCAACAAGCAAACTGGGTGTGTCGCCTCAAAACACCAGGACTAGTTTTTCTGATGCCGGACTACTTTTGCGCTACCCACTTGGCGCCTTTGCAGTATTTAGTGTGTTCTTACCTATACCATCAGAACATGAAATCGAAACTTTGGATGAAATATTCACACTATAATCATTGTAATAGTTTCAGTTAATTCAAACATATTTTTCTAGTATTGTGCTTGCTTGCTTTAGAAGGAAGTTAAAGTTTATAAACAAATGAGTAATTAGCTGTGGACAGTATGGCAATTTTGACCAATTAACACCAATTAACACCATTGTTAATACACAATGGTTAATACACAAGGTTAATACACAATGGTTAATACACAATGGTTAATACACAATGGTTAATACACAATGGTTAATACACAATGGTTAATACACAATGGTTAATACACAATGGTTAATACACAATGGTTAATACACAAGGTTAATACACAATGGTTAATACACAATGGTTAATACACAATGGTTAATACACAATGGTTAATACACAAGGTTAATACACAAGGTTAATACACAATGGTTAATACACAAGGTTAATACACAATGGTTAATACACAATGGCAAGGTTAATACACAATGGTTAATACACAATGGTTAATACACAAGGTTAATACACAATGGTTAATACACAATGGTTAATACACAATGACACAATGGTTAATACACAATGGTTAATACACAATGGTTAATACACTGGTTAATACACAATGGTTAATACACAATGGTTAATACACAAGGTTAATACACAATGGTTAATACACAATGGTTAATACACTGGTTAATACACAATGGTTAATACACAAGGTTAATACACAATGGTTAATACACAATGGTTAATACACTGGTTAATACACAAGGTTAATACACAATGGTGTCTCATTTTCCCAACATGCAAAAACCCCAAATTTCTACCTGAAATACAGAATGTTGGGAAAGTGAGAACACCCCGTATGGCACACCGTCTCTTTCTAGTTGACTCGATGTTTATATAGATATTCCAGTCTATCTTATATAAATCTATGTATAGGTACATATAAGTGATTATTACGTCAGAACATATCTAATTGCAATAACTTACCATCAATTACCATACAACGTCAATGGATCGATGCAAATAACCGAAAGCAACTACCAGAACATTGTACATGTAACTCTACATAAAGAAATGTTCTTAGATTATATAAAATAGATCTTAACCGTCTTTCCGACAAATCCCGATTCATCCACGTCTACGTTTACACGTGCACATTTTTATCGAACTATATGTACATACATGTTTACACAAAGCAATATCTAAGAATCCGTAACATGAAAAGTACTGTATTTTTCATTTCTCCGCAAATGTGATTTTTGCCCAATAATGAAACATAAAAAGCTAATGTACAGTGGAACATCTCTAAACCGGACACTTGGGAGGTCCCAGGATTTCCGGTATGAAGATGTTCCACTGTAAATCAGACATATGACCACTCCAGAGCGTGGCTTAGTGCTGTCCGTTCGCGAACAGACAGTGCAACCGGCGATACATAACAGTAAACCCCTAAAATATTACCCACACATGGGTGTAAATGGTATCCGGTTTACAGACGTTCCACCGTACCGTTGTTATTAAAAGCAGTTAACAAAGTTGGATGAAATACTACTTACACTGACAATAAAACTTTTCAGGTCTTTGAGGGCAGCCATGTATGCGATAACTGCAGCACGTCCACGCTGACGTATATCTGGTCTGTACATGTAAGTATAGATTATAGGGTTAACTGTATTGTAATTTTCAAAGGAATTTAAAATTCTGATAAATATAGGGTTAACTGTATTGTAATTTTGAAATTTGCGGCGTGTATCAGAAAATGATAGGTCGGAAAACATGTTTAATGGCTCCTCTAGCCATTAAGCATGTTTTCCGATGTATCATTTTCTGATATACGCCGCAAATTTGAAAATTACAATGCGGTTAACCTATTCTATTTCTAATGCACTCCTTTACTACTGGCGTAGGAATACATATTGAAATAATTTGCGACCGTTCACCAACAATGATATACCTGTAATGTATGACCATCAGCCAATCAGATTGCGTGATATTTATAGAGTGCATTAGAATAATCCTTTCAACCAAATGGACCATAAAGCAAACATTTGAAATCACTGTAGAACTAAATGAGCCGGCTGGTAACAATGCAATGCTTTTCAGTAGTTTTTATTTATATATTAACGGAATAGTACAGAAATGAGCATGGAACTATCAATGTCAGATATATACATGGAGGTGTGAAATGGTGAAAACTGGTTTTAGTTATAATACGAAATATAATGCGTGTATCGATCAAGGAAACGTCAGCTCTGGATTTTAACTGTGTCCTCCTACACACAGCCTGTGCTAATCTCACCATTATTTGTTGTTGTATGTTGTGCAAAATAACTGAATATTGTGATTGAAATCAAGCAGCTAGATTAGCTGACCCGGAGCTGTAGCCTATTTCACCAACATTGCAAAGTATACTTAGCTAGCAAAGTATACTTTGAGGGAGAAATTTCAATTTAAGGATACATTTATTAATTTTTATTATACTGAATTTATTACATTATCACAGCCATTTTGGCTGTGATAAAGAAATACATTCAGTATAATAATTCTGCATTCTTTTAGTCATCAAATATATGCAGTAGTTAGTTCTATATGACATAATGCATTTCGGGGAAAATAAATGAATACTTCCTCAAAGTATACTTTGGTAGATAAGTATGCTTTGCAATTTTGATGAAATCGGCTACTGATTATGCGAGTACCACTGCCAATATAATTCTCAGAAACTTTTTTGAACATTACAGACAAAATGGCAAGATTAACACTTGCGGTTGTGTAGATAGTTTGGTATCGTTGATCGGGTGATTAAATGCATTTCATTAATAACGCTTAGAGATTTGAAAGATTCCTGTATTACATTAAAACATGTTGAAGAACAAAGAAAAAGTGCAATTATGGAGTACAATATGCCATTAGACATGATACAAGAGCTCCAGATAAGCTGCGTATTTGCTTAAATATCCAATTAAATTGCCAAAAACGCAATTGAAATCAGAAGTAGCGAGTATCAGAAAGCAATACACATTTTGTGGTACCTTTATCATGCTGCAGAAAACAATAAACAGACCACAAATATAGCATATGTTTCTTATTTTCCATAAAAACACATCTTGGTATTCATTAGTATTGTCTCCAAGGAGACAATTCTAATGCAATGCCAAGACATGTTTTCATTTCGAAACAAACTATTCAATAATTGCTGTCTGTTGATGTGTAAACATTAGTGTGATTTTATTTTACCAAATTAAAATGTTTAAATACCCAATTGCTCCAGAAATGATGGAGTGGCAATACTCAATTACTAATTCCTTATCTGGAGCCCTGTGATACATTGTAGCTTTGTTGAGGACTAACATAAACACATCATCTATGCATGGGCGTTGCCTATATCTCCGGCCTTCTCTACACATACCCAACAAGGGCGAATCCAGCATTTGGGGAACGGGGCGGGGTGGGGGAGGTGGAGTTTGTCTAGTTGCGATTATCATTCAGCTACATGCAGAAGATACTGCAGAAACACATGTTTGTCTAGTAACCGGTTAATCGACGAAAAATGTGTCGATAACTCTAACTAGAGATGAGTGTCATCTCGTCAGGACGCCGGTGCATTTCTCGACTTGACACATTTTACACCAGCGCGGAGTGCAGTACCAGTGATACCAGGGTAATGCATGTTGATATATTTATTAGGAAAGCCTGTTTTATGATAACAAAAATGAGCAAATATGATGTGGTTTTCGTTGAAAAGAACGCGGAATTGCTTAGGTAGCGTCATTACAATGGCGTCGTTCCGTAACGTCATGTGACGTCAGTTATGAAATTACCCGGATATGCGATATGCGTATATAGTCAATGCCGGATGCGAAACTTTGTTATCAGCCAGCATGTCTTCGATCAATGCAGAGCGAGTTATCTGATAGGAAATTTACTTGGTGCCTTATCTATATACCAGGCTATTGTCTTTTGATATCAAGTTTATCAGGCAAGGCTAGGAAACGCGTAGTAATTCCTACCGTTTCCGAGCCGAGCCTGATAAACTTGATATCAAAAGACACTAATCTGGTATTCTGTTTATCAGGTGATAGTTTATGATCGAAAATGACCACAGATGACGTAGGGTTTGTTGATATCAAGAACATCAGGCTCGGCTCGGAAACGGTGGGAATTCCTCGCCAAGCGTTTCCTAGCCTTGCCTGATAAACCTGATAAATAGAGAATACCAGGATAGTGTCTTTTGATATCAAGTTTATCAGGCAATGCTAGGAAACGAGTAGGAATTCCGAGGCTTGCCGAGGAATTCCTACCGTTTCCGAGCCGAGCCTGATAAACTTGATATCAAAATATACTAGCCTGGTATTCTGTTTATCAGGTAACTTTTTATGCTCGAAAATGACCACATATGACGTCGTTATCTGTGGACAGAACGCGGACTTGTTTACATTGCGTCATTACACTGACTTCATTCGGTAACGTCACGTGACGTCATTCGACCAATGGAACGTCAATATTAACTTCATTGTAACCCGGATGTTTGTATCAGGTCAATGCTTGATACAACAATATGTTATCAGTCAGTACGTATTCGGTTAATACAGGGCAGGTTACCTGATAAACCTGATATCAAACGACACTATCCTGGTATTCTAATTAGCTTTAGCTGGCCTTTTCTTCGGCATTGCTTGCACGTGTTGTGCTTACCTTAACGTTTCTGGTATGTGGGATTCATTTAGTTTCGTGCCAAAGTTGTTAAAATAGTCCGACTCTTCTGGTGTGTTATGAATCCAAGCGTCTATTTGCTCAGGTACCCGCGCCTACAATATCAAAGACATTGTAATGTGTATGGTGGCATATTTATGTCATCTACTTAAGGACACTTTCTCTACCTGATCATCCTTTGATTCAAAGATAATTGATATATAAACGTAATGGAATATATGTATAACATATATATGAACGTATCCTATACGGCACATGGAGTGGTCAACTCGGCCATCTTTGTGTGTTTCAGCCATCAGCCAGTTACACAGTTTCTGGCGTTTGACGGAGAACGCAAAAAGCGAAGTAGCTAATCATATGTAGCTAATCATACATAGAAACGCCAGGAAAACGGCATCCGTGTGCCGTATAGGATACAGTAACGACGCATTGTTCACATACATTTTTGTAAAACATATATTCCATCACATTTACGAAGGAATTATCTTTGAATCAATGGATGATCAGGTATATAACGGGACCTTAATGTGATAACATGATGACTTAGACGTCTTCACACGCCTTATACGTCGTTTTAACTACACAATTTGCACGTCAAGACGACTTAATAATTGGTAAGGACGAGATAAATGATATCAAGAAATATATGCAACGTACCATAGAAACATTATGTAACGTCCTGTTGACTTCTATAGCCTTGCGCATCGAGACCTTAATTTCATCGACCTGAAACCACAGAAATGCATGTACAGAATGGACAGGACACGAGTTCAGTATACTCTTATGCATTAGTATGCAGGTACAGTAAACAAGACACATGGCTGTATATAGTTTTGCATGTTCATGTATACAGTTCGCATTTACATGTACTGATAGAAAGAAACAATACTAGTAATTCAATTGATGCGGGTATCGAACAAGTGATTTAGCTGTTTATCATATATATATTAGCTTGTAACGTCAATGTAATATTGGGCCCATGTATATAAAATAAACGTCAGTTTAACAAATGTGTTTTAATTTCAAAATAAGAAATCTCTAGCGAGCCATATTGCTCAATATATGGGAATACGTCACATTATGCAAGGTTTATGGTCTCTAAAGAGATAGAGTATATCGTTGCCTATATATATATAGAGAATAGTAGGGTAGTGCCGTGAATGGGAAATAAAATCTGGCAAGGCTTAGGAAACGAGATGGGCGAGGCTCTGCTAATACAAACTTCATTAGGTAACCTACTATCCCGTCAACACCTACAAATGGCGTTTAAATGCAAACAAATAACTCGAAGTCACCGCACATATTCATACGCAGTGATTAGGTCGTATTGACATGATATCAAAAATGTTTCACGGCACCGTGTTTCACGGCACATACGCACTGTGTTGACGGGATAAAAAATGGACATAATCACTGCGTATGAATATGTGCGGTTCGATTCTCCGATTTGGAGGATGCGGCTGAGGTTATTTGTTGTATTTTAAAGCTATTTGTAGTGTTGACGGGATACATATAATAGTAGGTTAGTGTACGTGAATGGACATGGAAACGGGATGGGTTCGAACCTAGCCCATCCCGTTCCTAAGCCTTGCCAGATATGTTCACCATTCACGGCACTAACCTACTATTCTCTATATATACATGTATTGTATAAATACAGTCACTTGCTTTATATGTTAATGATGTCAACTATCGTGCCATGTATCCGTACCACAACCGTGCAACAACATAGGCCTAATTAACATGACATGAACACAAATAGACACACGTCAAATAGACAAGAATGATACAAACATACAGACAACTATTAAGGCGCCTACAGTCGCTAAATGTAAACATGCCCTGCTATACCTGTTTCTGTACAGCATGTATCCTCACTATGTAGTTAGAGCCTCACCGAGAATCGTCCGTCCGTCCGGCAGGGCCCTAAATACATAGTTTGGTTACATACCTCCGTCCGTCCGTTTATTTTTTTTAAATATTTTGTAAGAGTTTCTCAAATCACCTATAATTTCTCTTTGACTTCGGCTAATATCTCCTTACTTGAGTAACGATACATCCTTCCACATGAATACAACTACTCTTCCTACTTATCATATATCTGTCTGTCTGATTATTATTTTTTTAAAGTTTTGTAACAGTTTCTCATATCATCTACAGGGGCCCTAAGTGCGTCGACATATCACATTTTCTACGACACATGCCTATATGTTACGACTACTAGTATATAAACAATGCAAAAACAATATGTTTCGATAATAGTAAATTTTAGCAAAATTTAAGAATGAGCCTTCTTTTTATTTTGTGAAAGTTGGTCCGACATTGATATTACGAAAAAACTATGTCCCCATGTTAAATCCCTATAGACATCGTCACAGAGTATGGAGATTTAACACGGGGAATTTTTTCTTATTTGAGAAATAGTGGACCAATTTTCAAAATTTAACTTTCTTTTTCTTAGATAGATCATTTCCAAGCCATGTTTCACAGTCAATTTCCAAATGTTTTCGTTGTTCGACTCCTCCTGCAGCTGCTTCAGCTTCTTTTCACCCATGTTAAATATTCCCATAGAGAAATCAGTTTTCATAATAAAATCAATATTTGACCAAATTTCAAGAAATAAAAAGAAGGATCATTCTTAAATTTTGATAAAATTTATTACATGTATTATCAAAAATGTGGGAAAGTTTCGTGAAACAGACTATAGTTGTACCTGTTTATGTACAGCATGCAGCCTAGCTATGTAGTTTTCGAAGTCGCCCCGGGTCGAGGAGGCGGCCATATACGGCCCGTCGTATACATGTATTCCGCCCAGGAACGTAACTGGACTGAGGGCGCTATACCTACAATAGCATTGACAGAATCACAGATATGTGGCTGTGACTGGAGAAATGGGGTTTTTGGGATGTGTGACCAGTGTACTCCTGATCAAATAATACACTTATGTAGCAGGATAATGGTGTATATTGCCTGTTATCAGAATCACGAGTGGTTCATTGATGAAATGGCGAACAGTGCAGATCCTGATCAGCCTGTGCGGATGCACAGGCTGATCTGGATCTACACTGGTCGCAAAATCAATTAGCCCCATTTTTCCAGTCACGCCCACATTTACAATCTGGATCTACACTGGTAGAAACCCATATTAAAACCTTCTTTTGCAGTCACCGTCACATACTTCTATAATATAATAATAATATTATGTCTGTGGTAGAATACAAAATACATAACAAGACATACTATCCGCGGCACGGAAACGGGATGCGCTCGGCAGAGCCTCGCCCATCCCGTTTCCTAAGCCTTGCCAGATATTTTTTTCCCATTCACGGCACTAACCTACTATTCACTATATTATCTCGACAGACATTCAATGCCAATCTATTTGTTTGACTTACATGTCCCATTTACTTCCTTCTTGGAACGTTGTTAAACTGTCGTTGAGAATATCACGGTTGACTCGGTCAGTGTTGTCCAGTGCTGTCTCGTCTATCGCACGTAGTCGATTCATGAACTCGATCGCCCGAGTCTGGGGAAAATATAGTGGCGGGCAGTACGTAGACTGAAGAACTGCTCCACAAAACTCCCGTACAGTGATTCCGTAGTATCTGTACGGGAGGTTTGTAGAGCTACCGCCCAGAACCACAGGTTCTTGGAGAATGGTCCATATTTCGGTATTTCTTATGGGTTATTTCGGTATATCTGATGGTTTGGGTGCATTGTTACGAACAAACAATTTACGTCACCTCCCGCGAGTTCGTACACGTAATTGTACGGTAATTTGACAGTATAAAAGGAGTCCCAATGTTCGGAACGGTGAATGTGTAGATAATTGACGATTTCCGTCGTGTGTAATGATTGAGCATTAATAGTTGCACAAACATATGTAAATTACCAAAAACCAACGAAATCCACACAAATCTACCCAACATTCACCAAAATGCCCATATGCCACCAATTAACATACCGACCATCTGTTCAAATACTGTCTGTTTCACGAAACCTGCCCAAAACTTACGGCCATATAAACAATGCAAAGATATTATTCAATTTTATCAACATTTTAAAATGAGCCTTCTTTTTATTTCGTGAAATTTGGTCCAATTTGCGAAAAACAATTTCCCCATGTTAAATCCACATAGACATTCTTAGAGAGTGAAGATGTATATGGGGATTTAATTTTTCTAATTTCAAGAAATAGTGGACAGATTTTCAAAATGTAACTTGTATTCTTAGTTAGATCATTTCCAAGCTATCTAGCCAAGTTTCGGAGTCAATTTCATTTTTTTTTTACTCCTCCCACAGCTCCTCCACCTCCGTTTTCCCCACGTTAAATGCTAATTTCCAAATTTCATGAAATAAAAAGACGGCTCATTTTTAAATTTTGATAAATTTAATATTATCGAAAAAAATATTGTTTTTGCATTGTTTATATGATCGTAAAATTTGGGCAGCTTTCGTGAAACAGACAGTAGTGGTGCGGGAGCATCCTGTCTCGGAAAAATATCGATTTATACTTCATGTTCCTCGATTACAGTGTTTGTAAGTACATATAAGTTATTGCCCCCCAAAAAAAGAATAGACACCTGACCAATTGAAAGCACACTCCGACCCCCTGGCTACGTCACAGTACACAACCGCCTGCGTTAATCTTGCCCAGATGTTTCCGAACATCTATTGACAATGCCAACTCTTAATCGGGCATTGACATTGACAATGAACTTGTAAAATTACCTTCTTAATCGGGAAGCCTGCGATATCGTATGACATCATCAGGTCGTTGTTACGGTATTGGCCTATGAACGTGGAGAAAGTGGGGTTGTTGCGCATCCGGAAGTGCCAGAAGTCCTTCATCAGTTGATTCAGGTCGGACCCCGCGTCCCCTAGATACAAATACAAATACTGCGGAACTTCTCTACACCGGATGTCCAGAACAGAATTGAGAAATGTGCGATTTTTTACCTTCGTACCTTCATGAAATACGTTTACAAAATTGACAATATTTTGTGTAAATGACGTCAAAAGTGGAAACGATTTTCAGAGTACATGCGGAATCATGTATTCTGAAAATTTTGTCAACTTTTGAGTTTATTTATGTAAAAACATTGGAACTTTTGTAAACGTATTTAAAAAAATTACGCAGATGTCCGAAGTTACAAAATGGCATGGTGAGTCTCATTTATTTGTCTAATTGGATTGGTTTCACATACAGTAAAACCTGTGAATAAAGGCCAGCCATGGGAAGTGAAAAATCTGGCCTTTGTTCACAGGTGGTCTTTATTCGCAGGGTCATTTATATAGTAATTGTGCCATTGTGACAACAAAAGTGTGGCCTTTACAGCCAGGTGATTGCTATTCGGAGGTGGTCTTTAACACAGGTTCGACTGTACATTAATTTATATCTGATTTTATTGTTTGTTCATGATTTCAAAAGACACACAAACATGTCTGGAAGTACTCATATACGATAATCACAATGTAGCCTCTCTAAACTGGACACGCTGTGAGCCCGAGGGTGTCCGCTTTAGGAAGATTACCTGCATTGTATGGCCGTCACGCAAGGCGACTTGTAAATCGCCTTGCGTGACAACCAGACAATTTGGGTTATGTGCAGGTCAGGTTAGAATGGGCAAAATTAATATCTTATCCGTGCTTTGATTTTAGCTCGGTCGGGGGAGCGATCGTTTTTGGCGGGAGACATACTGTCTCCACGCTATTGGGATCGTGATTCTGGCCGTTTGCACGGGTCTACTTTCGGAAGTGGCTCTCTGTTCATCGGGGGACGTCTCAATAGGCTCAATTTGCGTTCGCAATTAACAACAGTCAGGTGACATTTAAAGTCAGCGAGTGAACTGAAAGCAAGTTATTAATAGCAACGGCAATGCTCAACATTATGTGTACAATAGTTGGCATGCCCAACTTTACTGTTGAAGAGAACAAATTGCTATTATTGAGACGCCCCCCGTATCGCTATTGGGATCGTGATTCTCTGTTCATCGGGGGACGTCTCAATAGGCTCAATTTGCGTTCGCAATTAACAACAGTCAGGTGACATTTAAAGTCACCGAGTGAACTGAAAGCAAGTTATTAATAGCAACGGCAATGCTCAACATTATGTGTAAAATAGTTGGCATGCCCAACTTTACTGTTGAAGAGAACAAATTGCTGTTATTGAGACGCCCCCCGTATCGCTATTGGGATCGTGATTCTCTGTTCATCGGGGGACGTCTCAATAGGCTCAATTTGCGTTCGCAATTAACAACAGTCAGGTGACATTTAAAGTCAGCGAGTGAACTGAAAGCAAGTTATTAATAGCAACGGCAATGCTCAACATTATGTGTAAAATAGTTGGCATGCCCAACTTTACTTTTGAAGAGAACAAATTGCTGTTATTATTGAGACGCCACCCCCCCCCCCCCCCCCCGTATCGTGTACCACGCAGTCGCAATGCGACGTCGAAGGCCATTTCTTTTTCATATTGTGGTTTAGGGCGATTTTCGAAAAATTACCCTCTGGGTGAGCGAAACAAAATTCATGAAAACATTTTGCCGTTCATGCAGCATACACGTATGTAGGCCTACGCCCAGTCATAATTTTGAAAAGATTTCACATAATACGTCTGCAATATACCTCGTAAAACGGTTTATTAGTCGGACATAAAGCACCGTAATTTGCTTCATCAACCTATTTGTGTTTAGAGCAGGCTGTATTTTACAAACACCAGTAACTGATCAAGTTCTCCAAATTTGCAGATTGTACATCCAATAATCAATATCGAATATATTTCTAACAAGGAATTTCTGAGTATGCAAATTCACAAGTGGCTACTTGTTTTTCGCCAGTCAGTACTTTCAGTACTTTGATTATAAATAAACGTGTGGTTCTTGGTTTACCGGTTTACACATTTTATCCCGTCAACACAGTGCGCATGTGCCGTGAAACACTTTTGATATCCAGTCAATACAATTTTTGCATTTTACAGCCATTTGTAGGTGTTGACGGGATAAATAGAATAGTAGGTTAGTGCCGTGAATGGGAATAAATATCTGGCGCGGCACGGAAACGGGATGTGCTCGGCAGAGCCTCGCCCATCCCGTTTCCTGAGCCTTACCAGATATTTTTTTCCCATTCACGGCACTAACCTACTATTCTCTATCTATTTTCCTTATTTCTGAACCAAAGTATATGTTGTGACCACTCATTTGAACCGTCTCGGCGAGACGGTTCAAATGAGTGGTCACAACATATACTTCTGATGAGAAATAAAGAAATTATTGAGCCTTGCCGGATATTTTTTCCCATTCACGGCACTAACCTACTATTCTCTATAACACTGGTGATGCACTTAAAGCTCCGGCGTAGAATGTTTCGCATTGAAAGAAAATGCACCGGTTTCCTGACGATATGCCACTCAGATCTAATTAGAGTCGCATAAACGGATTTTTCTTTTCAGTACCGGTGCAAAATTATTGCACTGGTTACCAGACGAAAGGGTGTTTATGCAGTATCTTCTGCATGCAGCTGAATGGGAATTCGTCACGAATCCGACGACATTTTCGACGTGAATCAGAGCCAGTGATTAACATCATACAGTAGCGCGACTACCTCACTATCATGCCTCTCACCGACAGAAACATGAGAAACTTACCCATCAAGAAAAAAAAAGATTAAAAATGACGAATTGGAAACAAATAATGACAAAGAAAAACTACCATTTATACATGAAATAAATAGTATAATCACATGCTAGTTGCGAACGGTAACTCTTGCAATTTACTCCCGTACAAGCCTGGCTACGGACGGTACGGTAGTAAATTGCAAGAGTTACCGTACGCAACTAATCACGTGATATATATATGCGCATATTTACCTGCAATCAAAGGCACTGCGAGCAGAGTGACGATTATTCTGTGGAAATAAAATAGCATCAATCTGGCTGTGACTGGAGAAAAGAGGCTTATTGGATTTGTGACCAGTGTAGCTCCTGATAAAAAACACGCTCCTGTAGCTTGATAACTATCTATGTTGCGTGTTGTTAGAAGCGTGACCAGGCGCCGATCCAGGATTTCGGGTTAGGGGGGCGTAACTATTTTGCAATACTTGACTATATTATCGAACGAGCTATAGTCAAGTATAGTAAAATAGTCGACCGAACGGAGCTCGGGATAGCGCTAGGGGGTTCCGGGGGCATTCCCCACCCCCCTGGACATTTTTTGAAATCTACATCGCATTTCCTGCGTTCTGGCGCATTTTGAAGAAAAAATATTGACACTGTCACAGTATGTTTAGACATGATTTTTTATTTGAAAACTTTTAAATTTTGAAACAATAAGAAAACGACCGAAACATGCATGGAATACATGGCACTTGGCATGAAACGTGCCTTGTAACTTGTAAAAAATCTTTACTCGGCGAATTTTAGGGGGGCGCGCGCCGGTCCCCCCCTCCCCCCCCCCCCTGAATCCGCCCATAGGTATTTATGTCCATGTGTATATTGTCTCCAGTTATATCAGCCAGGAATGATTTTAGGGGGGGGGGGGGTGCGCGCCGGGTCCGCCCCCCGCTGAATCCGCCCATGGTGACGGATGTTTCATTGATGGAATGGTGCACATGTTAATCTGTATCTTACGGAGCCCCGAACAAAATGCATTAATTCGTTCCCACGAAATAACAATTCGTTCCCACGAAATAACAATTCGTTCCCTCAATTTAACAATTTGTTCACACGAATTAACAATTAGTTCCCTCGAATTAACAATTCTTTCAATTTGTTCAATTTGTTCAATTCGTTCAATTCGTTCCCTCGAATTAACAATTCGTTCCCAAGAATTGTTTTGCAACCCAGCTGCGAGCAACCCCTTTGATTTACTTTGAAGATGTTTGAACTGTTACTTCGAGGGAACGAATTGTTATTTCGTTGGAACTAATTTTTAATTCGAGGGAACCAATTGTTAAATTAAGGGAACGAATTGTTATTTCGTTGGAACGAATTAATAAAAAAAGATTCATGTCCGGTGCGGGGCTCCGTAGTATCTACCCTGGTCCCAAAAGCACTTAGCCCAATTTCTCGAGTCACAGCCACAATTGTACATGTGCAGTTACCCATGACATATGACTAACACAGTAGTGTTACTGGCTTGATGACAGTGTATGTATAAGTTAGATCACGTTTCGTCCGCATGTACGAGGAGATAATCCGCGAGCTTTACATGCGGACAAACGTGATCTAACTTATTTATCACATCCTCATGCACATACCTTGCACAGCAGCTGTGTTAACCCTTAGCCTGCTGATCGCGAAAACTGTCGTCTGCTGTTGCTTTATGTTTTGCCTGTTTCTCAATAAAAACATGGTTTGACAGCACTTTAGAATCATTTCCAATGGAAATGATTCTAAAGTGTTGTCAAACAATGTTTTTGATGAGAACAATCGAAAATAAAACATAAACAGCAGACGACAACATTTCATTCAGCAGGCTAAGGGTTAATACAGAAACGACACCCGGAAATGTGTCAAAGATGTGATAAAGTCTGCAAAACTTAAATACAGCATTTGATGCATGCGATAAAATCGAATAAAATAATTTAGAATGTGACCGTAAATTGAATATAAAACATGCAGCTCATACCCATGCGTTAAATGATTATTTTAAACGTACGGTTGCCCGGAGATGTAATGAAAATAGGTAGCGCATTCTCAAATTCAACAGTTTTATCGTACAGTCCACAGAAAAATGATATTCACTATTTGTTTTTAAATTGTTTATGATCATGTGATAAGTATACATGTATTTACAATAAATGGCAGATACTGTACCCGATTGTCGCGTGCATCCTATCTTCGACTGCTACCGGAATTCGATAATAACGAACTTCACAGACACCTATATACGTCACACCCAATAGCCGACAACAGTAACGTGGTTTATCATGTTGCTAGGTTTTCGTAACTCCGTCCAGTGGACACGGCTCTCTGTTCGAAATACACACACGCCTGCGTTAATCTTGTCCAGGTTACCAACGTTTCTGGACATATATTGGCAATGCCAACTGGAAATCAAGCAAGCAGCTTGATTGTCTGAGCCTGAGCTGTAACACAGCTCAGCTACAGGCTCAGTCAATCAAGCTGATTGTCTGAGCCTGAGCTGTAGCACAGCTCAGGCTCAGTCAATCAAGCTGATTGATGTCAAGAACAATATTGAAGTATTTTTAAATAAAGAAATTTCCAAATATTGGCAAGATTAGCGCAGGCGGCGGTGTATGTATATATAAACATACTGTGAAATGTGCCACCGACCGAGAAAAGGTACCTTACGTATACGACACCTGCAACAAACACATGTCTAATTCCGCAAACTTCCACACATTGAATCGGTGTCTAATCCTTTTGTTTCGCTCGACATCAAGAATGGTTGCGTAACAGAATGGCGATCAGCGTGGGCCCAGATCAGATACGCTGATCGCACACGTGGTAATGTCGGTTTTTCAAGGACCAATACGTTGATTGCACACGTGATAAGGTCGCTTTTTCAGGGACCGAAATGTAAACCAAACATTGCTCTGTTGTTCTGTACCAAGGCGCCTGGATTCAGCTGATGTCTGCGTTCCCGCTGTTTCATGTTTTCTCGCGGTGCACCCACACTAACCAGGTGTACGGAATATCATTCCCCCGCACCGCATACGCAGTGTACTCGTCACCGTGGAAACGGGGAATATGTGCAATAAAGTTTGCTTGAATTTCCATAGTAACAGCATCTTCTAAATTCCGAGCGTTGTGTAACCAGCGTAGACTCGCGATCTGGGTCGAAATTGTTTGGAGAAATAATTGTAATTACAAAGTCACATATTTCGGTTCTAAGAAAACATTGACAATGGCTATGAATACATGTAGATAGTTATATCCCGTCAACACAGTGCGTATGTGCCGTGAAACTCTGTGCCGTGAAACATTTTTGATATCATGTAAATACGACCTAATCACTGCGTATGAATATGTGCGGTTGCCATACTAGTCGATTCTCCGATTTTGACGATGCGGCTGGGATTATTTTTTGGCATTTTAAAGCTATTTGTAGGTGTTGACGGGATAAATAGAATAGTAGGTTAGTGCCGTGAATGGGAAAACATATCTGGCGCGGCACGGAAACGGAATGTGCTTGGCAGAGCCTCGCCCATCCTGTTTCCTAAGCCTTGCCAGATAGTTTTCCCCATTCACGGCACTAACCTACTATTCTCTATATATTGGGTAGAAAGTTAAGTGGCGTGATGGTGAGTATGGGTTATAAATGTTAGCCTGTATGTTTTTATTATTTATTTTTACATTTGCTATACAGGGGTCATACCAATTATCCGGACAATCAGTTTATCGGACAAATGAAAATACCTGTTAATTAAGAGCATTCGTTTGATCAGAATTTGCATCAAATACATTTAAGTCACGCAGGTGCTTGCTGTTTCCATGTCGGTGTGAAGAATATATTGCCAAGGTAAACATTTTAGTAATATTTGCTGAAAATATTCCTCAACTCTGTCCACAAGTTGTTTACAGCGTCAAAAGTCTCGCGGGGGCTTGTAATCGAATGCACCCATTACGTCATTTCTGAGTTGTTCTATAAATAAAATAAATTCTATAAATACGTTGTTTTCCAAGAAGCAAATGGTGAATGTTTTTTCTGCAGGACTACACAACCAGACAACGCTGTTTACGCTGGTTTACAGGCGATAAAATTATGATTTCATGTTGAGAATACAAGTTATAAGACGAGTGTATGTTTGTCCGTATAACTGATTGTCGATCTTAATTTTGGGGCAATCTTACGACTGATCATCTGACCCGATTTTAAGCGCGAAAGATGGCACAGTTTGCTAAATAGTTTACATGCGTTGAGAAAGCAAGAACCGACGATTGTTCTATGAAAAGTTTATGCCCTTAGCTGCTATTTTAAAAAAAATATTGTTAAAAAACTGCCATTTTTGTCCGATAATCTGGAAGATCCCTGTAGTGTAACTGTTATTAGCCCAGTTTATTATCTGTCATCGCTTGTTTTCGTTAACTATTATATTTCGGTAACCTACCCGCATGACACATCTTCCGCCATCCACACGCGCAGACACTCAATATTATCCAGTGGAACACCTTTACACCGAACAACTAGAAAACATTTGTGAGTCTTGGTCATTTATCGCAGATGATAATGTATGTTCGTGATTGCAAAGCACACTAATTAATACGTTTCAGAATGGTTTATATGCCTGATTTACAGTGGAAAATTAGATATGATTAACAAAGATCATGTGTATGCAATGCGCTATGAGAGAAATATAACTGGAGAAACGGGTCTTATTGCATGCGTGACCAGTCTAGCTCCTGACGGACTTGGCGCGCCTTTGCTTAGCACAGCTTCGGATTCATATGGTCTACTATCTAATTGAACAATTACGGACACTTCACTAACTGATCATTCCAGACCCTGATCATTCTGTGTCTGTACTGGCTTCAAAGTCGAAATTCTCCATTCACGCTTTACAAATCGATGGTCTAGTAACATAAGATCGGATAGCAGTTAACTGTTACGACCTTATGTTACTAGACCATCGTAATACAGAGTACATCTGCTTTTAACGTGTCTACGGTCGAAATGGTCAAGGGCCGAAGTGTCAGTAAATTGTAGTTATCTCCCCTGATGCATTGTTGACATCAACAACAACAACACAAAAGTTTGGCAACGAAACTGAAAGTACAAACTCCCCAGGAATATATTTTGATTTCAAAAGTGAAAGCATGAGTAAGACATTTCCGTCAAGACCAGCAATTGTGCGCGGCAGAGGAAGAGGAACCGTTCAGCGAACAACACAGCCTGCTACAAGAAACCACGGGCCCGGAGAACGAGTGGATATGTCTGTGAATGGTCGGGGAACGGGACCCAGAAATACACAAGCGACAAGACTGGGGCGCGGCGAGGCCGAGGGGATGCCATCTGAGGAAACCGCCCAGACAGGCGACACTGGGGAGTCCAGTCAGGCTCAACGAATTTCACAGTAATGATTGCCATAGTTGCGGGAACGTAACTCAGCGGACTGTTCTGCAGAGTGACTTCCCGCAACTATGATTGGCGTAGTTGTGGAAACGTAACACTTCAAATACTCCCGTCGCGTCAATATCAGTCGGACTGATATGGACGATAGACGATACACATTTTTCAAGCCTTATCTTGTCTGGGACTTTGGTCAGATTTGAAATATTTTGATAACCTATTTATTGTATCGAGTGGCATACCCAGGTTCTTCCCGAGGGGTGCAAATTGTTGATTGACTTTTCAAAAGGGTACCGGGAAAAATTTCTCTATTTAATTTTCTAGATTATAGTGATTTTTAACCTATATATTTCACATATATTGTAGCTATTAAAAATATACACCAAAAACTGATGATTTAGTGGGTGCAATTTCACCCATTACACCCGCACTGGTTACGCCACTCGTATTTAATGCATCAGTCAATGTAAATCCCCGCCCCCCCCCCCTCCGGGGGAGGGGCGGGGCTTTACCGGGGCACACCCCGGGGCTTTTACCTTTCATGATGCCCCGCACTGCGGGGACTTTACCGGGGCTTTAACTGTTGCTAAGAAATTGAGCGGGGACATACCCCGGGGCTTTACCGGGGCTTTACCGGGGTTTTATCAGACTGTTATCAAGATATGTACATTGTTGTGTGGGAGGGGTGACATGGGTTTAAACTGTTTAATACGATCTACTTTCACTGTGGACTGTTTAATACTGGCAAATTTTGTTTAATATAAACAAAATTGTTTTCAAATAATTCCTCTGTTTATATTGCACTGCCGTTATCCGTTATCCGTTATCCCAGCCCCCCCCCCCCCAACACGTGGAAAATTCTGAGACTTTATTCCCCCCCCCCCCCACACACACTGAAGGAAAACCCGAGACCCCCCCCTCCCCCCCCTGGAAAGTGATTCATTACCCGACCAACCCTGGAAAATCACGAGACCCCCCCCCCACCTGGAAAGTGATTCTTTACCCAACAACCCTGGAAAAGAGGCCCCCCCCCCCCTAAAATACCCGAGACCCCCCCCCCACACCTGGAAAGTGATTCTTTAACACCCAACAAACCCTGGAATATCCGAGACCCCCCCCCCCCCCCCTGGAAAATCCCGAGACCCCTCCCACCCACCTGGAAAGTGCTTCTTTACCCAACAAACCCTGGAAAATCCCGAGACACCCCCCCCTGGAAAATCCCGAGACCCCCCCCCCCCCCCCCACCCCCCCCCCCCCCCCCCACCTGGAAAGTGATTCTTTACCCAACAAACCCTGGAAAATCCCGAGACCCCCCCCCCCTACCTCCCGAGACCCACCCCCCCCCCCACTGGAAAAAAAAATCCTATTTCTCACACACACACCCTCCCCATGTAAGTAAAAGTATAAAGTGCTGCATTTTATACTATTAATAGGGGGGGGGGTGTACTTTTTATGAACCCTGTCTCGAAGAGCCGGTGTCATATAGTGTTTGCACCGTCCGTGTGTCCGTGCGTTAATACGGTTAAGAAGTTTGTATCATGCAAGGGTCCACTTTTGCGCTATTTAATACTATTCACACATATCCGACCTTCCTTCTACCGAGTCCGTGGGTGGTGCCAAAGGTTAGCGGCTATTTATTTGGTTACTACTATTAACAGGAACGTACCTATTTCAAAGCAACAAACACATATTTACCCTGAACTTAGTCGACCCTACTTGTCCTAACTGTCATTTGGAGGCGGAGCTAGGATGCGTCACACATGCTACTAAGATGCCCAGCACTACACGAAGTTCGGAAACAGACCTACCCGGCGTTTCGTCAAGAAATCCAAAAAGTGCTAGGAGACTCGAACTTTTACAAACTAAACATATCGGTCATTACCCAGCTGATCATCGACTGTAACGGTTTCAAAAACAACTATATCACTAAGTCAACCACCCTAGAAATAGAACGAGTAGCAGGCCAAATGTGCTACCAATTACATCTACAACGAATAAAGCTGCTTGGGTTGTAATAATGGCTTCCCATACTAATAAAAGTTCCCAGATATCTACTATTTATAAGTGACATTTTGCTCTACAACACATCATTTTCGTGCAAGAATATTTCACATTTAAAATCACCAGATGGCCCCGCAGTGCGGGGCATTTTACCGGGGCTTTTACCGACCATGTTGCCACGGGGCTTTAACAGCAACGAAAATATAAGCCCCGCTATTCCCCCGGAGGGGGGGGGCGGGGACTTACATTGACTGATGCATAAGTAAATCTGTTGGATATTGGACAGTCAAACTGTTGTCGTGCAACCCGGTCTTTAAGATTTCAAGCGGACTGTTGTACGTGGGGTGCACTACTCCGGACCTTAGAGTTGTCTTAATCTATTTCTACTCTAATTATATAACTCTTCGCATGCTAGCGGTGAAAATATCCGCCAAACGAATTAGGAGTATATGTTTTATTTCTCTCTGTAAATATGTCTTGAAAATTCATTAGAATGGAGTCCTCAGGACTCAATTCTAGTGAAATTCCAAGACATTAATGATATTTACGGGCCCAAAAGATGAAATACAAGAAAATATTATGAATTTTTTGTCCGCTAGTTTTGAACTATTTATGGCCCACAAGTTTCCCAGCATGCAAAGAGTTAACACACATAAGCCTGTATACTTTTATTCCAGTCTTACTCTCATTGTATTATCATCTAACATACACAGACACGCAGCTTTGAGAGGGTGATGCAGGATAAATAGATAGATAGATGTTATAGATAGATGACTTCCAGGCCCGTACGTAGGAATTGTTTTAGGGGGGTGTGTTATCGACGGCGCGAAGGGCTAAACATTGTTTTTTTTGCACATTCATGGACAGACCTCGAAGGTTAACCATTTCACCCCTAAATAACTGGAATGGATTTTGATATGTTAATTTTGCAACCCAATCCAAAATTTTGAAACCAGTCCATTTATGAACATGAGGTGTTTTTGTTCTCAAAATTATGAAAATTACTTGCAAAAAGTGCAAATCCTGATGAGACGGCTCGTCACGAGCCGGCTCATCTGGATCTACACTTTTTGCCAATACCACTATACAGGCCTGTGGTGTTGAATGGGTTAAGGGGGGTGCGTACGCACCCGCCGCACCCCCTCTGCGTACGGGCCTGACTTCTGTATGTTAATTAAAGGTACATGTCCACTTAGTAGGCACACAATATTAATTGTATCAGAGACATCATCTGATACATTTTCTGGCAAAATAAACATTCATTCACCATTACTCCACGCATTATTATACATTTTATATCAGACATAAATTCCCACATTGATATCAGGGGCGATAACCGTGTTTCCTTACAATGTTAACGGGCATTACTATTTATTCTCTGTATTTATTTTTTGATGTGCAATGATTATACTTTATAATCTATCTAAACTAAATGTTTTTCAGCTGACGTATTTAATTAGTATAAATAATTAAAAACAGCATGCCTTGTTTGCATATAAAAATATCCAGATACCGCCGCGCGTCACTATCAGTAAAATAAATACTACTAAATGATTATATCTGTATAGCGGGCACTCATAATTTTTAGAACTGGTGGAATAGAGACACAATTATACATTTATTTAATTTATATAAAGGACAGTTGTGCTTACTGAGTGGGCATGTATCTTTAATATAACAGGATTGACATATAAGTGTTTACTATTATGTAGCATTTGTAGACAATGGGGTTTTTAGAATAATAAAAAAACATGTGAATTATAGCTACCTCATATTTTATGCTAGCTTATTCAGATTTCCTGTAACAAAACATTTTGCTTACATTAATTAGCTTTAACTCTGCATGCTAGCAGTGAAAATATTTGTGTTATTACCAGTGCTTTACTTTCTTATTGCCAGTGCTGGTGCTTACACAGTGATTGCACCAAATGAGAGGAAGAGACAGGAAGTCATGGAAAGTAAGAGAGAGCTTTTAATTGTTGACATTTTCCCACCTCAAACTGCCAATGTCCCTTAACATGTGAGAACCCTCATTGACATATGAGGAATGGGCCCAAAAGATGAAATTGTCCGCATGAAACTTAGACCTATAGTCTGTTTCACGAAAGCTGCCCAAATTTTGCGGCCATATAAACAATTCAAAAACCATATTTGTTTCTATAATATTAAATTAAAGGAAAATTTAAGAATGAGCCTTCTTTTTATTTCGTGAAATTTGGTCAAATATGGATTTTATTGTGAAAACAAAATTTCCCCATGTTAAATCCACATAGACATCTTCACGGAGTGAAGATGTCTATGGGGATTTAACATGGGGAAATTTTTTAGAATTTCAGAAATACTGGACCGATTTTTAAAATTTAACTTGTTTTCTAAGTTAGATCATTTCCAAGCTATCTAGCTAGGTTTCGGAGTAAATTTTCCAAAAAAAATGTTTTTTGACTCCTCCCACGAGTCCTTTACCTCGTTTTCCCCCATGTTAAATTCCCATAGAGAAATAAATTTTTCGTAATAAAACCAATATTTGACAAAATTTCACGAAATAAAAAGAAGGCTCATTCTTAAATTTTGCTTTAATTTAATATTATCAAAACAAATATTGTTTTTGCATTGTCTATATAGCCGTAAAATTTGGGCAGCTTTCGTGAAACAGACAGTAGACACAACACTGATAGAGCGGGGTCGGGTGTCTAAGACGTAAACATACACGCTGTACAAACAAAGTTCCGATTTTGGGATTTTCCCGTATTTATAAATAGATTAGACTGTGTTACACATTTTGACGAGTCATTTGCCATATTCTGCCCATACATTTGGAACCCTTCCACAGTATTGGGCATAGGTAGAGTCGTGTCAATTTGGCCGTTGTTGACCGTGCTCGGCCGTTTTATCGGGTCAACTCGGCCACCTCAGCATTAATAATTAATGAAACGTTGTTTGTGTGAACAACATTTACCTACGTTAGATCACAATATCTATGTTCGTATAATCTTATAAAACAGTTATGTATTTGCTGTCCAGTCAGTGAAGACCCAGAATGGCCAGATCGGTCTGCGCATCCGCAGTCTGACCAGTATTCGGTATGCATCCGGTCTGTAAATCTCTAGTAACGCTACAATGCGGTGGGGTGGTCGAGTACAGTTGACTATGTATTTTTCATTTCGGCTCTTTTCGGCCGCCTGTATGTTGAGTGTCTACGTCATGCTAATCTTCATTTGAATCTGGCAAGCGTAAATGCAAAATATTGATTTTCCAAATATGAACGCATAGCAAATAAACCTGCCTTCATGTATATAACAGTGCGTTGCGTACATATGGCATCATATTTAGGAAAGTGCTAGATTACATATGTCCTTCTATGGAATACGATTTAATTTGTGTCGGCAATAATTTCTGCACCGATTCTCGCAAATTTAAAATTCACGGAAACCAAATTTTGCCACATGCGCAGTGGAAGCTAGTAGCATATATGTTTAAATGGGTTTACTGATAGGGGGGGGTGGGGGGGGGTTAGTGCCGACAGCCGGTCAAACCCGACCCCGCTCTATATACATGTTGTAATTTGGTCATAATTTCTGTAAATGACAAAGTAAGTAAATCTAACATGTTATTCTGTATATCAAGTTTATCAGGATCAGCTTGGAAACAGCAGGCTCGGCTAGGAAACAATGGGAATTCCTCGACAAGCCTCGGAATATCTACACGTTTCCTAACCTTGCGTGATAAACTTGATTGCAAAAGACACTAGCCTCATATTCTCTCTATCATTCCCACAGTTGCGAGGCGGGAATCGGAGAACTACAACAGCTACAGACAACAGAAAACACCGGGCTCATTCAACATTGTAGGCACTGTCGGTATGTAGCAAATTATGGTTTTGAGCCAGTGTTTAGCATACCAAGGTCAATGTTACGGATGACTTTAGACCAGAGCTCCAGATAAGGTGCGTATTGGCGTTTTTACGCAATTATTTTAGCTGAATACGCATTGAGTGGGAGTACAAAATACGCACAGCAACAAATTGAGTAGTGAGAATACTGTCATAAAGTTGAAAATTCACTTAGTTGAGCTGCAAAAAGCAAACATTGTTTGCTTTTTGCAGCTCAAATAAGTGAATGTTTATATTTGTTATATTTATTTATCTTTTTTTTTTTATTTAGTAATCAAGAAAATCAATAATCCATTTGTAAAAGTAAAATACGCAATGATATTGAAATCAGGGGGTATACCGTATAGTACGCTTTAGACAAAAAGCTTATCTGGAGCTCTGCTTTAGACTCAGATCAGATTGCATTTGGAATGATCATGTTTTGCTCATATTTATGTCCATGTACAATAGATGTTCAAATATTGTCTGTTAAAGACTGTTTCATGAAACCTGCCCAAATTTTACGGCTATATAAATAATGCAAAATCAATATTTTTTTTTGATAATATTCAATTTTATCAAAATTGAAGAATGAGCCTTCTTTTTATCTAGTGAAACTTGGTCAAATTTTTATTTTATTACAAAAAAATGAGTTCTCTATGGCCCGGGAATTTAACATGGGGGAAAAAAGAGGTGGAGAACCTGGAGGAGAAGGAATTGAAAAACGAAAAAATTTGGAAATTGTTTCTGAAATCTAGCTAAATAACTTTGAAATAATCAAACTAAGAAAACAAAAGTTACATTTTGAAAATCGGTCTACTATTTCTGAAATTTGAAAAATTTCCCTATGTTAAATCCCCATGTCTATTCTTTTCGCAATAAAATCAATATTGGACCAAATTTCATGAAATAAAAAGTAGGCTCATTCTTAAATTTTGCTATAATTTAATATTATCGAAAAATATATTGTTTTTGCATTATTTATTTAGCCGTAAAATTTGGGCAGGTTTCATCAAACAGTAATATACTTTCGTATTCCGGGTTATATCAATTGTTCACAGTGATGGCTTTGATTTGGATGATGTTGATCTAATTTGCTTGAACGCCCAGTGAATTTTGGGCGTGCAGGTACAGTATCATTGGTTTAGTGGTAAATTTAATGGTGGGATTCATTCTTTCTGGAATCCCGATATTCCTGGTTTCAGATACATTTTATTTTTGGCTTTTTTGTTACTTGAGATATATAAATCCGGTTATACCCTTTATAAAAGTAGTATGATTAGTACTTACTAATCTTATTACTTTTAGGGAGGCGGGCTAAGTGACTTTGGTGTGATGAGGACCTGGCACCAAGTCGGGTTATACTAATTTCAGGGCTGATTGTATATTTTTTCTGTAAATATTCATTTCTTATTTTGGGATTTACCCCCATCACAACGGATGAAATATGTGATTCGACCCGATTAACCCGGCCTAAAATGATCTTAGCTGACAGGCCGTTAAATACCATTAAATAAATAAATACTTCTGCGGTGACATGCCCTGTATTCCTGTAGCCTATTTCACCAACATTGCAAAGTATCCTTTTCTAGCAAAGTATACTTTGAGGGAGTAATCTTTTATTTTTCCGGAAATGCATTATTTCATACACAACTAATGACTGCATATATTTGATGATTAAAAGGATGCAGAATTATTATACTGACTTTATTACATTATCACAGCCATTTTGGCTGTGATAATGTAATAAATTCAGTATAATAAAAATAAATAAAATTTATCCTTCGATTGAAAATTTCTTCTTCAAAGTACTATTATACTTTGCTAGTAAAGTATACTTTGCAGTGTTGGTGACATAGGTTACTGGACCTTTTGTTCTATCTAGGTGGTGGTCGAATGACAGAGTCTGAAGCCAGACGCAAAATAGTCCAGGAGAGCCCAACAAAACTACAGCGGATTGTATGTTAACCCTTACACCGCTACTCACAACAATTGTCGTCCGCTGTTGCTTTTATATCTTGCCTTATTTCTCAATAACAACATGGTTTGACAGCACTTCAGAATCATTTCCAATGGAAATGATTCTGAAGTGCTGTCAAAGCATGTTATAAATGATTCTAAAGTGCTGTCAAAGCATGTTTTTGATGATAAAAATAGAAAATAAATAGCAGACAACAAAAAAATTAAGATAGCGGTCTAAGGGTTAATTGTCTTATTTTAATCATATTGCATATTTGTAATATGAAGTTTGTTCTACTTTTATGTTAATTATCATTTTTGTCGCGCCCGCTTGCGGAAAGCGCGATATAGTCGGCACTTCGGCGTACGTACACGTACGTACGTACGTACGTACGTACGTACGTGTGTCCGGTTAAAGTTTTTGGTTAAAGTTTTTGGTTAAAGTTTTTCATTATACTATCTCTGCAACTACCTTGAAATTTCACATGGGTGTTTATCATCATCTATATTTTCATTCTACCCCCCTACCGTGCGGACCCTGTGCCCAATGTCAAGGTCTAATTACTTTGAAATTTTTGGTTAAAGTTTTTTGGTTAAATATTTTTGTCATACTATATCTCTGCAACTGCTTCGCCCATTACCTTGAAACTTCACATGGGTGTTTATCATCATCTATATTTTCATTCTACCCCCTACCATGCGGCCCCTGTGCCCAATGTCAAGGTTTAATTACTTTGAAATTTTTGGTTAAAGTTTTTGGTTAAACTTTTTTGGTTAAAGTTTTTTGTTATACTATATCTCTGCAACTGCTTCGCCCATTACCTTGAAACTTCACATGGGTGTTTACCATCATTTATATTTTTATTCTACCCCCCCTACCGTGCGGCCCCTGTGCCCAATGTCAAGGTCTAATTACTTTAAAATATTTGGTTAAAGTTTTTTGGTTAAAGTTTTTTGTTACACTATATCTCTGCAACTGCTTCGCCCATTACCTTGAAACTTCACATGGGTGTTTATCATCATTGTCACTCACGCCCGCTTGCGGAAAGCATGATATAGTCGCCACTTTGGCGTACGTCCGTCTGTCCGTACGTCCGTGTTTCCGGTTTAAGTTTTTTTATTAAAGTTTTTCCGTCTATCCTGGACTGCTCATAATTCGAGACTCTAACGATATTAAACAACATGCGTAATAAATAATAGAGTATAAACCTTTTTTATTAGTTACATGCAAATATAATCCTTATCTGTATGTATATTACGTTTACTGGCTTCAAAAGCACGGAGAAATGCAATTGTTTACTTTCAAAACACGCTCGTCTACAAATGGCCGCCTCCAGCGTACCGTGAAAGGTCGCGACCTCTGACCCTATGACGTCATATGCTCTTCCGGTGCAGGTGCCCGGTTGTAAAACACCACAAATTGTGTGTGTTATGTACCATTGCGTTCAGGGGTCACGATACATATTGTTTCCAACTTAAATGATTAGACAAACGATTGCCAACTTGGAAAATTATAATTTGCTAGATGAAACAAATTAAACAATATGAAGTTTCAACTGGTTGGTAATACTTCTTTAAAGTGGTAATATCTATTTTTGGAGTAAGACATTTCAATCACTTCTGCATGTGGTACTCGTCCACAATGGGAATAACAAAAACAGAGACCAGATTGCATATATCTGCTGATAAATGGAGGTATTGGACTGATGTGGACGAACTTAAAAGTGACAATTTAAAAAAAAAATAGGATAAGGTGGTGACAAAATGAAAATCCATATTCCTACATTATTAGTGCCTTTCTACCTACAAATATTACGTGACCTCCATTGATAAACATGTAAACAACATACGGGTTCAAGCGAACTCATTTATGTGTAAGTTTTCCTATCGAAATCCGGATTTTAATGGAGAGGGTTAATGGGATTAGTGGAAAACACAACATTTAGGTGTGTTGTGTTGTTTGCTAATGTATTAGTCCTGTTTAAATCACATTTTACTAACTTGGCAGTTGTGACCTTTCATCTGGCTTCGGTTCAACACACAAGTATAATTGAAGTGATGTAACCCGTAAATCTCGCGACAGAACGAGAAAATAAAAATGGCCTCGAATCTGTGCGGCTATCGAAGTTAGAGGATCGTATGATACTATATCTGTTTTTTTAGTGTCCATGCCTCGCCCCAAGGCGCAATATGCAGGCCGCGGCCATCTAGTTGTCATTTGATTGCCATATTTTTTATGGCTAAGAAATAAAATTAATGTTCTTATTTGTACAAAATAAAAAAAGTAGAGATTTTTTCATTTTTACGCAGTTTTATCAAATAATGATGTAAACGTCAGTTTTCTTATTTCTACAAAAGATTTCTACAGAGATATTTTTCATTTGTATCCAGTTTTATCAAATAATGATGTACACGTCAGTTTTAGATAGATCCCTCCTCACTAGAGGATATCAGTCAAGTGTCTTCTGATATCAAGGTTATCAGGCAAGGCTAGGAAATTACACAAGAATTCCGAGGCTCAATGAGGAATTCCTGCCATTTCAGACACCAGGAGCCCGTTTCACTAAACTTCGTACATAAGTGCAAACTTATGACAGTCTGTAAGTTTCACATTAACAGTGTTTTCTTGTAAACAATTATTGGATTTGCATTTATTGAGCATAGGCCTATGCTCAATAAATGTAAATCCATCAATTGAAATTTCCAGACAATCCTAAATTTGCGTTTACGAACATTTTAGTTGTACAAAGTTTCGTGAAACGGGTCCCAGGATTCTATTTACCAGGTAATGTTTTACACTAGCTGATGGTCCAATATAAAAGTACATGTATGCAGATTTATTTGCGTTGCATCATTACACTAACGTCATCGAAAAAAAGTAATGTTTTTGCATTGTTTATATGGCCGTAAAATTTGGGCAGGTTTCGTGAAACAGACAGTAAACTTCGTATGACTAAAATGTTTGTAAGTGCAAATTTAGGATCGTCTGGAAATTTCAATTGATGCATATGCAGCCTATGCTCAATAAATGTAAATCCAATAATTGTTTACAAGAAAACATTGTTAATGTGAAATTTACAGACTAACATAATTTTGCACTTAGAAACATCTTATTACAAAGTTTAGTGAAACGCCCCCTGATAAATAATTCTTTGAGGTAAATATCCAGAGAAAACCAAAACAAAATCATCATTATTTTTTCAGTCTATCCAAATGCATTTTCAGCAAAAAGTACAACAGAATAAACAGACGATGCGACAGAGGGAACAGGAGGAAATTGACAAGAAAAAAGCAGAACAGAGAAAAAAGGTGCGGGGAAACAAACATTTGTGTTTGCTGTTTCGTTTTTCCCTCGCTAACACTCCAACTGGTGTTGGTTAACAGGGAATGGGTGGGGTTGGATCATGGGGTTGGGATGGTGTTAAGATACAGGTTTCACTTCTGCAGGGCTCCAGATAAGCTGCGTATTTGTGTAAATACCAAATTAAAATTGCCAAAAACTCGATTGAAATCAGAATTAGCGAGTATCCAAAAGCAATAACAAATTTGTTGTACCTTTATCATGCTACAGAAAACAATAAACAGACGACAAATATAGCATATTTTTCTTATTTTCCATGAAAACACATCTTAATATTTCATTAGAATTGTCTCCAAGGAAACAATTGTAATGAAATGCCAAGATATGTTTTCATTTCGAAGCAAACTATTCAATAATTGCTGTCGGTTGATGTATAACCAGTAGTGTGATTTTATTTTACCCAATTAAAATATTGAAATGCCCAATCATGCTTCAGATATGATGGAGTGAAAATACTCAATTACTAATTCCTTATCTGGAGCCCTGCTTCTGGCTATGACTTGTGTTTACAATATATAATTGTCTCACCCACGTTAGTGGAAAGTGAGAAATAGCAACCACAATTCTAGCATAGGTGTAGTCAGCGAGTGTCATTTGGGTGATACTCAACAATTTTGGATGTACAGTGCAACCTCTCTACAACAGCCACCCATGGGAAGACGCAAAACTGGCTGTTGTAGAGAGGTGGCTGTTGTAGGGAGGTTAATGCTCAATTTAATTTTGTCGTCCGCTGTTTATTTATTTTCTTCGATAATTCTCATCAAAAACATGCTTTGGCAACATTTTAGAATCATTTCCAATGGAAATGATTCTAAAATGCTGTCAAAACATGTTTTTTATTGAGAAAGAAGGCAAAAGCAACAACAGACGACAATTTTTGTGCTCAGCAGTCTAAGGGTTGGATACAGAGGAAATAATCCCTTTGGGATATAAAATAGCGGCTGTTATAGAGAGGGTGTTGTTGTAGAGGTGGCATTTCGGGGAGATTCGACTGTACTTCCAAATGGTGAATGTCTGCTGAACTGTTAGTCAGATCATTACCAAACTTCATCAATAGCTTCCTCACATTGACCCTGTATCATTCTGTTAACCTTGACCTTCGTGTTTTGGACGTACATGTACATCCAAATGTTGAATATCTCCTGATCCGTCAGGTCATTGCCAACTTCATCAATAGCTTCCTCACATATGACCTTCACCTTTGGTGTAAGGATGGGTTGTGGCCTAGGGGTTAAAACACCTGGGGCCCGTTTCACTAACTTCATACAACTAAAATGTTTTTAATTGCAAATTTAAGATAGTCTGTAAATTTCATTGATGGATTTACGTGTATTGAGCATAGGCAGCCTATGCTCAATAAATGTAAATTCAATAATTGTTTACAAGAAAACATTGTTAATGTAAATTTCACATTAACAATGTTTTCTTGTAATACAGACTATCATAATTTTGCACTTACAAACATTTTATTAGTAAGAAGCAGAGCTCTAGTTAAGGTGCGTAATTTGGAGGTAAATTTCTTATTTCTCCATCAAAAATGGCAAGTTGGGAGTGCTTTAGAATCGTCTCAATGAGACGATTCTAAAGCACTCCCAACTTGCCATTTTTGATGAAGAAATAACAAAATTTCACCCCAAGTTGGTCAAATTACGCACCTTAACTGGAGCTCTGAAGAAGTTTAGTGAAACGGGCCCCTGACTTCCAATCCGAAGGTTGTAGGGTCAAACCTCGCCTAGGGCATCACAAATTACTTTCTTAGTATTTCCATCCCACTGGTCTGTCGGATGAGACTTTAAACTCTGGTCCCATCTCTATATGACCTTAGCTGTTGGTGGGACGTTAAACCCTTTCAATTTTTCTTCACATTTCGTGACCTTGACCTTCGTGGGTGAGACACTTGCCGGCGATCGCCTTATTTGTCCACTATTGGTACACCATACATTTGGCATTTCTTTGTTGCAGGCTGAAATGAATGCAAGAAAAAGTGAATCAGACCAACATAAATGGGACGAAGACAGGAGACTGTGAGTTGTAGTGGATGTTCCACAGATATGGTGTTCCCTCCCTTACCACACGTGGAACACTCGGACCTGTGACACAAAAAAATGCCCATTACAATTACATTATAGTGCCGTGAATGGGATAAAATATCTGGCGAGGCTTAGGAAACTGGACGGGCGAGGCTTGCCAAGTTTGGTTGTAAAATCCCTTAAATTTAATCAACTGTCATGACAGTAAATTGATCAATAATTTTAGACTTTAGGTACTTTACTCATCGAAATGTTTACATAATAATCTTATACATGTAATGCTACAACGATTTTGTTTCTGTTCTTTTCATCGTTCATGAATCATGGAAATGAAAAAACAAGATGGCGGCCTTACAATTTAATCCTATGTAGAATGGCGACCAACTCAATCCATGCATTCCGAATTAACCATTAAAACATGTGTACTTCGGGCAGGTTCAACAGATGAATGTTCTGTTGTTACTTTATATTTTGTCTCTGATAATGTGAAAAGGTTCTGCAACGATTGCAATCTGTCCAGAATAAGAATCAACAACACAAACAACAATTTTGTTCGTTTATTTCCTTACCTGACTGGAATCACTGGGAGAAGACATTTTTATTTTAAATGACGTAGTAGCCTTATTGACGTACTTGTACTTATGAGGTTAGTTGTGTCTGAATGACGCACGGAATGGGTGTTAGGGAGCAAACGCAATTGGAAATTGAGGATCCGATCGTAATGGAAATTGATTTGGCATCCAAAAAATGGCATGAACTTAATTTTAACAATTTTATTTTCCGGCGATATCGTTTTTTATTTAATGTAACCCTCACAGTGTAAACAGTTCCATTTTCATCAGACTGTTCATTCGACTCAAGAATTATACTGGCAAAAGTAGTCACCAACACGAATGACGCGTATGAATTGTGATGAGGTCGTATTAACAGGATATGAAATATGTTTCACGGCACATAGGCACTGCGTTGACGGGATAAATACAGTACTATCTTCTAGTATAGGCCTTTAATAGAAGATAGTACTGTATGAGAACAAGTGGGCGGGGTAATGGATTTTTTGTAATGGGCATTTTTTTGTGTCACAGGTCCGAGTCTTCCACCTGTGTCCCACTTACCACATCATCGATATATCGTCAATATTCATTTCGAAAATATGCAATTTTGTCTGTAAATCACATCCAAATTTGACACAAAATTTGAAAATGAGTCATATTTTCCATACAGAACATCGACAATTATCAATTCAATTCTGTATGAGGTCTGTTTCTTTTCTTACAACTGTATGTGTAAGAGAAATGGGTTTTGCGACCAGTGTAGACCTAGATCAGCCTATGCATTCACACAGTCTGATCAGGATCTGCACTGTTTGCCATTTCATATTTAGAGACCTTTGATATACATAAAACATACAGTTTGAAACACGATTAGAAAACCAATAAATAAATAATTATAGGTTATTTGATTTGTATGTGCACAAATTCTGCAGCGTGCGGTTTTGTTCGACTTTAGGAGCAAATCTTTCTTATTTTCCATGAAAACACATCTTGGTATTTCATTAGAATTGTCTCCAAGAGACAATTCTAATGAAATGCCAAGACATGTTTTCATTTTGAAGCAAACTATTCAATAATTGCAGTCTGCTGTGTAAACAGAAGTGTGATTTTATTTTACCCAATTCAAATTTTGAAATACCCAATTGCTTCAGAAATGGAGTGAAAATACTCAATTACTAATTCCTTATCTGGAGCATTGCCATAACTGCTCGCTGATTGAATAGTGTTTGCTGGCTGAAAAACTTAAACAAAATGTCTAATATTCTTTTTAATTCCAGCAAAAATGCAGAATATTTCAACAAGTTGGACCAAGAACGAAACGCGAAACTTGCGAAAACTGGAATGAAAGGCAGTATGAACAGAACAGGTAATACATGAACCTGTACATTTGTGGCTGTGACTGGAGAAATTGGGCTCATCAAGTTATGAGATTTCGAACAGTTTAGCTCCTGATCAACTATTAAAACACTCTCCTGTAGCCTTAATATAACAAACTATGTTGCTTGTTAGAATAATAACAGAGCTCCAGATAAGGTGCGTATTTGTGTAAATACCTAATTAAAAGTAGTGAGTATCAAAAAGCAATGAAAAATGTCTGGTATCTTTATCATGCTACAGAAAACAATAAACAGACCACAAATACCTATAGCATATTTTCTTATTTTTCCATGAAAACACATCTTGGTATTTCATTAGAATTGTCTCCAAGGAGACAATTCTAATGAAATACCAAGATGTGTTTTCATTGAGAAGCAAACTATTCAATAAGTGCGGTCTTAAGTTTGCTGCGCCATATTTCATCAAAATCTGTTGCATATTAAGGAAAACATCAAATATTACTTACTTTGGAGTGGACGAGCTTTCAGCCATTGTTGTTGTTGTTGTAACCACGTGATCATGCACCTTGTGTATGTAGCTGTTGAACGAACTTGAAACCAGATCAATAAATCATTTCAGCATCATCTGAGAAAGAAACACGTGCGGCACCAGCCCGACCGGAGCCAGGAACCAGTCACCATGTAGGCAACTTCCCATATACAGACAACACAGGCTTTCGGTCATGTGGCGCGGACTACATGTTATCACCCGAACAAGACAAGAGGGTGACGTCATTGGCTGTAGTATTTCCGCAGTATTCGCGCGAGGAGTTGACGGAAATTTTAAAGCAAGTTGGCTTCTCCGTCGATGATGCGATTGATCTGTTGCAAGATTGACAGCAGTTGGGAAAGTGAGATGTTATTATCAGGGGTGTCAACAGGAAATTGGTAAAAAAAACAGCAGGAAACACCCCTCCAAAACTTTATCATTTTCAAGCAGTTTGGACACAGTTCAGCAACTTTTTTTCATGAAAATTTTAGGAAAAAAGACGAAATCCTCTGAAAGGGCGAAGATTCACCTCACTGTATTATGGCATAGACATACATGTATTAGCTTTAGAGCGTATAATTATGGTTGCTTTGTTTATGACATTGTTATGTTTATGCAGTAGAACCGCTCTAAACCGGTCACTGATAATTGTTGTGTTAAGTTTGCTGTAATTTATCCACGAGGTTAATGTCTGGTTTGTTTGTTTGTTGGGGTTTAACGGCCTATCAACAGCTAAGGTAATTGAAGGCCGGGTCAATGGGTTTAGTACTAAATCCCATATATTACCTGTACAAGTACATGTACAAATGGGGGCAACATCCCAAAATCAGAAATGAATATTTACAATATATATATTCAGCCCTGAAATAAGAATAACCGTAAATCCTGATCTGATGCCAGGTCCTCGCCACACCAGAATCACTTGGCCCCCTCCCAAAAGAAGTAGGATCAGTAATAATCTTGCTACTTTTATAATGGGCAATAACCCAATTCAACTCCCAGGTAACAAAAGAGCCAAAGATAAAAATGTACCTGATGACCAAACCAGGCAAATCATGATTCCTACATATAAGGAGGAAACCCTAATGTCTGGTATGTTCATGATTGCAAAGCACATAAATATCTTGGAATTTTCCTATGTTGGAAATACAGTGAAACCTCTAAATTAGACACGTTGGTGACCTTGGCTGAGAAAAGGGAAATTATGACATGTGAACAGCATAGTCCCAGATCAGTCTGTGCATTCGCACAGACTGATCAGGGACTATGCTGTTCGCCATTCTGTCACTGAATCACTGTCTTTCAGTGCTGAAAGAAGATTTCATTGTAATTTCAGTGCTGAATCTATAGTGCTCCTCCCGGACAGGTGTATTCCCATCTGTGTATATGTTTGTGTTGTTGCATTCACTGTAGTATGAAAAACATTTGGTCTGTTGAAAATGTGTGGAGTTCAAAGGACACCTATTTAAATTGCATTTTAAATTGCGTCAATAGCGTGACGTTATTGACAACGTCTTGGAAATGAATGATGTCGAAGAATCTTTAATGAATCAACGTCGCGCGGCGTCACATGGGACTATTAAATGTCACGAGATATAAACGCAATACGTTGAATGGGAGTTTCCATTATGAATTTATGGAAGGTGTAAATATTTGTTGTTGAATGGACATGTACCCCACTGAAGCAGCTATCTGCCATCTGCAATACCGAGTTGAATGCGACTGTGATTCCGAGCATGTTCATGGAATTTGTACTCCAGATCTGGTGGCCGTTTCACTAAACTTTGTATGACTAAAATGTTTGTAAGTGCAAAATTATGATAGTCTGTAAATTCCACATTAACAATGTTTATTGTAAACAATTATTGGATTTACATTTATTGAGCATAGGCTGCATATGCATAAAAGTAATAGGAATATAATAGGACTAATCTTACTGCTTTTTTAATGGGTATAACCGGATTCAACGCTCGCGTACCAAAAATGTATACGAGGGCCAAACCAGGGATATCGGGATTCCGATAAGGATGAAACCCATCGTTAAATTTACCCATAGCATGCTCCCAATTTTATTTGGTCAAGACTGAGCTCCTCTATCATATTGTACACACAAATACACATGTACACTTATGTCATAGTAGGTCATTATTAGTCTGCACATCCGGGAAAAAATATTTTGTTTTCCCTGCAATTGCTTAACTTTTAAACTTGCTTAACTTAACAAATTATGTAGAAACTGATCATATTTATACATGTATAGCCACATGCAGATCATTGCTGAAAGCTCGCTTTGTAATTAGCCGAGATGCTGAATATAATCAGATGTGAGAATGTAAATATGCCAGCTCGCACCAATATTTAGCATTGACAGTTTCACCATTATCAAGATTGTTTTGTGTTTTTCATCTTTTGTTGTTTCGCTACTTTTTTCATTTTATGTTATTTTAATTTTACCAATAATGGATGTGTGCATTATAAAAGTTTGTAAGTGCCTTATATCTCCACAATCCGATTGCTCGATATTAAACCAAATACATACATACTGAGACCATCAAACACCTGACGGGCGTGATATGCTGGACGCGGCCATCTAGTTGTTTGTTGGTGTTTAACCCTTTGAACCCGAAAGCCCGCTATATCGGTTTATGCAAACAGTGCAGATCCAGATGAGCCGGCTCGTAACGAGCCGTCTCATCAGGATCTGCACTGTTTGAAAGTAATGTTCATAATTTTGAAAACCAAAAACACCCCCTTTTCATAAATGGACTAGTCTGAAAATTATTTTGTGACACTGGGATTGGGTGCAAAATTAACATGTCAAATCCATTCTAGTTACTTAGGGGTGAAAGGGTTAAGGGACCATCTAGTTGTTGCATAAACTGTGCTCCGGCAGTGTAATAACAGTGTATTAACAATCGTAATACACTACTGTCTGTTTCACGAAAGCTGCCCAAATTTTGCGGCCATATAAATAATTAAAAAACAATATTTTTTCGATAATATTAAATAAAAGGAAAATTTAAGAATGAGCCTTCTTTTTATTTCGTGAAATTCGATCAAATATTGGTTTTATTGCGGAAAAACCATTTCCCCATGTTACATCCCCATAGACATCTTCACAGAGTGAAGATGTCTATGGGGATTTAACATGGGGAAATGTTTTAAAATTTCAGTAATCCTGGACCGATTTTCAAAATTTAACTTGTTTTCTTAGTTAGATCATTTCCAAGCTATCTAGCTAGGTTTCGGAGTCGATTTCCATTTTTTTTCGTTTTTGGACTCCTCCCACAACTTCTCTACATCTTTTTCCCCCCATGTTAAATTCCCATAGAGAAATCAATTTTTCGTAATAAAACCAATATTTGACCAAATTTCACAAAATAAAAAGAAGACTCATTCTTAAATTTTCTTTTAATATTATCGAAAAAAATATTGTTTTTGAAGTGTTTATATGGCCGTAAAATTTGGGCAACTTTCGTGAAACAGACAGTAGTGTAATAAATATGCAAATGAGACCGCTACATAAAATAAATTCAGTGACCAGTACATTTTTATTGTATGATGCTGTGCTTATGCAATTGATATATAATAATCATTTGTGTCGATTTAATATGGTGTTTATTGAATTTCAGGACTAATTTCATAAGAAACTCGGCATAGCATTGTTTCTTATGAAATCAGTAAACTTGCAGTGCTCCAGATAAGCTGCGTATTTGCTTAAATACCCAATTAAAATTGCCAAAAACCCAGTTGAAATCAGAAGTAGCGAGTATCAAAAAGCAATAAATAATATTATGGTACCTTTATCATGCAGAAAACAATAAACAGACCACAAATATAGAATATTTTTCTTATTTTCCATGAAAACCCATCTTGGTATTTCATTAATATTGTCTGCTTGGAATACGAAATGCCAAGACATGTTTTCATTTCGAAGCAAACTATTCAATAATTGCTGCCTGTTGATGTGTAAACAGTAGTGAGATTTTATTTGACCCAATTAAAATTTTGAAATACCCAATTTCTCCAGAAATGATGGAGTGACAATACTCAATTACTAATTCCTTATCTGGAGCGCTGAACTTGTTTAATAAAGATCCTAAATCATCAGTCATGTATGGTCCTCTGTATATACAGTGGAACCTCTCTAAACCAGACACCAAGACAATATATGTGATCTCAGTTTGAGAGGTTTCTTGGTAACGCATCTCAGATATTAATGCACGTTCATGATTGCAAAAGACATAAGTATGTCCCAGAATGGTCATATGTCTGATTTACAGTGGAACATCTCTAAACCGGACACCCTGGGGACCTCCCAGGGTGTCCGGTTTAGAGAGGTTTCTCTGTATAATTTATGAACCCCGAGTTTACATGTACTCTGTCTCCCAGGGTGTCCGGTTTAAAGAGGTTTCTCTGTATAATTTATGAACCCCGAGTTTACATGTACTCTGTCTAACAAAATGTCTTACAATATTTGCAATAAATCGATCCCGTGTAAATTGTGATCAGTGTAATCATGTGTATGATCACGTGGTTACAACAACAACAACAACAAGAAGTACTGAAACTTCCAGAAGCCATCCGATTCAAAGTACGCATTCTTTTATTTTGTCCTTATTATGTAACGGATTTTTATGAAATATGGCGCATCAAACACGTCTTGTTAAGCTGCATTTGGTGGTCTCTGTACTTCAGCCCAAACTTCTGTCGTTTTTGCGAAGAATCGATTTCCACGTCTACTGACACAGAAATCAATTCTTCACAAAAATGACGTGGGTGGAAGGTGGGTGCAAGCGATGGGTAATTTAACGATCGGAGTTCATCCTTACCGGAATTCCGACTGGAGACCTGGTTTGGCCCTCGCATACGTCTTTGGCATTTGTATGCGACAGTTGAATCTGGTTATACCCCTTATGTGAGTATTACGATTATTCGTAATCCTATTTTAGGGGAAGGGGCCAAGTGACTATGGTGTGGTATGGACCTGCCACCAGATCAGGTTATTCTAATTTCAGGGCTGAATATATTGTTTCTCGATGTAAATATTCAGTTCTGATTTTGGAATTTTCCCCCCAATGCAGCAGGTTAAAACGGGATCGAACCCGTTTGCCCGGCCTTACATGACCTTAGCTGTTGATAGGCCGTTAAACACCAATAAACAAACAAACAAACACAAAAATGACATAAGTCTGTGCCAAACTCCTGGGACAGTTATCGTTGCATACTAACCCATTACAGACGCGATACACTTTTAGTAGTATGAACCTTTTGAGAGAAAAATATCCCTATTTTCTTTATATCCTTTCGAAAGTATATGTTGTTACCACTCATTTGAACCGTCTCAACGAGACGGTTCAAATGAGTGGTAACAACATATACCTTTATCGATGAATGAACAAAATAATGAGATTTTTTCAACAAAAATCATAGTATCCTTAGGCTGAAATAGGTTAAGGAAAATATCTAATAATACTGGCCTTTGGAGCACAGGTGACGGGGAAAAAAATCACATGACCATAGCTCTATAAATAGTATATTATTAGATACATTATATTTGTACAATGAGAGATTATCAGAATTGTTTCGCCATCAGCTGTGCTTTGGAGTGGGTGAGCTTTCAACACTTTCAACCATTGTTGTTGTTGTAATCATGTGATCATGCACCCTGATCGTTATAGGGCCGGATCTAACTGCCATCGCTCTGGCGGATCTGGGTCTACACTGGTCACAATTTAAAGGCAACATCTGCACGATGGGAATCATTACGTAATTTGTGGCTGTGACTGGTTAAATGGGGCTTATGGGATTTCTGACTAGTGTAGCTCCTGATCAAATAGAACACTCCTGTAGCCAGATAGTGATGTATATTGCTTGTTAGAAGCACGACATATGTGTATGCACATGCTGATCAGTAGCCTATTTCATCAACATTGCAAAGTATACTTATCTAGCAAAGGATACTTTGAGGGAGAAATTTTCAATTTAAGGAGAAATTTATTAATTTTTATTATACTGAATTTATTACATTATCACAGCCATTTTGGCTGTGATAATGTAATAAATTCAGTATAATAATTCTGCATACTTTTAATCATCAAATATATGCAGTGATTAGTTCTATATGAAATTATGTATTTTGGGAAAAATAAATGATTACTCGCTCCCTCAAAGTATATATCTGGATTTACACTGGATGCAAAGCCGCCCATAAGCCACATTTCTCCAGTCACAGCCAAATTTTAGTCTTCAGTATTGAGGTATCTGTGATACTTGTTAATTAAACTGAATAAAAACGGTTTATTTACATTACAGTTTATTTCTTTTTTTTTGCTTTTGGCTACAATAACATGTATATGTATCAATCTGTCTGCCAAAGTAAGAGACTATTAACCAGAGCTCCTGCGGCCCGTTTCACTAAACTCTGTACGACACAAATGTTTGTACGAAGCTTTCTATAAGTTCTCTTCACACATTAACGCTGTTCATTAATCTTACCATTTTCCATCTACATGTATAGTAGCATGACAGTTGTTTGTTTATGCCGGAAATAGTGTTTACCGCAAATAAATGGAACCCGCGGCTATACGGGACACTATTTCCAACATAAACAAACAACTGTGCCACCTATGGAAGTAAGAAACAAAAGATTAATTTTTCAGGATTTCTGTTTTATTTTGTACATACACGTAATTTATATTCGAAGCACTAGTACCGTGGGCATACGGACCTGCTGTCTACATGTAGCGGTCAGTAAATCTGAACAAATATACCAGTTCCCCAATTCGGCTGCTATGAATGTGAAATTTGTTGTACATTTTAGAATTGCACTTACAAACTTTCGTAAAACGGGTGCCAGATATGCTTTGTATCAAAAGAATATGGTACCCCCTGATTTCCACATGTTCAATAAATATTTTATTTTTACTGAATTTATAACATTTTTCCCAAAATAAAATAGGGAATAAATGAGCAAAAAAAGTAAATGAAGTTGAAAAATTCATTATTTGAGCAGGAAAAGCAAACAGTATTTTCAAAGAGAAAACGGTGTTTGCTTCTTTCAGCTCAAATATTAAAGTGAATTTACCACTTTATTGGAGCATTTTCTTCTCAATTTGAAAATCTACATTTATTTTCAAATTGTCAGTATTTTGTGCACCTAAATTTTGAAAATATTAAAAATAAAAATACGTAAAAAACACAAACACGCACCTTACATGTAGCTTTGATGATAATAACCAATGTGTTTAGCAATGATATCATACCAATGATGATCAGTAGCCTATTTCACCAACATTGCAAAGTATACTTTCCTAGCAAAGTATACTTTGAGGGAGAAATTTTCAATTTTAGGATAAATTTATTAATTTTTATTATACTGAATTTATTACATTATCACAGCCATTTTGGCTGTGATAATGTAATAAATTCAGTATAATAATTATGCATAGTTTTAATCATCAAATATATGCAATCATTAGTTCTGTATGAAATAATGCATTTCGGAAAAATCAATGATTACTCCCTCAAAGTATACTTTGCTAGATAAGTATACTTTGCAATTTTGATAAAATAGGCTACTGGTTTCCAATTCCATCGAACCGCAGTAGAAATCGAGCTTATTAGGTTATAACATTTGTGACCAGTTTAGCTCCTGAGGGCCATTTCACTAAACTTTGTACGACTAAAATGTTCGTAAGTGCAAAATTGTTGAGTCTGTACATTTCACATTAACAATCTTTTCTTGTAAACAAGTATTGAATTTCCATTTATTGAGAATAGGCTGCATAACATGCAGCTCAAGCTCAATAAATGTAAATCCATCAATTGAAATTTCCAGACGATCCTAAATTTGCACTTACAAACATTTTAGTTGCACAGAGTTTAGTTAGACCTGAACTACTGGCACACTCCTGCAGCCTGATACAAGGATATTCACTGACTGGCGAACAGTGCAGACCCAAATCAGATTGCACGCATGCGCAGGCTAATCTGGGTCTGCAAATGATCTTAACACGTTCACAATATTGCACACAGTGAGTCATGATTATTCTGTGTACATGTAATTGTTTTCTGGCCAATCAACTCTTGATCTGCTAGCACACACTTACTCCTCTGACCGCCTTCAATTTACAAACACACATGAATAACATGTATCTGTTTCTAAACATCGGTGTGTAATGCATAGAATAATAATACTAGAAACAGAATTGCTACCCCGCTCCATACCTCTCACGAGGGTAGCAATTTAACCACATCTCTTTAATGTAACGCATGGAAGAGTGATTTTTGCAATTGGTTATCCGGCATGTTTGATATGTTAGCAATAGAAAACTGTCAAAACTGTATCAATAAATTATTAACAAAGAATGCAGAAATTTCACATGCAGTAATTGGTTATTTTACTGCATCAAGATGTTTAGCTGACATTTACATGTATATCTTGTAAATTTGAAAGCTTCATTTCGTTATGTTGAATGTTGAACAACAGCAAGAGAAAAGATGGCTTCCATGGAAAAATTATTTCCCTGTTCAATTATTTTTGGCTATTTACTAGTTCGACATCAAAGATTATTTGTTTAAATGTATAAAATATACAGTTTACTAAATTTGACCTACATGCAACAGGTTTGGGTATGCTTCGGTTGCTCACATTTTTGAATGTGTCAAATTGTAGCTAGAATAATACATGTAGAACTTTAATGGCAGCAGTTTTCGGATTTCCTAGCAATGTTTATTTCTCAGACTTTCTACTGGCTCAGCAATCTAGATAAGGAATTAGTATTAAATTGAGTATTGTCACTCCATCATTTCTGAAGCAATTGGGTATTTCAAAATTTCAATTGGGTAAAATAAAATCACACTACTATTTACACATCAGCAGACCGCAATTATTGAATAGTTTGTTTCTAAATTAAAACATGTCTTGGCATTTCATCAGAATTGTCTTGGAGACAATTCTAATGAAATACCAAGATGTGTTTTCATGGAAAAATAAGACAAAATATGCTATATTTGTGGTATGTTTATTGTTTTCTGCAGCATGATAAAGATAACACAAATTTTTCATTGCTTTTTGATACTCACTACTTCTGATTTCAATTGGGTTTTTGGCAATTTTAATTGTGTATTTAAGCAAATACGCACCTTATCTGGAGCTCTGCTGGCTTCTATTTAAACCATAATTAGGGAGCTTGTAACCATTGTACCGTCCCTGCTACGCGTCATTCACCCATGTTAGCTACAAACTGTGAGTTGCAGTGTTGTACCAACGCTTCAGTGCCAGGGGGGTACAATTCAAGGTTTGGTCCCTTTTCCATCGTGTGGGGGAATCTTGGGAATCTTGTATTTTAGGGGACATTAGATTGCGGTGGAAAAATGTTCGCTGGGCATACTACTGGAGTTGCGATAGTGTGGAGTGTGTGAGAGAATGAGCAATATGAGACACGCCATGTGATTTTGTACCCAAGAAGATGTGTTATTTTTCAAGAAAATTATTTTCAGAAACTGTGACACTTTCTGTAAATGACTTCAAAAGTTGACGTAATTTGCATTTCACCAACTTTCAACGTAATTTTACATGAAATATCGCAAATTTGTTAAGTATTTTTTTGTGAGATATTGCACAACTGCTTAGGTACAACATCACCTGGCATGTATGTGATTGGAGAAATGGGTTATCCGACCAGTGTACAGTCTGATCAGGGCCTGCACTGTTCGCCATTCAGTCAATGAAAGACCTGTAATGCTTCTAACTTTTAGTTTTGATCCGTATCAGGCTTCAGGAATGCATCAAAGATCAGAAGTCTGGCTATCCACACATTCCCTAACACCTATTCTCCAGTCACAGCCACATACGTGGATGCCCGATGTAACAAACCAGCCTTAGATGTTACCCGACAGCTCTCATTTCTGTTGTAGGACAACACTTTTACTACAACACGGAGTTGAAAAAGTCAGCAGTTTCTTTAGTGAACGATATGCAGAGTCCTGCTGCCATTGAACAAGCCTCAGGTGTTGTCGGCCGGCTCTGGTTTCTGTAGTAGCGACATCTGTGGCTGTGCAGCACCCTCGTTAAACACCGACTTCATTCCCATGTCCCCACTCCCACCTGCAGGGTTTAAAACCGTCGGGTTCGGCGCTACACCGCCCCCAACACCCTGCGGCATTGACATCACCACGATCTTGTGCCCGGGTGTGGAAAGCACGGGCGTGGGGACACTTTTGATCAGCGACGTCCCGGGTGTGGTGGTACCGCTCTGGATGTTTAACGGTTGTCCGACTGGGGTATGGGGGCGGTGTTGGGACGACACGAGCATGATTTTCTGGCCACTGGGGCCGAGGGAGGGGGTGGTGGGCGTGCGGGGCATCATGTGGATGTTGGTGCCCGGGATCCGCGACGTAGGGGTGGGTGGCAGGGAGCTACTACCCGAGGCGCCAATCAACAGCGGGGCCTTCGGCTGCAGAAAGATATAGAGAATACCAGGCTAGTGTCTTTTGATACCAAGGTTGTCAGGTAAAGCTAGGAAACACGTAGGGATACTGAGGCTTGCTGAGGAATTCCTATCGTTTCCGAGCCGAGCCTGATAAACATATCAAAAGACACTAGCATGGTATTTTATTTATCAGGCAACATTTTTGGCTACATAATGAGCAAATGGGGCTTATGGGTTTTACAACCAGTGTAAATCCAGATTAGCCTGTGCATCCGCACAGTCTAATCAGCATCTGCATTTTTCACCATTTCATGAATGAAAACATGCTTCTGACACGAAATATAGATTGTTATCAGGCTAAAGGAGTCTGCTATTGGATCAGGAGCTACACTTGTCACGAGTCCCAGGCACATCATGACCTAGTTTAACATGTCCAAAAGACATATGTGTTAGCTAATGAATGAAAGTATGGATAATTCCAAATAATAACGTGAAATTTCAAGTCAATTTGACGTAGTAGTGCTATGGTAGGTGAAAGTGAATGGCTTTAACGTCCCAGCAACAGCTATTAAGGTAATTTAATGTCTGCTTCATAAAACATGCCCAAATTTGATGACTATATAAACAATGCAAAAACAACATTTTTTCCGATAATATTAAATTTTATAATGGAAATGATTCTGAAGTGCCGTCAAAGCATGTTGTAAATTATTATAAAGTGCTTTCAAAGCATGTTTTTGATGATAAAAATGGAAAATAGAAAATAAACAGCAGACGACCAAAAAAATAAGATAGCGGTCTAAGGGTTAAATTTTAACATTATAAAAAACAATATAGTTTTTTCATTGTTTGTATAGCCGTAACATTTGGACAGGCTGCTGTGGTAGGTACCTGTTGTATCTGTAGGATGGGTCGGGGAGAGGGGGTCACCGGGGTCGACACGACCTGTCGCTCCTTCATCACAGCTGCGTGCAGGGCGGGCCCAAAGATACCGTACTCCGCCCTGTAGACGTCCACCGTGTCTGCCGGACTGCGGCTTGTCTTCAACACGACCGGCATGTATTTCTGTATGGAGAAATGTGAATATGTGAACAGCTGAACTTGCATTAGACACGCCATATGATTTTGTACCTAAGAACATGTGATATCTCAAGAAAAATATTTACAAAATTTACGATACAAAAAGATCAGTGCAAGAATTCCGCATATTACTAAATCATTATATCTGTATAGCGGGCACTTGTAATTTTTAGAACTGGTGATAGTGACACAATTATACACTTATTTAAACCCTATAATGAACATTCTCATGAGAGGGATTTTACCTTTAAATTAAGGTGCTATTAATGCTTACTGTGACAGTTTTCTTGATATTCTCGGCGGCCATCCTGTCGGCGCTGTTGATGATTGGTTCGTCCAGCGCGGCCTGTACCCGGTCACCCAGCACCTGCAGGGTGGGCAGCACAAACGACTGCATCACCTGTAGGATTGATTGATTGGTTGGTTTACAAACAACTGCATCACCTGTACAATACATTGATTGATTGACAAATTTAGTCTCATCCGACAGACCAGTAAGTATATTTCACATCTAGGTTGAGGATTGAACTCACAACCTCCGGTATTGAACATCATACTAGAAATCAGGGGCCGTTTCACTAAACTTTGTACGACTAAAATGTTTGTAAGTGAAAATTCAGGATCGTCTGTAAATTTCAATCGATTATATTTATATTTATTGAGCATAGGCTCAATAAATGTAAATACAATAATTGTTTAAAAAGAAAACATTGTTAAAGTGAAATTTACCGACTCATAATTTTGCACTTACGAACATTTTATTCATACAAAGTTTAGTGAAACGGCCCCCTGCAGTGTGATTTGGCCGAGACTGAGCACAGTCTCGACCAATGAAACTGCCTGATATCCAGTCATATCCCACCTCTCACCCCAGTTCCCCCTATCCAGATAGGTCGCCGAGGGATCTACACTGTTCCTGGTGACATTCTCCACATTCATACTCAAAATCACGCAGTTTACTTGACTGAGACTGGTGACAGCTCAGCCTCGGCCGATCAAACTTGATTTCTCACCTCTGACCCGAGCTCGCCCAGCCCAGATAGGGCCCCGTACTGAGTGGCGAGGGCTGCCTTCTCTGACTTGAGGGCCTTGCTGAACGTCTTGGTGATTCGCGCCTGGATACAGTTGATGTTTGTGCTGAAATTCCTGCAATTCAGAGGGAATAATTACTGTCTGTTGCACAAAACCTGCCCAAATTTTACGCATATATCTATTGTAAAAACTAATATTTTTTTATAAAATTAAATTTTAGCAACTTTTAAGAATGAGCCAGGGCTCCAGATAAGAATTAGTAATTGAGTATTGTCACTCCATCATTTCTGAAGCAATTGGGTATTTCAAAATTTTAATCGGGTACAATCAAATCACACTACTATTTACACATCAACAGGCCGCAATTATTGAATAGTTTGCTTCGAAATGAAAACATGTCTTGGCATTTCATTAGAATTGACAATTCAAATGAAATACCAAGATGTTTTTTCATGGAAAATAAGAAAAATATCCTATATTTGTGGTCCGTTTAATGTTTTCTGCAACATGATAAAGGTACCACAAATATTTTAGTGTTTTTTAATACTCACTACTTCTGATTTCAATTGTGTTTTTGACAATTTTAATTGGGTATTTAAGTAAATACGCAGCTTATCTGGAACTCTGATGAGCCCTCTTTATATTTCGTGAAATTTTGTCAAATATTGCTAAAAAAATATTTCTGCATGTTAAATTCCCAGAGTGAAGATGTATATAGGGATTTACCAAGGGTAAATAATGGACAAATTTTCATAATTTAACTTTTGTTTTCTTGGATCATTTCTAAGCGATCTAGCCAGGTTTCAGAATCAATTTCCATTTTTGTTTGTTTTTAACTCCTCCAGGTTCTCCAGCTCCTTTTCCCCAATGTTAAATTCCTCTAATGTGTTTAATGGCCAAATGATCGTCGGCAGCAAAACATGGAACAGACAGTAGCTGCACATTGATCAAATACTGCTGACAGAAACCCTCAACATATTGTTAAGATATGCATACGCAGGCCCGTAGCCAGGGGGGGTCGGAGCGGTCGGACGACCCCCCCCGCCCAGCCTCGAGGTCCACTTTTTTAGCCTCGAGGTCCACTTTTTTAGACCCATAAATAAACGACCCCCCCCCCTTCAAACAGGTCTGGCTACGGGCCTGATAAGTCGTAATCATTCTATCAAAATACTAGCGGACTAAATACATGCGGCCGAACAAACAAATTGAGAAATGTCTTGATGATTGTCACCTGGATACAGTTGATGTTTCTAACGACATTCATGCAGATGACAAAGACAAATCTTTTTATCGCTGACCTACTACAAAGACCGATAACAAAATGCTGTGAAATGATTAAATTTCTCCATACTTGTTATTTTTCAACAGAAGTATATGTTCTGACCACGAATTAACACTGCACATGGAGTCGGCATATCATGACAATTAAGATTTCACCTACTTGCAGATCTGGGCCATGAGTCGGGCCGCAAAGTCACGTAGCGCCCAATGGTTGTCCACGTCCGGCCGCATACACAGCTGTTTACTGACGATACACGTCATCACCGCTGGGATAAACTCGTGTAACTGGGAAAAAGTGAATGGGTTTAACCCTTTCAACACTACAGGACTGTATAGTGGTACCAGATGAGCCGGCTCATTACGAGCAGTCTCATCAGGACCTGCATTTTTTGCAAGTAGATTTCATATTTTTGAGAGCAAAAACACCCTCTTTCCATAAATGGACTAGTCTGAAAAATCATTTTGCGACAACTGAATTGGTTGCAAAATTAACGTATCAAAATCCATTCCAGTTATTTAGGGGTGAAAGGGTAATTGTTCTAGCTGCAGTCGCATAGAGACACGACCTCGGTTTCAAGACTCGGACCTGTGACACAAAAAAATGACCATTACAAAAACATCCATTACCCCACCCACTTGGTCTCATACAGTATTATCTTCTATATGGAAGATAGTGCTGTACGAGACAAAGTGGGTGGGGTAATGGATTTTTTGTAAGATTTTTGTAATGGGCATATTTTTTGAGTCACATGTGCGAGTCTTCCACCTGTGTTTGGAAAATCAGGTTGTTCTTCTTAACATCTATTGGTCTCGGACAATTGGACAACTGTTAGTGTCGACCCCTGACTAAACGTTATGATTTGAGAATGAAGTTGAAGTACTTGCTAAAAAATATTTATAATTTTAATACAGTTCATACAGTGTTAGAGATTGGATATAAGCATTTGCTTATATAAATAGTTTCTTTGGCCCATTACGTAGTGTTTTCCTTTAATTGACATTGCAACGTTGTGCATGATCACATTTTATTCATAAGTACATGTACATACAATCAAATACAATCCAGATTCTCGGTATTTAGCCAGTACCCATTTACAGCTGGGTGGTCTGAAGCAGTGTGGATAAAGTTTCTTGCTCAAGCACACAATGCACGCCTCCGGTGAGACTCGAACCCACGATCGTAGGATCAGCTGTCCGATGCCTCAGACCGCTCGCTCCACAATATTGATTGAAATGCTGTACTGGGTTGATTGAGTGAAGGGCATTTTTTATTATATACCTACCCATGAAATATATAGTTATACGATGTAAATAAAAGTCATATGTTCTCATCGATGAAATAAACATCTTACGGTGAAAATACAACTACTTCCGCTATCTATATTCATAACGCGCACCTGCAGTGCTGGACTGCAAATAGGCTGCAAATACACATTCATTACCATATACAGTCTAAGTAGATGGCCGCGGCCTGCATGTCGTACCTTGGGGCGAGGCATGGACACAAAAAGAGATATAGTAGACGGACAAACTTTAACCAAAAAACTTTAACCAAAAACTTTAACCAGACACACGTACGTACGCCAAAGTGCCGACTATATCGCGCTTTCCACAAGCGGGCGCGACAATAAAACTGCTAATTTCCATGGAGCGGTATATAATAAATAGAATATTCCTATTTTTGCAACGAATATGACATATATGTTCATCTCGTGGTGTGAAATGTCCATATTTCACGAGTGCCTAACGACACTCGTGAAATATGGACATTTCACACCACTCGATGAACATATATGTCATATTCGTTGCAAAAATATGAATATCCTCTATATCTCCATTTACATTGCAAAAATAAAGGTATACAGTGGAGGTCCCCAGGGTGTCCGATTTAGAGAGGCTCCACTGAAATTAAGCACTCCATGAACAATTAGTGCCATGTTCATTCATGAACAGACACAACAGTGTAATAAATGACAGTGAAACCCATCTAAAGTAAACACAATGGGGTCGCCAGGGTGTCCGGTGTAGAGGTTCTACTGTATATACACTACCGCCTGTGCTAACCTTGCCAATATTTGTCTTCATTTCAAAATACTTGAATAGTGTGCTTCAAATCAAACAACTTGACCTGCTGAGCCTGAGCTGCACTACAGCTCAGACAACCCAATAGCTGCACTGCAAGTTGACATTGCCAATAGACGTTTAAAAACGTTGATAATCTTGGCAAGATTAACCGATGGTTGTGTAGAGATGAGTGGCATGGACATAATATGATATAGAGAATAGTAGGTTAGTGCCATGAATGGGAAACAAATATCTGGCAAGGCTTAGGAAACGGGATGGGCGAGGCTCTACCGAGCACATCCAGTTTCCGTGCCGTGCCAGATATTTTTCCCATTCACGGCACTAACCTACTATTCTATTTATCCCGTCAACACCTACAAATGATTTTATAATGCAAAGAAAATAACCCCAGTCACCGTACATATTCATACGCAGTGATTGGGTCGTATTGACAGGATATGAAAAATGTTTCAAGGCACCGTGTTTCACGGCATATACGCACTGTGTTGACGGGATAAAGTACTTTTCATGCCTAGGGTGAGGAATGAACTCATAGCTTGCAGTATTGGAAGTCCAATGCCATATCCCCTCGGCCACGGCCCATCCCTGGTGTATGTATGAGTGAATGACGTACATATTTCTCCATGTAGAGTGTCTGATTGTCCATCAGCGCCTTCATCATTCGCATCAGGTAGATCAGGAGGGCAAGGTTGTTCTGGACGACATTTATCTTCACCTAGTGACACAGAATTGTGTTAACCCTTACAATGCCGAAGTGAATTTTGTTGTCTGTTGATTAATTTTTATATTCCGTTTTTATCAACAAAAACATAGTTTCAAAGAACTTTAGAATCATTTCCGATGGAAATGATTCTAAAGTGCTGCCAAACCATGTTTTAGTGAGATATAAGACAAACTATGAAATAACAGCAGACGACAATGCTCATTTGCTGGATTAATATACAATGGAAATGAATGGGGTTTAACATCCCAGCAACAGCTAAGGGACGGGTATTAATATACAAATGTACAAGGTACTTACAATGGTGATCACAACATTTACTGCAGATTCGAGAAAAATATATTATTTGAAATTTTCCGTCAGTAAAATTATGTATTTTCAGGGGATAAAGCAGATATACTGGTACATGGTCAATCTTATTTCTTTGCTGGAGACGAATGTATTGCAGAGGCTCGTTTCTTATTAAAGTCGTAAATACCATATTAAAACAACACACATGTAAGCTCCTCTATAGAATGTTTGATATTGGGTACATTTTAATGCAGCTAGTAGTTTGTAGGATCTACCAAAATGGTGAAGATTATCAACGGTCAAGGCGTGACATGATATGAAAGTCCAGGCGAGCTAGAATTATTGTTAACCCTCTCAACACTACAACCCTCTTAGCGGCGTTTGCAAACAGTGTAGTAGATCCAGATGAGCCGGCTCATGACGAGCCGTCTCATCAGGACCTGCACGCTTTGCAAGTAATTTTCATATTTTTAGAACAAAAAAATGCCCCTTTTTTTATAAATGGACTAGTCTGAAAATCATTCTCTGACAAATGGATTGGTCTGAAAATTAGCAAATCAAAATCCTTTCCAATTATTTAGGGTTGAAATAATTAACTAGAGCAAGTGAGCAGGAGCTCACGGATACCCCCGCCTGCCACTTCGACCAACAAACAAAAACTGTAACGCAAATTTTGAAATGTTAAGTGTAAATATTACAGACAGAAAGATGAACGCACGACCGGACGGAAAGGTGAAATCTACTAGTACATGTATATACCGCTTGTAATACTTTGTAATTCGATGGCGGCTAGAGGCCTATTGTGAGTCTACCTACCCCTTCGGATACGAAGGTGGTGAAGCGAGGCAACATCTGGTGGAGACCCGGGTCCGTAGATAGGCTCTGTAACGCCTCCTACAACACACACGCTCATCATAGGTACAACAATTTGACAAAACTGAGTTTCTTATCAGGCTAGATCCTCATCAATGATCAGGCATACAGTTTTATACAGTGCAACCTCTCTAAAATATCCACTCATGGGAAGACATAAAATTGGCTGTTGTAGATAGGTGGTTGTCGTAGGTTAAATATGTGCATAGTTTGTTTGTTTGTTGGTGTTTAACAGCCTATCAACAGCTAAGGTCATTTAAGGCCGGGTCGATGGGTTTAGTACTAAATCCCATATGTTACCTGTACAAGTACATGTTCAAGTACATGTACAAATGGGGGGGGGATCCCAAAATCATAACTGAATATTTACAATAAACGAGGATGGCCGTGGCCCGCATGTCGAGCCCGCCGAGGCATTTGATGGTCTCAGAGTGTATTTATTTGAAGTTTGATGCCCAATAAGCATACAAAGTTTCAAGCAAATCTGACTTACGGTTAGAGAGATAGTAGGTATGTGAAAACTTTAACACAAATTTTGACAGAAACTTTAATGCAAACTTCTAAGTCATTTGACCTTGACATAGGGGCACAGGGGCCGCATGAGTGGGACATAGAATGAATATATGGATGATGACTAATAAGCATATGAAGTTTCAAGTCAATGTAACTTTAAATAGGACTGCAGAGATATAAGGTATTTAAAAACTTTAACGCAGATTTCGGAACGCAAACTTCTAAGTCATTTGACCTTGTGCACAGGGGCCGCATGAGTGGGATACAGAATGAATATATGGATGATGAGTAATAAGTATATGAAGTTTCAAGTCAATGTGACTTAGGACTGCAGAGATATAAGGTATTTAAAAACTTTAATGCATATTTCGGAACGCAAACTTCTAAGTCATTTGACCTTGACCTTGGGCACAGGGGCCGCATGAGTGGGATACAGCATGAATATATGGATCATGACTAATAAGCATATGAAGTTTCAAGTCAATGTGACTTAGGACTGCAGAGATATAAGGTATTTAAAAACTTTAACGCAGATTTCGGACGGACGGGATGGACGGATGCACGTCATTGTGATCACTATGTCTCGCTTTCCGCAAGCGGGCTCGACAAAAAACTATGCATTCAGCCCAGAAATTAGAATAATCCTGATCTGATGCCAGGTCCTCACCACATCAGAATCATTTGGCCCCCTCCTAAAAGCAGTAGGATCAGTAATAATCTTACTACTTTTATAATGAGCAATAACCCAATTCAACACCCAAGTAAAAAAAGTCAAAGATAAAAACGTACCAGATAAAAATCGTGATTCCTATAAGGAGGAACCCCACCGTTAATTTACGCTGTCGCGTTCGCCCGACCAATCACCCACTAAATACATATATAGAGGCAATTGTCCATTTGGGAAATGGAATATAGGCCATTACAGAAAGTTTGTTGTTGTGGAGAGGTGACTGTTGTAGGGAGGTTAAATATAGAGGCACACACGGATGGACGTACAGACGGACGTACGTATGCCAATGTGCCGACAATATCACGCTGTCCACAAGCGGCGCAACAAAAATGGCTAAGTGTTTCTACGACCATGTGACGGTAAAAAAGGTCAAGGTCGCGCGAGTGTGTGACAAATGTTCAGGTGATTCAAGTGTCCAAGTATTGAAGCAATCCTTCGCATAATATTGAAGATATTACATGTTGGAGAAACTCTTACAAACATTTCGACATGACAAAATGGCCAAGTGTTTCAGCAAAACTTTGAAGCTGACATAGGTCAAGGTCATGTTAATGGTAGCGTGTGTGTGTGACAAATGTTCAGGTGATTCAAGTGTCCAAGTATTGAAGCAATCCTTTGTGTAATATGGAAGATATTACATGTTGGAGAAACTGTTACAAATTTTTTGACGCAACAAAATGGCTAAGTGTTTCAGCGACATTTTGAAGGTGACAAAAGTCATGGTTGTGTTAATGGTGGCACGAGTGTGTGACAAATGTTCAGGTGATTCAAGTCTCCAAGTATTGAAGCAATCCTTCGTGTAATATCTTCAATATTACATGTTGGAGAAACTCTTACAAACTTTTTGACGTAAATGTACATGGACGGATGCACGGATGGCAACACAATGTGCGTGCCCCCCCACCCCCCCTTGCTGTCGCATAGGGGACATAAAAAACAAGAAATCAGTAACACTGACAAAAATGTACCCATCAAAACATTTGAGGCAATAAAATAACGCTATTGAAACTATTTGACATGGACCTTTGGCACCGGGGCCGCATGAGTGGGCTACAGAATGATAATATGGATGATGACTAATAAGTATATATGAAGTTTCAAGCCAATCTGACTTACGTTTACAGAGATAATAGGTACCCGAAAACTTTTCAGATTGATCGACAGTTGGGCAGACAGATAGGTGGCGATTATATCGGACAGACAAATGGACTGATTGATGGACAGACAAATGGACAGATTGATGGACAGATTGATGGACAGACAAATGGACAGATTGATGGACAGACAAATGGACTGATTGATGGACAGACAAATGGACTGATTGATGGACAGACAAATGGACAGATTGATTGGACAGACAAATGGACTGATTGATGACAAATACATGGACTGATTGATGACTGACAAATGGACGATTGAAATGGACAGACTGGACAGATTGATGGACAGTAAATGACAGATTGATGGACAGATAAATGGACAGATTGATGGACAGATAAAAATGGACAGATTGATGGACAGATAAATGGACAGATTGATGGACAGACAAATGGACTGATTGATGGACAGACAAATGTACAAAGGATTGATGGACAGACAAATGGACAGATTGATGGACAGACAAATGGACTGATTGATGGACAGACAAATGGACTGATTGATGGACAGACAAATGGACTGATTGATGGACAGACAAATGGACTGATTGATGGACGGACGTTCAAACATTTGAGAGTTATGAGGCACCGCTATATAAAAGATCAAAGGGTTAGCTCCTAAATATCAAAGAGTTAGCTCGTAAATTTACGAGGCACCGACAATATCAAAGAGATCAAAGAAAACTAACCCTTACCCTAGCTCCTAAACCCCCGATGTTGGCCCGGACAGACAAATGGACTGATTGATGGACAGACAAATGGACTGATTGATGGACAGACAAATGGACAGATTGATGGACAGACAAATGGACTGATTGATGGACAGATTGATGGACGGACAGACAAATGGACTGATTGATGGACAGACAAATGGACTGATTGATGGACAGACAAATGGACTGATTGATGGACAGACAAATGGACAGATTGATGGACAGACAAATGGACAGATTGATGGACAGACAAATGGACTGATTGATGGACAGACAAATGGACTGATTGATGGACAGACAAATGGACTGATTGATGGACAGACAAATGGACTGATTGATGGACAGACAAATGGACTGATTGATGGACAGACAAATGGACTGATTGATGGACAGACAAATGGACAGATTGATGGACGGACAGACAAATGGACTGATTGATGGACAGACAAATGGACTGATTGATGGACAGACAAATGGACAGATTGATGGACAGACAAATGGACTGATTGATGGACAGACAAATGGACAGATTGATGGACAGACAAATGGACAGACAAATGGACAGATTGATGGACAGACAAATGGACTGATTGATGGACAGACAAATGGACTGATTGATGGACAGACAAATGGACTGATTGATGGACAGACAAATGGACTGATTGATGGACAGACAAATGGACTGATTGATGGACGGACAGACAAATGGACTGATTGATGGACAGACAAATGGACTGATTGATGGACAGACAAATGGACAGATTGATGGACAGACAGACAAATGGACTGATTGATGGACAGAAAAATGGACTGATTGATGGACAGACAAATGGACAGATTGATGGACAGACAAATGGACTGATTGATGGACAGATAAATGGACTGATTGATGGACAGACAAATGGACTGATTGATGGACAGACAAATGGACTGATTGATGGACAGACAAATGGACTGATTGATGGACAGACACAAATGGACTGATTGATGGACAGACAAATGGACAGATTGATGGACAGACACAAATGGACTGATTGATGGACAGACAAATGGACTGATTGATGGACAGACAAATGGACTGATTGATGGACAGACAAATGGACTGATTGATGGACAGACAAATGGACACATTGATGGACAGACAAATGGACTGATTGATGGACAGACAAATGGACTGATTGATGGACAGACAAATGGACTGATTGATGGACGGACAGACAAATGGACTGATTGATGGACGGACAGACAAATGGACTGATTGATGGACAGACAAATGGACTGATTGATGGACAGACAAATGGACTGATTGATGGACAGACAAATGGACTGATTGATGGACAGACAAATGGACTGATTGATGGACAGACAAATGGACTGATTCATGGACAGATAAATGGACAGATTGATGGACAGACAAATGGACAGATTGATGGACAGACAAATGGACTGATTGATGGACAGATAAATAGACAGATTGATGGACAGACAAATGGACAGATTGATGGACAGGCAAATGGACTGATTGATGGACAGACAAATGGACAGATTGATGGACAGACAAATGTACTGATTGATGGACAGACAAATGGGACTGATTGATGGACAGACAAATGGACTGATTGATGACAGACAAATGGACTGATTGATGGACAGACAAATGGACAGATTGATGGACAGACAAATGGACTGATTGATGGACAGACAAATGGACTGATTGATGGACAGACAAATGGACTGATTATTGATGGACAGACAAATGGACTGATTGATGGACAGAGAAATGGACAGATTGATGGACAGACAAATGGACTGATTGATGGACAGACAAATGGACAGATTGATGGACAGACAAATGGACAGATTGATGGACAGACAAATGGACTGATTGATGGACAGACAAATGGACTGATTGATGGACAGACAAATGGACTGATTGATGGACAGACAAATGGACTGATTGATGGACAGACAAATGGACTGATTGATGGACAGACAAATGGACTGATTGATGGACAGACAAATGGACTGATTGATGGACAGACAAATGGACAGATTGATGGACAGATTGATGGACAGATTGATGGACAGACAAATGGACTGATTGATGGACAGACAAATGGACTGATTGATGGACAGACAAATGGACAGATTGATGGACAGACAAATGGACTGATTGATGGACAGACAAATGGACTGATTGATGGACAGACAAATGGACTGATTGATGGACAGACAAATGGACTGATTGATGGACAGACAGACAGGGTGGCGATTATATGACATGAAAAGACATTTCAGGGTACATAAAATCTCCAGATAAGCAGCATATTTGCTTAAATATCCAATTAAAATTGACAAAAGCCCAATTTAAATCAAGGAACTTACGGAGCGTTTCGCTTCATCCGAGCCGACACAAGCCTCGGTGATCTCCTTGTAATACAGCTGTTGTTCCACGGACAACTCATGGGTAGATAACTCCTTGAGCTTCACGACGTCAGCAACTTTACGTTTGTGGTGCCGTGCCTTCGTGGGATCCGTATTCTGGTTCTTACTGATGGACGTCTTCACCGACGTGTCCAGGATTTCCAGCCGCTGCTCGTCCTTCGTGGCGGGCGGCGGGTTTTCCGGGATAGCTGGCTGTATGCCGTCGATGCTCAACCAGTGAGCTGGAACAGTAGCGTATTTCACCAAAATTGCAAAGTATACTTATCTAGCAAAGTGTACTTTCAGGGAGTAATCATTTATTTTTCCCGAAATGCATTATTTCATATAGAACTAATGACTGCATATATTTGATGATTAAAGGTATGCTGAATTATTATACTGCATTTATTACATTATCACAGCCAAAATGGCTGTGATAATGTAATAAATTCAGTATACATGTAATGACAAATAACAAATTTATCCTTAAATTGAACATTTCTCCCTCAAAGTGTACCTAGCAAGATTTTAGTGAAATAGGCGACTGATCGATCATATGAGATTCGAGATTAATTACCTCCCTTGTGACAGGTTATGCAACTATTTTTTCACATTATTTATGGATCAAGTCAGTGGGCATGTGGCTGGGGAAAGGACTGTTTGAAGATCAGCCTGCATGTCTGTTGTCCATGTCAGGGATTCCACTGGGGAAAATCAAAAAATTGAAAATTAAAAAAAAAAATTGTAATTTTTTATCGCCAACTGTTTAAATTTATCGCCAATTGCGAAAGTGGCGATCGCCAGCGGAATCCCTGCCATGTTTTTCACTATTGAGTCAATGTAATCATGTTTATGTGTACAAAAACAATTTGTGATCAATCTTAGATTGTTTGAGTATACATGAAGATTAAGAGTTGAAGCAAGTTTAAAAGTAACCTGTTTGCATCGCCTCATTGCCTCTTATCGGTCTCCCTTCAACGAAAAATTGAGAGGAACCATAGGCAAGGAGTGTCAAACATATTGAAGGCTAATAAGACATTCACCAGAGCTCCAGATAAGCTGCGTATTTGCGTAAATACCCAATTGAAATTGCCAAAAAAAAAAAATGGAAATCAGAAGTAGCGAGTATCAAAAAGCAATACCAATTTTGTGGTACCTTTATCATGCTGCAGAAAACAATAAACAGACCACAAATATAGCATATTTTTCCTATTTTCCATGAAAACACATCTTGGTATTTCATTAGAATTGTCTCCAAGGAGACAATTCTAATGAAATGCCAAGATATGTTTTCATTTCGAAGGAAACTAATTCAATAATTGCTGTCTGTTGATGAGTGCACAGTAGAGTGATTTTATTTTACCAAATTAAAATTTTGAAATACCCAATTGCTTCAGAAATGATGTAGTGAAAATACTAAATTACTAATTCCTTATCTGGAGCTCTGCATTCACTTTTATTTGCTTACAGGACAATAGGATCATTTGACTCACCCTTCAACGAGACATCAAGGGGAACCTTAGGCAGGGAGGAGTTGATCACATCTTGAAGATCCAGCTCCTTGTCTTCCGTGAAGTGGAGCTCGCGTCCGCCCCCGCTCGCGTACCGGAACGGGATTTGGTCCGGGCAGTGGAACCCGTACAGAGGCTAGGAGACAAAACACACGCCAATTTTAGGATAAATTTATTAATTTTTATTATACTGAATTTATTACATTAAATTATAATCATTTATTTTTAAAAGTATGCAGAATTATTATACTGAATTTATAACATTATCACAGCCAAAATGGCTGTGATAATGTAATAAATTCAGTAAAAAAAATTAATAAATTTATCCTAAAATTGAAAATTTCTCCCTCCAAGTATACTTTGCTAGAAAAGAACACTTTGCAATGTTGGTGAAATAGGCTACTGGTCACATACATTGTACGAATGAGTAACTGGGTAGAACTAGAACCAATCTGCAAATTGCAAATTCAGTACTCAATGAATCCACAATATTTCACTGACTGAATGACTGAATGAATGATAGAAAGCTCACCATACCTGCAAGTGGGAGCATTGTAAGTTCAGCCAACAGCAAACACTTACCTCAACATTGTATACATTGAGAGCACTGTCAAAGTCAGCACATGTCAGCTTACGTCTCTTGCCATGTTGCATACACTTTACCGCCTCCTGCGATGTAAACATACAAACAACTATGCTCCAGATAAGGAATTAGTAATTGAGTATTGTCACTCCATCATTTCTGAAGCAATTGGGTATTTCAAACTTTAAATTTGGTAAAATAAAATCACACTACTGTTTACACATTAACAGACAGCAATTATTGAATTGTTTGCTTTGAAATGGAAACATGTCTTGGCATTTCATTAGAATTGTCTCCTTGGAGATAATTCTAATGAAATACCAAGATGTGTTTTCATGGAAAATAAGAAAAATATGCTATATTTCTGCTCTGTTTATTGTTTTCTGCAGCATGATAAAGGTACCACAAATTTTTTTTATTGCTTTTTGATACTCGCTATTTCTGATTTCAATTGTGTTTTTGGCGATTTTAATTGGATATTTAAGCAAATACGCAGCTTATCTGGAGCCCTGAACAAATACAAATAAATAGCAGAAAGAATGATTAGCAAGATTAATTATCAAACTAGAGGGAAAGCAATTTCTAAAAGGCAATAATATTACAGGTATTGAAAATAAGTTTTAAAAATAATGACAAGCCGTTAAACACCACTAATAAATAAATAAATTTAATAAAAAATTAATTTTGAACTTGAAATAAAAACTGTGCGGTTACTTACAGCCTTTTTTGAGATGTTTCACATGTTTGGGCCGACTTTGATAGTAGACGGTGTGTTCGGACTTTCCGTACATAGTTGTCTGCCTTAGAAATTGTTTTCGCCACTTGCTTTGTTTTCTTGCCAACTCAGCACGTGAGCTGTTGGTTCAAATTAAAGGTCTCTTCCATCTAATGGTAGACCTACAGCCCCCACAGTGTAATATTTAAATTATTTAACATTATGTCACATTGTTTAATGTTTTGGCGACATTATTTTCCTCTTTAATACCTGTCAATATGCGTACAAGTTGTACTGCGCAACATGATTACCTCCCTTGTCAGCGGTCTTATTAGTTTCATAGCCATCTACATTTTGGCTCCTGTGAGCTCATAGACATGCGTGAAGTGTTTGAATACGTGCGTATACGGCATATACTTGTGCTAAAGTGATCTGATGGTATCAGATTTGTAATTATTTGTGACTGTATTGTACATGTTATACTGTCTGCCATCACATTTGCATATACATACAGGGAAACGACCTTCCACTTGTAATGCATCCGAATAGTGCATTCTATTATTTTTTATTTGCAAATAATAAAAACAGACTGGAAATAAATTTGCCAGAGTTGTATCATGAGACTGTAGTGTAGCAGGCAATTTCCCCATGTTAAATCCCCATAGACATCTTCACTCCGTGAAGATGTCTATGGGGATTTAACATGGGGAAATTGGCATTTATTCCAAAGCACCTCTGGCTGCCAGAGGTGCTTTGGAATAAATGCCTTGCCTGCAAAGATACTAAATTATAAAAAAACTAAGTCGTACGAGTGGGAAAAGTATGCCAAATTCATGTACATGAAAGGGTGGATACATTTTGGTGAATGAGCGCTATAAGTTACAAGCTGTGACACATTTTCATTAACTCCTAGGGACTTAGAAAACTAACTTAAACATAAAGGTGATCAATTCGGACACAGGTCGAGGGTATCCATGTTAGAGACGTTCCACCGCACTAACAAGCATACCTGTAAGACCTGTTTAAGGCGGTAAGTACTGTCCTCTGCTAGCTGTGTAGCGGCCGAGTCAGGCAGCCCGTTGATCCCAACAGACTCGGCCACAACCCGCACAGACTCCATGCTGATGTGGCCTTGTGGCTTCCCATCCTTGTCATGTCTGTCTGACATAGTCATGGCATTCTCACAACTGGAAAATGAAAACCAGAGATTTTCAATAGACTCCTGAATTCAAGGGTCAAAATGTTCATATATGGCCCAAAATGTTTAGTAGAAACTTTATTTATTTTAAAATGATTACAAACAAGCATGAGAGCACTTGTATCAGATGCAAATGTTTTTGTTGGCACAGATGGAGAATTTAATTAACATCACATTATCAAGTGTCCGACACTATTCTATTGACACCTCTTGGAGAGCCGTAATCAACAAATTATAATCCAGAAATACCGATTGTGTAGTTTGTCGACTATAAGAAATAGACTGTTCAGGCATAAGACAAAAACTTTTCCCCATTGCAATAAATTGATATATGTGAATGTGACTGAAGAAAAAGAGCTTAAAATATTTGCAACCAATGTAGCCCCAGATCAGCCTGTGCATCTGTGCAGTCTGATCAGGGCCTGCATAATAGATAATTACCAGGCAACAGGAGTGTGCAATTTGATCAGGAGCTACACTGGTCACACACACCATCTCTCCAGTCACAGATACAATCATAGTTAATTATGCCGTTAATAAATTTATCGCCATTTATCGATGTAAGCCAATGTGTAGGAGGCGTGAAATTGTAAGTTAATGCAAAGATCATTGAGCATCTCTTCAAGCTCTTGGTTTGAACAGGGGGAGCTGGTCGGTTGTTCTGTTAATTTACATTATCCATCATAAGTTAGTTTACAAAACACGAAAACCAATGACATCAAATGAAATCCATTATTTGAAACCTTCACAATGCCTTTTCATACATGCTATTACTAACAGTTTAAGAGAAGGTATACACATGCAAATAAACACATGCTTACACATAAATAGTATGATTAAGTCGTATTATTACACGAAAAATCTAATGAACTATCAAAACAATAATTCCCACTATGGGCGCAGCCATTTTGTATTTAATACTATCTGCACGGCAACATTTCTTATTTGTTCAACAGGCACCGAAATTCGATCTACATGTAAGGTAAGCCACATACGGTTCCCAATAAAACTAACATTGTGGAGGGGTGGGGTGTGTGTGTGTGGGGGGGGGGGGTGCGAACGAACCCCCTTTTCAGTGAAATATTGGTTGAGATATCCACCAACATATGTGAAATGTTTCAAACATATCATTTTGGGAATATTTCAGCCAATACCTGGCGGATTCTGACGATTTATTTTACTAGATGTTATTCAATCATAGCCAGCTCAAATAACATTTTTCATATAATTTAGCTGTCTTTCATTGTGATTATTTTTAGTTCGTTGTCATTCTTTACTCGTATATTTATCTTATTGTTTTTGATAGCCATGTAATAACTATGTTTCTCATTTTAATGCATGATATTGAGGTAAGCGAACAATTGAGTCACTTTGTTTTGTAAAGAGGAATTATCTTTGCACTCAGGCTAAACATGTGAGTATCGGAGAAACAGTTCTTTACAAAAACCTTGTCCGGCCACGTGTGGACTAGCTACGTCTCCAAAGCCGGAGACCTGACGCCCGTCTCATCTTTTTGTTTTACTCAATCGTACACGGACTCGTTACCGTACAAATGCCCTCATACGTTGTGAACCCCACGATATACCCAGACTTGTGAAGCTAAGTAATTAATGCCTTTAGACAAATCCACACTGTATTCTTATATTTAAGGGTGGGAAATGGCTCGAAGACCTTCCATACCCAGGCATGTGCCCGTAAATTATCAGGTCAATGGCCGTTGGCCCATTTGTTTCCGAATTTACTAATATATGCGATACAGTCGAAATATGTGCATTAAATGAAGGAGACGATAAGGCGGTGAGTTTAACCTAATTAGTTAATTCTCCTATTGCACAATGCCGATATGTCAAACCGTGAAGAGGGCCGAGTGTGCGTGCACATGATATATGGATACTCAGCCGTTACATTGTTATATTACCTGCTAATGCTATTAGAGGATATCCACACTACCACTGATTATTATAAATACTCATTCATCAACACTCGCCATAGTACAGTGCGCCATAGTACAGTGGGATAAACCACAGGTTGAAGTAACGGACCGAGGTCTATAAATACATTAAATATGCCTAAAAGCAACAATAAATTAAACAAAATAAGCTAAACATTTTTTGTTACTCCCTCCATATAGACTTAAGTGGAGGGAGTAAAAAAAATTGCTTAGCTTATTTTTTTTCCATTTATTGAAATTTATTTTCCGTTACTTGAACCTGTGGGATAAACTGCATGTACACACTAGAATGCTGCCAACTCTGCACGCGTTTATAAGTTGTCTGCTGCAGCACATCCCACCTAATGCCATATATAAACAGGAAACCCCACCCCATGGATGATGCCCTAAACATGAAATCTTATATCTCTTTCAACCTTGCTTTTACTACCGTCACTAATTCTGAACTGATAGCGCATATTCCAAAAGCCCACCTTCTCCAATCACAGCCGGCCCACATATACAATATTGATTTGCAATGTTATATTCAGCTAAGATGGGACTTGTAAATTTTGGTCTCAAATTATGGTATTTTTGTCAGATACCACATTTTTACGCCTTCATCATTAAAATGTCACCAAACAACTTGTTATTTTTTCTCGATGGGTGTTAATTTATAAGTTCCCGACATTGCGTTTCATGTTAGCGTGCAGATAGATTCATATGACATTTTATATTCTCGCTTTGTCTCGCGAGTCGCGAGACGATGTTGCTGCTCTCAGGTCCACTGGTACCCAGCTACAATCTACCCACGATAACATTTGCACCATTGACTGCATGAATCCTGGAACCAGCACATTCTCTATATGCGGCGTACTCGGATATCTTCGTCAGTTTTCATACATTCGTTAGATACATGTAAATTAATGGCCGACAGGTGCTTGGTGTGATGGTTAATTGACAAGCAAAACGCACATTACTGCTACGGATCTGTGCTAATGAAGGGTAATCAATGGGTTTGCACATATACACATACTTTGTTGTTGAATAGTGATATTGAATTAGGTGCTAACTATATGACAAAGATACATATTGCGTTTAATCGTCTTTGTGTACCATCTAATCAATTAATTTAATTAATAATTATCTGACCATCAATGAATTGAAGTATCAGATAGTGGCATTTTGTGACTAATCGTGTACTTTTCACAATGATTCTACCGTGTACTTATATCTTGTTCCAAAAAATAGAAAGTGACCAAGTCCAGTCAGTGTGATTTTTATGCCTTATAAAATGGTTATAAAACACGTTCTGTGCATGTTCGTTGCGAACGGTAACTCTTGCAATATACTCCCGTACCGTCCGACTACAGATGGTAAGGGTGTAGCAGAGCTGCCAACTGTTCCAATTTTCCCGTATTTGTTCCGGAAAATACGTATGGCAGTACAGACAACAATTAAAAAGTACAATTTTTTAAAAAATCAGAGCGGGAAATAATAATTTTGTTTCCAAATTCTTCAAATGAGTCTTATTTTTGTATGTACCTGTAATCATACTCGCCTAGGTGCTTACCATTTAGATTCTTGTTGCGTAGGAATAGTAGTTTCAAGCGCTCAATGATATTGATTTCTTCATTGCATAAATTCTTAAAATGTCTGCTCCAAAGCGCGCAGCCGACGAATCTGGGTCTTTTTTATCGAAAGAAGTTAGGAGAACACAGACGTTCATCACTGATTACAGCGAGACATGGCCCCATTTGGTCCTGTCAAAGTGCGGTGATGAATTTGCGTCTTGCAAGCAGTGTATATACTTGTGATTTTTCGGTTATTCATGGCAGCCGAACAAGGCTCTAAAAAATGACTTTAAGATTGAAGTGAGTACTGATTTGTGTTCCGGAAAACATATGAGGTGTTCCTGAAAATAGCCCCCTTTTCTCTCCATGTTCCTCATGTGACCGACATGGGGTTGGCAGCTCTGGAGTAGATTGCAAGAGTAACCGTTTGCAACTATGTGGGTGTATGGTCAAGTCGGACCATGGTCAAGTCCGACCATATTTCATTCTCGGCCCACAGGTGTGGTTAAGTTAGACCATCAGACAAGTTGCCTCGGACCACATTTCTGTTGTCATCTCCGACCATATTTTAAATTTCATATATGACTTAGAATTAATTATTTATTATAACATGTTGATTAATGTTGGTAATTTTTGTTAAGATTTTTGTAAATATTCACAAAAATGACGTGTATAATTATCGCTTATGTGGTAAACAGTGTGTTTACATGTGACTTAGATTTAATTATTTATTATAAATGTTGATTAAATTTTGAGTTTTTGTTAAGATTTTGTAAACATTCACAAAAATGATGTTGTGTAGAATGGTCGCTTACATGGTAAACTGTAGCTTCTTATTAAAACATACATCCTGGTTTCAGGTGCTAACTAATCACAGATTCAGATTGTTGTCAATACCAACTACAATACATAAACACCAGATACGTTGACAATGGTCCTGTTCCAAAATGTCACGATGGGGCAGCGTGTGGAAGTGAACCTGGGTTGGAACGACGTTAGGGGTGCTGTGTGCTACAAGGGACCATTGTCGGGAAAGCAGGGAGACTGGGTTGGTGTGCACATGGAACGTAAAGGTTTGTGTTCTACTTAAGGAATAAAACCATGTGCTGTTGCGTTTACTGGGTTGAACAATACATTTGGTCTGTTTAAAGTTTGCGAGGAGTCTTTAGAAGGACTCCTCGCAAACTTTAAACAGACCAAATGTATTGTCACCCCAGTAAATGCAACAGCCCATGTTTGTATTACTTGTATTTACACTTCATTTTCTAATAGTGTAAAAAATGTAAATAACCAAATGTGGCGGTAAAATTAACAATAATCTGGTTTTACGTCATTTTGTCACAATTCCTGGAACAGTGACTTTGTGAACTTTAACCAATCAACAACATCGCGCGATGTCACATGTGTCTAATGTATTGTATTGGGATGTAAACTCAATACGTCAAATGGGCATTATGAATTTATGAATTTATGAATTTATGAATTTATAGAAGGTGTAAGTATATAACTTTATGCGTCTGATTTTGATGGGTTTTGGATCCATTTTCTGTTTGTAATGGCAAAGCACTTCATCTATTATTTATGACATTGATTATCAAAGTGAGGAGTTAAAAATGCTCTAATAATGTTGGTAACTCAATTATTTGAACTGAAAAATCAAACATTATTGGCTTTTTTTTGCAGCCAAAATACGTGAATTTTAAACTTAGTTTGCTTTTTTTGCTCATTTAAACCCTACTTTATACCAAATACACATGTTATAAATTCAATAATGCATTTACAAAATTTGAGTTTGAAATCAGGTGATGTAATACTCTTTAGTCACAGAGCTCATCTGCACGTCGGCACTATGTACACACAGGTTGAAGTAACGGACCGAGGTCTATAAATACATTAAATATGCCTAAAAGAATCAATAAATGAAGAAACAAAACATCTATTCAATAGATGGAGTATATGGAGGGAGTAAAAAAAAATGTTTAGCTTATTTTTTTTCTTCATTTATTGTTGCTTTTAGGCATATTTAATGTATTTATAGACCTCAGTCCGTTACTTCAACCTGTGTATGTACAATGAAGAAATGTACACACTCCTAGTTTTATCTTTGATATATTTACATTTTTATTATACCCCCACAATGAGTTGTGGAGGGGGGTATACTGGAGTCAGGTTGTCTGTCCGTCCGTCACTAAACTTAACATCAGAAAAATATGTTATAACTTCTATTTCCTTCATCGAAAATTCATAATTATTTCACCCATGCATTCCTCTAAGGCTCTACTATTATGCTGTGACAAATCCACGACTGTCCAACCCCAGCTGATCCCAAGGTCAAGGTCACATACTTAGTCTCTTTACAAAACTTAACATCAGAGAAATATGTTATAACTTATATTTCCTTCCTCTAAGTACAATCATGCTGTGACAAATCCATGACCCTCTCTAATCCCAAGGTCAAAGTCACAGGCCCACAGACTTGGAAAATATCTACATTTTAGGGGTACCTGGGCCCACGCGGGGGGGTATTCCGTAAGCCTCGCTTACTGACAAATCTAGTTCTATATGGGGCTGTGACTGGAGAAATGGGGCTTATAAGTTTTGTGACAAGTGTAGATTCAGATCAGCCGTGCATCTGCACTGTCTGATCAGGGTCTGCTCTATTCGCAGTTGTATGTGTCATGCTTCTAACACGCAATATAGATCATTGTCAGGCTACAGCAATGTGCTATCGGATGAGGACCTACACTGTTCAGAAATCCCATGAGTTCCATTTCTCCAGTCACAGCCACATACATGTATTTATCCCGACAACACAGTTCGTATGTGTGATGAAACACGGTGCCGTGAAACATTTTTGATATCCTGTCAATACGACCTAATCACTCCATCCCGTTTCCTAAGCCTCGCCAGATATTTTTCCCATTCACGGCACTAACCTACTATTCTCTATATCTTCTTTAGTGGGCAACTGTGATGGCATGGTGGCTGGACGGCGATATTTCCAGTGTCCCGATGGTTATGGGCTATTTGTACGTGCTAACCGGATTCGCTTCATTCCACTACAGAGATGGTATGTTTTCCTGCAGATAAGGGGGGCTTTTAACTAAACTTTGTACGACTAAAATGTTTGTAAGTGCAAAATTATGATAGACTGTAAATTTCACATTAACAATGTTTTCTTGTAAACAATTATTGGATTTACATTTATTGAGCATAGGCTGCATATGCAGCCTATGCTCAATAAATGTAAATCCATTAATTGAAATTTCCAGACAGTTATAAATTTGCAATTACAAACATTTTAGTCGTACAAAGTTTAGTGAAATGGGCCCATAGTTATTATGCTCGCTCTCATTCACTACAACAACATTTGTGAGGTACTGGAGTTGGGTTGTCCGTCCGTCCATCAAAAATGTAACATTGGGGGTGGGGGTATTCAGCTAACATGATACCAGGAAATAACATTTTTAAATAAGTTACCGTAATGGAAAAATAATAGCGATAACACTTAACAAAATCGGACAATAACATGTAAAGTAAACATTTTGTCAAAATAATAGTTAAACCCTTTGACTGCTACTCACAACAATTGTCGTCTGCTGGTGCTTTTATATTGTGTCGTATTTCTCAATAAAAACATGGTTTGACAGCACTTCAGAATCATTTCCAATGGAAATGATTTTGAAGTGCTGTCAAAGCATGTTGTAAATTATTCGAAAGTGCTGTCAAAGCATGTTTTGATGATAAAAATGGAAAATAGAAAATAAACAGTACACTACAAAAAAAATTAACATCAAATTAAAAAAATGGCAGACTAAACCTTAATGTCAGACTAACCCTACGGAGCCCTGCAGGGGACATGGATTTTTTTTATTAAATTTGTTCCCACAAAATAACAATTGTTCCCTCAATTTAACATGTTGTTCCCTCAAATTAACAATTCGTTCCCACGATATAACAATTCGTTCCCTTGAATTAACAGTTCATTCCCACGAAATGACAATTTGTTCCCTAAATTTAACAATTTGTTCCTTCAATTTAACAATTCGTTCCCACGAATTAACAATGAACAAATTGTTATTTTGTGGGAACAAATTGTTAATTCGTTAAATTGAGGGAACAAATGGAATGAATTAAGAAAATAATTCTACGTCCGTATAACCCACACTCATCATAATTAATCAGAATAGCAATGTACCTGATTCAATTAGTCACTCAGTCAATCATTGAATCAAGCTATTGTTTATTGCAGTCTGTACAACAAGTACCGTGTCGTCGCCCGAGAGTCGTTTGTGGATGAACCTCTCTTTGGCTCTACTCCAAGTAAGTTGTCATTAACCCTTACACCGCTATCTTAATTTTCTGTCGTCTGCTGTTTATTTTTCCATTTTTATCATAAAAAGTCTTGTCCTTCACAGTTTCCCAAGCCATTATGTGTCCCATGAACTATATGGCTGTTATCTTGGACACATGCCTACATGTTTCGTAATATCACTGCACCAAAAATATAAGTAAACCTGTCCTAGATTTCCGTATGCAAAGTGCTAATCTATTATAGTATCACCCATATCGGCTGGGCAGTCAGTTTTGACTTATGATGCACTAAAAGCAGAGCTCCAGATAACGTACGTATTTGCTTAAATACCCAATTAAAATTTCCAAAAACTCAATTGAAATCAGAAGTAGTGAGTATCATTCTATCGAAAATTATAAACAAAACACACTACAGCATATTTTTCCATGAAACACATCTTGGTATTTCATTAGAATTGTCTCCAAGGAGACAATGCTAATGAAATGCCAAGACATGTTTTCATTTAGAAGCAAACTATTCAATAATTGCAGTCTGCTGATGTGTAACCAGTAGTGTGATTTTATTGTACCCCATTAACATTTTGAAATACCCAATTGCTTTATAAATGATGGAGTGACAATACTCAATTACTAATTCCTTATCTGTAGCCCTGTAACCTATTGAACAACAATACTTCACAATTCATCCTTTTAATATGCGCAGAGCTGGGTAGGCTGGCGATTCATACCATTACTTAATTACCTGGGCCCGGTTGCTCAAAACATCCGTTAGCTTAACGGACTGTTAAATCCTTAACTTAATGGTTAAAATCTCTGTTTTAACAGAGATTTTAACCATCCTTAACTGAATGGTTAAAATCTCTGTTTTAACAGAGATTTTAACCATTCAGTTAAGGATTTAACAGTCCGTTAAGTTAACTGATGTTTTGAACAACCGGGCCCTGGTATGTCACTAACCAGGCGCGCGGATACAGAAATAATTGCAGGGGAGGTCCTGACACCTAGCTAGGCCACGAAAAAAGTCATCCAACTATTCGAATATTGTAGATTTTCTACTTTTTTTTGCCGGGAGCATGGGGGGGGGGGAGTCCGGACCCCCTGGACCCCCCCTGTATCCGCGCCTGCTAACCTACCATATCAGTTCAGGGGCCCATTTCGCTAACCTTCGTACAACTAAAATGTTCGTAAGTGCAAATTTAGGATCTTCTGGAAATGTCAATTGATGGATTTAAATTTATTGAGCATAGGCTGCATATGCATATTTTAGTCGTACAAAGTTTAGTGAAACGGGCCCCTGGTGCAGGCTCGATCCGTAACCCATTTAACACTACATACCTCTATCTTAATGTTTGCAAGCAGTGTAGATCCAGATGAGCCGACTCGTAATGTGTTGGTGTCTCATCAGTTTCTGCACTATTTGTGGAAATTTTCGGTATTAACCCTTTCACACTACAGACCTGTATAGTGGTATTGGCAAAAAGTGTATATCCAGATGAGCCGGCTCGTGACGAGCCGTCTCATCAGGATCTGCACTTTTTCCAAGTACTTTTCATATTTTTGAGAACAAAAATACCCCGTTTTCATAAATTAACTAGTCTGGATATCATTTCTGTTGCAAAATTTAACATATTAAAATCCATTCCAGTTTCTTGGGTTGAAAGAGTTAAACAACACTTCCTGATGAATAGAATAGTCTGAAAAGTAACATAGAAGAGTCCATTCATGTGTCTTAGGGGTGAAAGGGTTAACCGTACCAAATGTGTATGAATACGGTAACCATTGCAGAGCCAGATGTGACCAACGGGCCATATGACCCCATCCATATCTCTGACCGTTACCACCACAAGGTCACTGGCAGAAGTCTTGATGGTAAGTTATTTATTATCCCCTTGCCGATACAGGGTATGGGATCACATGGTCTATTGTTTACACTGTATTAATTTCCTTTATAAATGGCCATGTTTCAGCCGTTAACATTACGAGTCCGCCAATACCCAATTTAGCAGCATTACGTATGTAGTTAGTCTGAACATTCTGCAGAGAAATATGAATCGGACCAAGTTTAAACAACATTCGATTGTGTCCTATGCTGTTTGTTAGAAGCAGGCCCGGTGTGTCTCTGAATAAATGGTGATCAGTGCAGATCCTGATCAGACTGTGAGGATGCACATGCTGATGTGGATCTACACTGGTCGCAAATGTCATATGCCCCATTTCTTCAGTCACAGCCACATTTTATGCCTTAGTTCATGATTATAAAACATTCTGAACACATTCTCAAGAATTGTATTCTACATCATGTGTCTGTTGCTGAAGAAATAGGGATTATGGGTTTTGCAACCAGTGTAAATCCAGATCAGTCTGTGCATCCGTACAGTCTGATCAGGATCTGCACTGTTCGCATTCCATCAATGAACAACCAGTTAAGCTTCTAACAAGCTGTATAGATCAATGTCAGGCTACATGCAGAGCTCCAGTTAGGGTGCATAATTTGACCAACTTGGCGTGAAATTTTGTTATTTCTTCATAAAAAATGGCAAGTTGGGAGTTCTTTAGAATCGTCTCATTGAGACGATTCTAAAGCACTCCCAACTTGCCATTTTTTATGGAGAAATAAGAAATTTACCTCCAAATTACGCACCTTAACTAGAGCTCTGGCTACATGAGTGTGCTATTTGATCAGGACTGGTCACAAGTCCCATAAACCAATGAAACGTTAGTTTTCAATTTGTTGTGATGCGGATCAGGTCGATACAAACTCTGTAATTTGATCAGAGCTCCAGTTATGGTGCATAATTTGACCAAATATTCAAGGTATTTTTCGTAGTTCTTCGCCAAATATGGCAAGTTTGGAGTTCTTTAGAATCGTCTCAAAATAGTCGACCGAGCGTGATAGCGCTAGGGAAGACCGGGGGCACCCCCCCCCCCACCTGAAAAATTTGGAAATCTACATCGCATTTTCTGCGTTCTGGCGCATTTTGGAGCAAAAATATTGACACTGTCACCAGTCACAGACATGATTTCTGATTGAAAATGCATGGAATACATGGCACTTGGCATGAAACGTGCCTTGTAACTTGTAAACAATCTTTACTCGGCGAATTTTAGGGGGGGCGCGCGCTGGATCCGCCCCCCCCCCCCCTGAATTTGCCCATGAGTATTGATGTCCATGTGTATATTGTCTCCAGATATATCAGCCAGGAATGATGGCCATATATGTGCAGTTGTGTGATGAAGCCAACCATTTAATAACAAATCAATCGCTTGTAGATGCCGATGTTGACCTTTTGAAGCGGAAATACTACCCTCTCTCCCACAAGATCAGCAATACGCAGCCTGCAGTGACGATGACTCGGCCAAGATCCGTCATGCTAACCTACACATCGAAGCCCGTCCACACGGAATATGAAATTGAGAACTCGTTCATATCAAGTCCATCTATACCCAAGATACACATGCCATACTCGGCCCTCCATCGCCAAGTCAAACGTGGGTGGGAGAACTCACACTATGTCCGGGAGATGTCGGTGGGGTTTGGCCGCGATTCGATGAAATTGTCACAGTGGAATGACATATCTACGTAGATGATCTCAGAACTATTTTTATCTGACGATAGTTATTGTATATGCTTGATTTTAGATGATGATTTATTTTGTGGTAGATAGATAGTTCTGACTTAGAAATCGATTAAAGGTACATGCCCACTCGGAAGGCACAAAATGTTCTTTATATCAGAGACATCATCTGAGACATTTTCTGGCAAAATAAACATTCATTCCCCATTGCCCCACATATTGATTGGCATTATTATACATTTTATATCAGACTTAAAATTTCCACACTGATATCGGGGACGATAATCGTGTTTCCTAAAAATGTTAATGGACATAGCTATTTATTCTCTGTATTTATTTTTTGATGTGCAATGATCATACTTTATAATTTGTCGAAAATATTATTTTTTTCAGGCGACGCATTTAATTAGTATAAATATATAAAAAATATCATGCTCCATTTGCATATGAAAATAGCCTGATACCACCGCGTGTCACTATCAGTACAATACACATTACTAAATGATTATATCTGTATAGCGGGTACTCGTAATTTTTAGAACTGGTGGAATACTGACACAATTATACACTTATTTAATTCCTATAAAGAACTTTATGTGCCTAATGAGTGAGCATGTACCTTTAAGTGTTCTATTGTACAATATATGGATGAGGAAATTACTGGTTTTGGGACCAATACAGGACCCAGTCCGTCTGCAATGTTATCACATGTTATACCTATAGATTATTTGTATGTGGATATGCACAATTTCCACAGTGTGAGATATTGCGCGACCTCAGGAGCGTAATATCGTTGCGCCGCGTAACGAGTGGGATATATCCACATACAAATCAAATAATCTTTTTATTATATACGTACATCACTCACAATTTATATGCGCCTCACAAATTATACAAAAATATAAATAAAATAAACAAATTTGTTAAATTTAGAAGGAACTATTTTACGACGTGAAATGTAGTTCCAGCACTGAGTTCACCAGACGTCAATATCAAGAAATATTGACATGTAGTTCCAGCACTGAGCTCACCAGACGTCAATATCAAGAAATATTGACATGTAGTTCCAGACGTCAATATCAAGAAATATTGACATGTAGTTCCAGCACTGAGCTCACCAGACGTCAATATCAAGAAATATTGACATGTAGTTCCAGCACTGAGCTCACCAGACGTCAATATCAAGAAATATTGACGGCTTGCATTCCATTGTGTTTCAATGGGAAATAAAGTACGTATATAATACTGTTTGATATGCACTCAACAAACATCCGTTGAACAGCCATCAAAAACATAATAAATAATTGCTGTCTATCGTCATTCTTAGCTTGGAAACTTGTATTTGTTTTATTTTCGTGGACTTCAAATTTGACACGTCACATTTTCATAAATTTACTGTGAGTATAAATCCTAGAAATGCAAAATTTAGAAAAGTAGAAATTTCTGTGTTTTCAACGCTCGGGTTTTGTGTAAATTTGAGCCTGTCCTGACCAAACAAACCACACCAGATGCGTGTAGAGATTGTATTTATCATTTTTAGCTCGCCTGCACGAAGTGCAGAAGATCGTTATATGGCATACCCCCGGCATCGTTGGCATCAGCGTCCACAAACTCAACGTTGGGGTAAATGTTTTATAACTTCTGTTTCCTTTCATGGAACACCTTGATATTTCATACATGCATTCCTTAGATGACCCTCTATCATGCAGTAGCAAATCCATGACCCACCACCCAACCCTTACCCTAAGGTCAAGGTCACAAACTTAGCTTGTTCATAAACTTAACGTTGGGGTAAATGTTGTGTAACTTGTTTCTTTACAGGGAACGCTTTGATATTTCATACATGCATTCATCTGATGATCCTCTATTGTGCTACAGCAAATCCATGACCCACCCCCACCCATTTCCCCAAGGTCAAGGTCACAAACTTGGCACATTCATACATGCATTCCTCATGTGAATAGCTATCATGCTGTAGAAAATGACAAACTTAGTGCGTTCATAAACTTAACGTTGGGTTAGATTTGTATAACTTCTGTTTCTTTTCATGGCACACCTTGCTATTTTATAAATACATTCATTTGATGACCTCTATCATGCTGTAGCAAATCCACGACCCACAACCCAGCCCAGACCCCCCCCCCCCCCCCCCCCCCAAGGTCACAAACATAGTGCGTTCAATAACTAAATGTTGGGGCAAACTTCTGTTTCTTTACAGGGAACGTCTCTTCTGTTTCTTTACAGGGAACGTCTTGATATTTCTTATATACAGTTGTCTGATTTAATAGTGCGTTCATACATAAACTTTACGTTGGGGTAAATTTCTTATTACTTCTGTTTCTTTTCTTGGAACACCTTTATATTTTATGCATGCGTTCATCTGATGACCCTCTATCATGTTGTAACAACTCCACAACTCTGGATCCACTCATTGCCCCACTCATTGTTGTCTTCTGACAACTCTTGTAAATCATTGCTTCTTGCTGCAACACAACTTGCCCATATGATAATTGCATTACTTTTTAGTGTAAATCTTTCTCAGGGTTCCCGCGGGGCCTTGAAAGGCTGGAAAAGCCTGGAATTTGACAAAATGCCATTCAAGGCCTTGAAAGTACTTAAATTTAAAAGACCGGCCTTGAAAAGCCTTGAAATCGGGCAATATCGCCAGCTGCAGCAACATCGCAAAACCCACAAAAAAAACGGTAGAAATTTAGCATGTTTACGGTACCGTAATCAGCTGATCAGAGTGCATTGCGTATCATTCGGAAGCCTCGGATGTTTTCCCTACGAGCCGTGCGTCATTTGTGTATCGGGTTTCCTGAATGGCTAAGTTACAGTTGCAGCTATCAGCTAAACCAATCAGAAGCTCTCTTACTATTTAGATCGAGCATGCTGCATTGTAAACAGTTTTCTGAAATTCCGTGACAAAATGGGGAAGTGTTCTTTCCAAGAAATCTGGCTGAAAAACGCAGATTATAAAGACTGGCTTTTACCAGTTCCTGGAGACCAATTCTCGGCACGATGTTCGTCTTGTCAAAAAACATTCAGCGTCTCAAATATGGGGGAATCTGCTGTGCGATCGCACAAAAAATCAGAGAAACATACTAAATCTGTGAAGGACGTTAATCACTAATCACAATACGAAAATTAACTTTGGAAGTTCTCAACAGTCGTCTTCTACTAGGCCTACCAGCGTGAATGAATTTGCAGAAAAGGCATCAGAAATTCAAGCTGCTGAGATAATTTGGGCCACAAAATGTGTTCAGGGGTTGATGTATCGGACCGATGCAAAAAAAAAAAAAATTCATAAAAATACCCCACCCACTATTTTTGTAAATAGGTGATACCTATGTGACGGGATTCAAAGCATCCTATCACAATTTGTTCATAAATTTTATGACATCACTATGCAATAAACTTAGGCCATTATACATTAATAAAATGTTATCCCTAGCTAGATACATCGAGAAGCCTGGAATATTTGTTGCCAGTCACTTAATTTTGTCACAATTACCCATGTCGGCTAAGGGCCTTGAAAAGCCTTGAATTTGAAAATTTTGGGCCTTGAAAAATGCAAAAAAACACCGATAAATGGCCTTGAATAGCATTGAATTTCACAAATGTTCATCTGTGGGAACCCTGTTTCTTTTCACTACCAAATTTGTTACGATAGTTTTCTGTATTCAGAAACACTTTGTGTATGTTTTATGTGGAGACAAAATACTGTCATTTATCCTTGTTATCTAATAGCGAACTGTGATTGATATATGTCCGTCCAATTACCATTTTCGCCATGATTTGTGGCCGAGACAGGAGAAATCGGGCTTATGGGTTTTGTGACCAGTGTAGATCCAGTGTAGATTGCAATGGCAAACATTGCAGATGCAGATCAGCCTGCGCATCCGCACAGTCTGATCAGCATCTGTGGGTGGCAGGTGGGAGCACGCGATGGGTAATTTAACGATCGGGGTTCATCCTTACCTGAATTCCGACTGGAGACCTGGTTTGGCCCTCACATACGTCTTTGGCATTTTGTATGTGACAGTTGAATCTGGTTATACCCCTTATGTGAGTATTACGATTATTCGTAATCCTATTTTAGGGGAAGGGGCCAAGTGACTTTGGTGTGGTATGGACCTGCCACCAGGTCAGGTTATTCTAATTTCAGGGCTGAATATATTGTTTCTCGATGTAAATATTCAGTTCTGATTTTGGAATTTTCCCCCCAATGCAGCAGGTTAAAACGGGATCGAACCCGTTTGCCCGGCCTTACATGACCTTAGCTGTTGATAGGCCGTTAAACACCAATAAACAAACTGATCATCATCTGCACTGTTTGCCATTGCACCATTGAAACATCTGTGATTCTACTAACATGCAATATAGATTGTTATCAGGAGTGTGCTACTTTTTTATCAGTGGCCACACTGGTCACATATTCCATAATCCCCATTTATCCAGACAGAATGGTAAACATTGTAGTGAGTTACACTCCAGTGTATCATGCGTTCAACTACAATACTTGTGTAGTCTGATAACAAGGTGTATGATCACGTGGTACATGTACTAACAACAACAACAAGTACTGAACTTTCGAGAATCCATATGATTCAAAGTACGTATTCTTTTATAGTGTCCTTATTACGTAACGGATTTTGATGAAATATGGCGCATCAAACGCGTCTTGTTAAGCTGCATTTGATGGTCTCTGTATTTTCGCAAAAACGACATAAGTCTGTGCCAAACTCCCTGGACCACCAAATGAAGCTCATGAAGACGCGTTTGCTGCGCCATATTTCATCAAATCCGTTGCATATTAAGGAAAATATCAAATAATACTTATTTGGAGAGGGCGATGTTGTTGTTGTTGTTGTAACCACGTGATCATGCACCTTGGATAAGAATATAATAAAAATGTTTTCTGAGTTATACTCCAGTGTAACATGTGGTCAGCTAGAATACTCCTGTAGTCTGATAACAACATCAAGTTTTCATTAGCCAGAATAGAAATGTGATGGTGATCAATTTAGCTCCTGATCATACTGTCTGAATGTGCAGACTGATCTGGATCTACTTTGGTCATAAAGACACTAAGTCCCATTTTGTATCATTTCCTGAAAATGCAGTTGTGCATCTTAAAAATGGCTTCTTTATGCAAAAAGTATCAATTGACCGTGGCAATACGAGAAATTAGATTATTAAAATTTCAATATGTGAACTATAACTAACTTATTAGTTGCCCCACCCAATCGCGGGCGCCTGTCTATTAGAATGAAGCGCTGCCCACAAATGTATTTTCAACAACGATGCTATTACATGATTGGCGGTGTGACACATTTTATCTGTTATAATGTAATATGTTACCTTGACACTATTCCACAAGATAATATATTATTTTTGTGATAGTTAATACTCTTATTTGTTTTCGTGGGAATATTTCTTCCAAATAATGTTTCGAAATAATTAATTTCAGTAGTACGATGTTACCATTCAATCTGCTACAATTTAAAGGCACTGTGTCTCAGATAGTATCTTAAGATATTCAATATGTGTATTGTTGTGTCATGCGCTGCTAATCACCTATATTAACTAATCGCACCATTTCATTTGATTGCAATGGGTGGTGGTCGGGCGAATGAGACGGCGTAAATTAATGGTATGGGTTCCTCCTTATAGGAATCACGATTTGCCTGGTTTGGCCCTCAGGTACGTTTTTATCTTTGGCTCTTTAGTTACCTGGGAGTTGAATTGGGTTATTGCCCATTATAAAAGTAGTAAGATTATTACTGATCCTACTGCTTTTGAAGCCCCGTGCAGGCACCGGGGCGGGATCAACTGATCCTGAGAATAGTGCTGCAGTAGCCATTGCTTGTCGTAAAAGGCGACTAAACTGGCTTAACGATTGGGTTCATACTTTCCGGAACCCACTATACCGGATTTGGCCCTCATGTGCATTTTTGGCTTTCTTGTATGTGAGAGTTGAGTCGGGCTATGCCCCATATATAAAAGTAAGATTAGCGCTAATCCTATTACTTTTAGGGGATGGGATAAATGATGCTGGTGTGGCGAGGGCCTGGCACCAGATCAGGTTGTTCTAATTTCAGGACTGAATATATATTTTGATTGTAAATATTGAGTTCTGAAGTTGGGATTTACCCCCCTTGGACAGGTGGATACGGGACTCGACCCCGTTGACCCGTCTGCGTGTAGACTCCCTGAGGCTTGTACCTCTATGTCAGAAAAGCGGACGTTAAACCCTATTCACTCACTCACTCACTCCTACTGCTTTTGGGAGGGGGCCAAGTGATTCTAGTGTGGCGAGGACCTGGCATCTGATCAGGATTATTCGGATTTCAGGGCTGAATATATAGTTTTGTTGCTTGTAAATATTCAGTTCTGATTTTGGGATTTCCCCCCGATTTGTACTTGTACAGGTAATATATGGGATTTAGTACTAAACCCATTGACCCGGCCTTAAATGACCTTCGCTGTTGATAGGCCGTTAAACACCAACAAACAAACAAACATTTGATTGCATTCCCAAACTTTGCGTTGTGTTCAAGTATACACCATCAGAAACCGTGATAAACAATAATAAGATAATTTTGTTATGCATTTTCAAATACACACACAAGTGATGTACATTTTTTGCTTTCATGTACGTGCGAGTTGAACCTGGTTATGCCCATTATAAAAATAGTAGGATTTGTACTAATCGTATTACTTTTAGGGAGTGTGGCTAAGTTACTTGGTGTGGTAAATTTCAGGGCTGAATATATTCATTTTTTTATGCAAATATTCAATTCTGCTTTTGGGATTTTCACCCACATCTGTACAGGGAAATCAGGATTTTTTCCTGTTGACCCAGTGGGTGGCAGGTGGGAACATGAGATGGATAATTTGACGATTCCGGTAAGGATGACTCCTGATCATAAAATAGACCTGATTTGGCCTTCATGTACGTCTTTGAAATTCTTGTCTGTGAGGGTTAAATCTGGCTTAATATACCCGTTGTATGAAAAATATTATTTATTTGTAATCCTATTATCTTTAGGGGAAAGGGCCAAGTGGTGTGGTATGGACCTGACACCAATTCAGGTTATTTTAATTACAGGGCTGAATATATATATTTTTTATGTAAATATTCCGTTCTGATTTTGGTATTTCCTCCCCGATGCAGCAGGTTAAATGCGGGATTGTTCCGTTGGCCCGGCCTTAAATGACCTTAGCTGTTGATTGGCCATTAAACACCGACACAAATTTGTCTGTTAAACGCCATTGAACATAAAAACATTATATACTGCCCCTATGGTTGAGGGGAATATTGTGGATAATCTCCAAGAAGAAAAATGCTTGTTGACTGGAGAAACCGCCATATTGTTCAGGATTTTTCTGATTTCAGGGCTGAATATATAGTTTTGTTATTGTAAATATTCAGTTCTGATTTTGGGATTTTCCCCCCATTTGTATATGTACTTGAACATGTACATGTACTTGTACAGGTAATATATGTGATTTAGTACTAAACCCATTGACCCGGCCTTAAATGACATTAGCCGTTGATAGGCCGTTAAACACCAACAAACAAACAAAACCCGGTGTCTATTACTGTAATACTGCAACAGGAATGACACGCATGGATACCAGCCCATTGTATATTGTCATTTCATTTGCATTCCTTCGCACTCTCGTCTTTCATTTTAGATAAATGCCGAGGCAGTCTGACCAGTATTCGGCTATTTCTGTAATTACGCTTTGGCGACGCGAGGGTAATATTTGTAACATTTCCCTTTAATTTTGCCCGCTGCGTTGTGAAGGGTGCGACATGGTAGAATATTGTTATCATATGATATGAAATTAACCAATGTAATGCCTAGAAATGATAATGAGGTATGAACAAAAAAAAAATGAAATTGTAAACCGGTTACAAAAGCGATGATAGTCTTCTGTATGCTCTACTATAATTTACATTACTGTATACAGTGAAACATCTCTAAACCAGAACTCTGGGAGCTCCCCAGGGTGTCCGGCTTAGAGAGGTTGCACTGTAAATCAGGCAGTTGATAATTCGGAGCCATAGATGTGTGTTATGCGATCACGAACAGACATTATCACCTGAGATAAATGACCAAGATACTCATTAAAAATAAGATCACAGGTGTGTGCCCGGTGTCCGGTTTAGAGAGGTTCCACTGTACCTATAAAAAGGACAAATAACAAAGGATACATAGAAGTTACCTTTATTTAGAAAATTGGAAATGTCGGATCATTTTAAAATATCCATAAATGGGGTAGACTCTGATGTGACAGTTTGTTACTTACTGTCTGTTCCACGTTTTTCTGCCGACAAACTTTTGGCTATTAAACATATTAAATCTAAAACATATTTAAATGTAAGTACTTTTTCACCGATAATCAAAAAGTCGCCCTCCACAAACAATTTTGTTTGATGAAATTCCATCAAATATTGATTTTATAGCGAAAAAACTATTTTCCTATGGGAAAAGAGGTAGAAGCGCTGGGGGAGAAGTCAAAAAACGAAAATTTTGAGAAATTTACTCCGAAACCTAACTAGATAGATTGGAAATGATATAACTAAGAAAAAGTTAGATTTTGGAACTCGGTCCTCAAATAAAAAATATTATTTATTTTTTATTTTTTAGCATCCATGTCATTGTTATTGATTTTATAGTGAAAAAACTATTTTCCTATGGGAATTTATCCCATAGGAAAATAGTTTTTTCACTATAAAATCAATAACAAAAATTGTGGAGGGTGAATTTTTTGTTATTGATGAAAAAGTACTTATACACGTATTTAAATAATTTTAAGATTTAATTAATGTGTTTAATGGCCAAAAGATCGTCGGCAGCAAAACGTGGAACAGACAGTAGGTACCGTGGAACCTCTCTAAACCAATTTCTGTGATCTTATGTTTGATGGGTTTCTTGGTCATTTATCTCTGATGTTAATGTATGTTCATGATTGCAAAGCATGCAAATACGTATCAGAATGGTCATACGCCTGATTTACAGTGGAACATCTCTAAACCGGACACCCTGGGGACCTCACAGGGTGTCCAGTTTAGAGAGGTTTCTCTGTATCTGGATCTACACAGTTATCAAACAATATCATTATAACTGGTCTGTAATGTTGAAATGTTGCAGTGTACTCGTAGTTGCATATAATGCTGTGGAATTTTATCATTACAATATGCAAACAGCAGCTTGGTGTTTTTATCTATTATTGTTATTCTCATGGCCTGATGTTTTAATTTAATGACTTAATGTTGGCAGTAGTTTTCAATTTATCAGGTAACAAGCTTTGTATTGGCCGAATACGTACTGACATAATGTTGTGATGGGCATCGGCGCGATACTAATATCCATCAGGGTTACAACAAATTGAAAACTGAAGTTTCATTGGTCGAACGGCGTCTCATGACGTTACCGAATGAAGTCATTGTAATGACGCAAACGTAAGCAAATCCACATTATTTTCGACGGGAACTGTTTTATATTTGACAATCGGCTAGTATCAACCGTTACCTCATAAATAGAATACCAGCCTAGTGTGAGTTGTTATCAAGTTTATCAGACTCGCCTCAGAAACGGTGGGAATTCCCTCGTCGAGCCTCGGAATTCCTATTAATTTCCTAGCTTTGCCTGATAAACTGTAGGGGTTCCGCCTTATAGGAATCACGAGTTGCCTGGTTTGGCCATTCGGTACGTTTTTATCTTCGGCTCTTTTGTGCTCTTTTTGAATTGGGTTATTGCCCATTATAAAAGTAGTAAGATTATTACTGATCCTACTGCTTTTGGTTAGGGGGGCCAAGTGATTATTCTGGTGTGGCGAGGTCCTGCCATCACAGGTCAGGATTATTCTGATTTCAGGGCTGAATATATAGGTTTTTGTATTATAAATATTCAGTTCTGATTTTGGAATTCCACCCCCCCCCCTCCCATTTGTACAGGTAATATAGATTATGTACTAAACCCATTGACCCGGCCGTAATTGACATTAGCTGTTGATAGGCCGTTAAACCCCAACAAACACACAATCTGATGGGTCCTTTAAATGAGACTTGAAAAGCGAGGCATCGTCTCTATATGATCTTAGCTGTTGCTGAGACGTTAAACGATTTCACCAATCAATCAATACACAGAGTTGTCAATCTGTCTGCCATACTCTGCTACATCTGCGGTTCTTTATTTCCGTCAAATCTGTGGAAGAATAAAAGACAATACAGTGGAACCTGTAAGCCGGACACGCAGAAACCACAGGTTGAAGTAACGGACCGAGGTCTATAAATACATTAAATATGCCTAAAAGCATCAATAAATGAAGAAACAAAAAATAATTACTTTTTTTACTCCCTCCATATACACCATTATAATGGAGTATATGGAGGGAGTAAACATTTCTTCATTTATTGATGCTTTTAGGCATATTTAATGTATTTATAGACCTCGGTCCGTTACTTCAACCTGTGGCAGAAACTTCAATCTGTTTATTATTGATCACTGTCGTTTATATCGAATAATGCTGATTGCTTATTGGGACGGTCATCAGTTTTATCCTGTAGTTTATCCTGTGTGGAAGAATGATTACATACCTTCTACAAGGCTACACAAAATTAATGTTTAGATTCTCATCCCCGCCCGCCCCTAATAAAACGGCCCGCCGAAGTTGTTTTTTTAAATTAAAAAAACATTTGGTAAAATTTACGAGAATGATGCGGTCCGCGTATTGTACCGCTCCCACAGCTTTTTAGCTTGACTATTCGAATAATAGTTAGAGCTTATGTAGTCACACCGGCGTCGGCGTCACCGTCACGCATTGATTAATGTTTTTAGTCAAGCTTGTATATGGAATACTCCTGGCCCTACACCCACCATACTTGGACAACTTCATCTCCTAGTGATGTACATCAACAACCCATGATATATATTTCACCTTGACCTATATTTCCTCTTCAATTACTTACTTAAGTCACCTTGGTTAAGGTTTTTAGTCAACCTTGGATAAGGTTTTTACTCAAGCTTGTACATGGATACTTTTGTTGCATTTCAATACACCATACTTGGACAACCTGTTCTCATAGGGGATGTACATCAATAACCCTGGGTCTTTATTTGACCTTGACCTACATTTCCTCTTCAATTATTTGTTAATTTCCTAGGTAAGGTTTTAGGTCAAGCTTGTATAGGGAATAATCCTGGCCAAACTCCCACCATACTTGGACAACTTCATCTCCTAGGGATGTACATCAGTAACCCCTGATCTATATTTGACCTTGACCTACATTTGACCTTGACCTACATTTCCTCTTGAATTAATTACTTAATTCTCTTTCGTTAAGGTTTTTAGTCAAGCTTGTAGATGGAATACTCCTGGCCCTACACCAACCATACTTGGACAACTTTATCTCCTAGTGATGTACATCAACAACCCCTGACCTATATTTGACTTTCACCTACATTTAACCTTGAATTACTTAGTTAATTCCCATTGGTTAAGGTTTTTAGTCAACCTTGGTTAAGGTTTTTAGTCAAGCTTTCTACATGGAATACTATTATGCATACAGACACCATACTTGGACAACCTTTTCTCATAGCGATGTACATCAATAACCCCTGATCTATATTTGACCTTGACCTACATTTCCTCTTGAATTACTTAGTTAATTCCCCTTGGTTAAGGTTTTTAGTCAAGCTTGTATATGGAATACTCCTGGCCCTACACCCACCATACTTGGACAACTTCATCTCCTAGTGATGTACATCAACAACCCATGATATATATTTCACCTTGACCTATATTTCCTCTTCAATTACTTACTTAAGTCACCTTGGTTAAGGTTTTTAGTCAACCTTGGATAAGGTTTTTACTCAAGCTTGTACATGGAATACTATTGTGCATACAGACACCATACTTGGACAACCTTTTATCATAGGGATGTACATCAATAACCCCTGATCTATATTTGACCTTCACCTACATTTCCTCTTCAATTACTTAGTTAATTCTCTTTGGTTAAGGTTTTTAGTCAACCTTGTAGATGGAATACTCCTGGCCCTACACCAACCATACTTGGACAACTTCATCTCCTAGTGATGTACATCAACAACCCCTGACCTATATTTCACCTTGACCTACATTTAACCTTGAATTAATTAGTTAATCCCCCTTGGTTAAGGTTTTTAGTCAACCTTGGTTAAGGTTTTTAGTCAAGCTTGTATATGGAATACTATTGTGCATACAGACACCATACTTGGATAACTGTTTCTCATAGGGATGTACATCAATAACCCCTGACCTATATTTTACCTTCACCTACATTTAACATTGAATTACTTGGTTAATGTTTATAGACAAGCTTGTATATGGAATACTCCTGGGCCTACATCAACCATACTTGGACAACTTCATCTTCTAGTGGTGTACATCAATAATCCCTGACCTATATTTGACCTTGACCTACTTTTATCCTTGGATTACTTAGTTATTTCCCCTTGGTTAAGGTTTTTAGTCAAGCTTGTATATGGAATACTCCTGGGCCTACAACAACCATACTTGGAAAACTTCATCTCCTAGTGATGTACATCAATAACCCCTGACCTACATTTAACCTTGAATTACTTACTTAATTTCCCTTGGTTAAGGCTTTTAGTCAACCTTGGTTAAGGTTTTTATGCAGGCCGCAGCCACCTTGTTTGTCAAGCTATGTGTACATCGACAACACTCGTAGTCGAGCTATGCTGTTCTCCTACAGCTCTGGTTATGCAGGCCGCGGCCACCTTATTTGTCAAGCTATGTGTACATCGACAACACTCGTAGTCGAGCTATGCTGTTCTCCTACAGCTCTGGTTATGCAGGCCGCGGCCACCTTATTTGTCAAGCTATGTGTACATCGACAACCCTCGTAGTCGAGCTATGCTGTTCTCCTACATCTCCTGTTATGCAGGCCGCGGCCACCTTGTTTGTCAAGCTATGTGTACATCGACAACCCTCGTAGTCGATCTATGCTGTTCTCCTACATCTCTTGTTATGCAGGCCGCGGCCACCTTGTTTGTCAAGCTATGTGTACATCGACAACCCTCGTAGTCGAGCTATGCTGTTCTCCTACATCTCTTGTTATGCAGGCCGCGGCCACCTTGTTTGTCAAGCTATGTGTACATCGACAACCCTCGTAGTCGATCTATGCTGTTCTCCTACACTCTTGTTATGCAGGCCGCGGCCACCTTGTTTGTCAAGCTATGTGTACATCGACAACCCTCGTAGTCGATCTATGCTGTTCACCTACAGCTCTTGTTATCTGAGTGTTTTACGTAGCGCAATACAGCAACCCCGGAACCAGCTCCCTCCAGATTAGCAATTCTTCAATATGAACATGTTATTACAAAACACTATTGCACACAACTGCGCATTGCCGTTCAACACCTCGTTTTAGTATTGCCTGAAAATAAAAAATAAAAGTGTCCCACCCGCCCCATTTCCCCCCAAAATTTGGATGAGAATGTAAACATTAATTTTGTGTCGCCTAATGCCAATAAGTTAACTCACTCTTGGTCTCACCCACGTTACTGGAAAGTGAGACTAAGAGTATCCAAAATATGCACAGGCGTGGGACAAAGAATATGTTGTCAGAAACGAGGCTTTGCCGAGTTTCTGACGACATTGTCTGATCACGAGGATGGAATATCCTCGTCCCACAACCAGTGCTTATGATGGATATTTCTTTGTGCCCCTATATAGAACATATACAAAGAAATCTCACATGGGCGTGACTATAGGGATATCCTTTTCTCGCATACCCAGAGTCCATTTCAATGTTATTTCCGAAGCCACGCCCATGAGGGATTTTTCTGTCTCACACGGCTATCTCACACGGCTGACATGTCACACACTGCCGGAACTACTGTTTGTTTTTGTTTGCTTCCAAACGTCGTCTGCATTGTTTACAAACACACGCTCTCTACACAGTACTGTCAGTAGACAACAATGTCAACAACGTCGCTCTGGATTTGTTATGTAGGCTATTATTTATTTCAGGTTTTATCCAGTTTTATCCAGTTTTATCAAATTTGCGTAAATTTGTGGGACGAGTTGTGTAAGGGGCGTCGGTAATAATTGTTTAATAATCCAGTGATCAAGAATTTCTTGAAAACGGCAACGTGTTGAAATGACAAATGTCCGTCGGAGTGAAACTTTCGGCGGACTGATATTTGCGTAATTGAAGATAGCGTCTCGGAATTGCAATAAATACTCAAAATAAAAACATAAAATGATTCTGTAAACATTATTGTACACATTTGAATCGAGGATATATGGTCTATTTTCAATATTCCACCCTCGTGGTCAGAATATGTCGTCAGAAACTCGGCAAAGCCTCGTTTCTGACGACATATTCTGACCACTCGGGTGGAATATCCTTGTCACACACCGGAGTATATCTGGAATACTCTTAGTCTCCTTTTATATGGGACGTAAATTTCCACTGATATCAGGTGCGATAACCGTGTTTCCTTAACATGCTAATGGACATTACTATTTATTCTCTGTATTTTTTTGATGTGCAATGCTCATGCTTTATAATCTGTGAAAATATTATTTTTTCGGGTGACGCATTTAATTAGTATACATAATTAAAACATGTCATGCCTCATTTGCATATGAACGTAGCCTGCTACCACCGCGAGTCACTGTTCGTAAAATAAATATTACTAAATGATTATCTGTATAACGAGCACTCGTAATTTTTAGAACTGGTGGAATAGTGACACAATTATACACTTATTTCATTCCTATAAAGAACATTTTGTGCCTACTGAGCGGGCATGTACCTTTAAATAACGCATTTAACTACTGGATCATTTTGAGCACGCACAGCATAAATACAGCCGGATTTTACATAACACTGACTGCGTACAAATGTTGCCATTCTCGTACTTGTATAAATCAGGGGCGGATCCAGCATTTGGGGAACGGGGTGGGGGTGTCTATTTGCGAAGGTAACTCTTGCAACTAGGGGTGATATATGTAAACTCCGTGGCTGAACGGGGGAGGGGGGGGGGGGGTTGCAACCCCGGAACCTCCCTCCAGATCCGCCCCTGGAAATATTGGATTTAATTCTATTATATGTTTGTAACTTCAGTCGAAATCATCGACGGTGTTTTTGCGCAATTCTCAGAGTATTGCGCCAACGTGTCTAACATATTTAAGAAACAAATCGGTGTAAGTACCCTAAATATCAGGGATATTTCAAGACGATCCTGAATTTGCACTTACGAACAGTTTAGTCGTAAAAAGTTTAGTGAAACGGCCCCCTGATGCGTGTGACGTATACTACCCACCGTAACTACATGCGACGCTGAGTGTGTTAGCCAGTATACATATGCGACTGTGACTGGCGAAATGTGGCTTATGACATATGTGGCAAGTCTTCCTCCTGCTAGTGAACGATTGTTGCTTGCTTGGTATAGTATGATGATCATCATGGATGTTTCACTGGATGAATAATAAAGCGTGCAGACCTTGTCTGATCTGGGTCTACACTGGTTACGAATGCAGTAATCCCCATTTCTCAAGATGCAGCCACATATTAACGGCTGCTGGTTGAAGATAATCTCTACATCCAGGTTAACAACGTAAATATACAATAACCTGAATTAACCTTACTGCGCAGGTCAACAACGCTCATTGGTACATGTATAGATTTATCACATGTTCGTGGGGTGTTCAAAACGTTACAAAACGTTTCAGTTCACTATTCATTAATACGCATGAAAATACAGTATGCTAATTCAGGGGCTGATCTAAAGCACCCCCCCCCCCCGTTCAGCCACGGAGTTTACATAGATCACAGTTTACCACCAGTTGGAGTCTGAATTTAAATGCCGTAAAACACAGGAAAGTGCAAGAAATCGAACATAGGACAACCCCTAGTTGCGAACGGTAATCGTCTTTCTTGAACACGAACGCAGTGAATGACCATGCACATATTCAGGAAGTTTATTATGTATATACCTACAGGAAAAATATTCTAATTTCAGGGCTGAATATATTTGTTCTCGATGTAAATATTCCGTTCTGATTTTGGGTCTCCCCCCACCCCCACCCCCACCCCACTGCAGCAGGTTAAAACGGGATCGAACCAGTTTCGAGTCCAGTTTCACTTCCTGTAGTGTATGCTATATAGAGTAAATAATATGACAGTAACATTAATACATATTGTGCAAAACGTTCTAAAGGTATGTGTCTACAGCGTGCTACCATCTATTTTCCTCGACACTATGCCCCACACTAGATATCTGATATACCAGATGAGATCTTAAATTATGTACACACAATACATTTCATATTATTAATTCGAGTAATGGTTGCAATCGTAACCAATAAAACAATAATATATATTCAACCCTGAAATCAGAATAATCCTGATCTGATGCCAGGTCCTCACCACACCAGAATCACTTGGGCCCCCTCCCAAAAGCAGTAGGATCAGTAATAATCTTACTACTTTTATAATGGGCAATAACCCAATTCAACTCCCAGGTAACAAAAGAGCCAACGATAAAAACGTACCTGAGGGCCAAACTAGGCAAATCGTGATTCCTATAAGGCGGAACCCCTACCGTTAATTTACGCCATCACATTCGCCCGACCACCACCCACAACTTAATTGGTAATATCCTCGTATTCGAATTTAACGTCAGCTAACGTTTCAATTGTGCATAAGCAAGGTGCATGATCACCTGGTTATAACAACAACAACAGTGGCTGAAAGTGTTGAAATCTTGAAAGTATTATTTAATATTTTCCTTAATATGAAACGGATTTTGATGAAATAGGGCGCAGCAAACGCGTCTTCATGAGCTGCATTTGGTGGTCCAGGGAGTTTGGTACAGACTTATGTCGTTTTGCGATCCGACACGGAAATAGATTCTTCGCAAAAACGACAGAAATTTGGGCGAAAATACAGAGACCACACAATGCAGCGTAACAAGACGCGTTTGATGCGCCATGTTTCATCAAAATCCGCTACATGTACGTAATAAGGACACTATAAAATAATACGTACAATGTACTTTGAATCAGATGGATTCTGGAAAGTACAGTACTTCTTGTTGTCGTTAGTACCACGTGATCATACACCTTGATAAGGGTATGCTATGAAATACAATAAAACAGATGTGTGGTTATGACTGGAGAAATGTGGCTAATGGTACCTGTGACCAGTGTAGCACCTGATCATATAACACACTCTTGTAGCCTGGTAACGATCTATATCGCTCGTTAGAAGCATGACGGTTTAATGGTGCAAATGCGACCAGTGAAGATCCTGATCAGACTGTGCGGATGCACAGGCTGATCTGGATCTGCACTGGTCGCGAAACCCAGAATTCTGGGGCCCGTTTCACTAAACTTCGTACGACTAAAATGATCGTAAGTGTAAATTTAGGTTCGTCTGGAAATTTAAATTGATGGATTTACATTTATTGAGCATATACTGCATATGCAGCCTATGCTCAATAAATGTAAATCCAATAATTGTTTACAAGAAAACATTGTTAATGTGAAATTTACAGACCATCATAATTGTGCACTTACAAACATTTTAGTCTTACGAAGTTTAGTGAAACCCCTTATTACTCTAGTCACAGCCACATATGATACTACTAGGCCACCATAGCCTTCAGCAACAGGCGATATGCATGTGTTAATCTCTGATTGTATTGTGTCTTCGGTGTAACATGCGGGTATTTTGACGTGATCTATTATACTCGTTGTATAAACGTAAGTATATGTTGTAGATAACCAGTCTATAGTATTTATGTAGTTTATTTCATATATGACATAATGTGCGTGTATGTATGGAACACCAGGGGGCAATTTCATTAAACTTCGTGCGACTAAAATGTGCGTAAGTGCAAACTTGTGATAGTCTGTAAATTTCACATTAACAATGTTTTCTTGTAAACTATTATTGAATTTAAATGTATTGAGCATAGGCTGCATAATGAATGTAAATTCATCTATTGCAATTTCCAGACGATCCTAAATTTGCACTTACGAACATTTTAGTCGTACGAAGTTTAGTGAAATGGGCCCCAGAATTCTGGGTTTCGCGACCAGTGCAGATCCAGATCAGCCTGTGCATCCGCAGTCTGATCAGGATCTTCACTGGTCGCCTTTGCACCATTAAACCGTCATGCTTCTAACGAGCGATATAGATCGTTACCAGGCTACAAGAGTGTGCTATATGATCAGGTACTACACTGATACATGTAACAAGTGTATTAGAAAATCGTAGTAAGTCCGAGCGTCGCTAGCATGGTAGGATATTTCACAGGTAACGTTTTATGCTAGGGGATGGTCGTGGTGGGGGACGTTCACGTAGACATCAAAATCACAGATGTCGGAATTAGACAGTTAAGCATTTCCAGAACACGTACAGGGATCCTCCAGATTAGCGGACAAAAATGGCAGTTTTTTTACGGTATATTTCGTAACACAGAAGCTACGGGCACAAACTTTTCACAGAACAATCGTCGGTTCTTGCTTTCTCAACGCATGTAAACTATTTAGCAAAATCATTAATGTGCAGAGTTCCAGACTTAACGGTGAATGAATTCGTGAATTCATGAATGCAGGTATGTGTTTATGAGTCAGGGGCCCGTTTCACTAAACTTCTTACGACTAAATGTTCGTAAGGTCAAATTTAAGATCGTCTGTAAATGTAAATCCAATAATTATTTACAAGAAAACATTGTTAATGTGATATTTACAGACTATCATAATTTTGCACTTACGAACATTTTAGTCGTACGCAGTTTAGTGAAACGGCCCCCAGATCACGGCCAGTGCGTATTAAACCGGAGTGCGTACTCGTATTGCTTCGTTGGAAATCAGGAAGATTGTTTGTTTGAGACTGACCTGTACATGCTTGCGAGATTTCTAATTTGTAAAACGTGCCCAATAGGTTCCATAAGCACAGACCCAAATTGCGAGCACACGTTATAGACATACAGTATATATGTACATGTACGTGACAATATGTCCTAGTTAGATATCATAGTTGCCATGCTCCAGATAAGTAATTAGTAATTGAGTATTTTCACTCCATCATTTCTGAATCAATTCCATGGGTATTTCAAAATTGTAATTGGGTAAAATAAAATCACACTACTATTTACAGATCAACAGACAGCAATTATTGAATAGTTTGCTTCGAAATGAAAACATGCCTTGGAATTTCCTTAGAATTGTCTCCTTGGAGACAATTCTAATGAAATACCAAGATGTGTTTTCATGGAAAATAAGAGAAATATACTATATTTGTGGTCTGTTTATTGTTTTCTGCAGCATGATAAAGGTACCACAAAATTGTTATTGCTTTTTGATACTCGATACTTCTGATTTCAATTGGTTCTTTGACAATTTTAATTGGGTATTTAAGCAAATACACAGCTTATCTGGCGCGCTGATATTTGTATTTATAATTATCAACATATAAATGTGTATGCAATAGTCACAGGACACTTAGATTTGTATTACGTCACGCGCACCTGCTAATTGGCTGGCTCTGACTTACATAATATATCACAGGGGTTTTACCTCCAACGGGTTAAATACTATCAATAAGCAAAGGCTGTGAGTTGTTTTTTATGGAAAAAGAAGAGGTGACCTGAAATAAATACATGTAGGGTTGTATACGTTTACAGTTTGATAAATTCCCTGTGTGTGTAATGTATTTGTTCACAATGCAACTAGCGTTAATTATGGATAAACCAAAATGGACAATTGAACACGTGTTTTTGCAATATATAGGATATACACTCGGTCCTATATATTGCAAAAACACGTGTTCAATTGTCCATTTTGGTATGGTTATATATTATTTGTCACGTGCGTAATTATTGTATTCGCAGAAACAGGTAAGTTTTATTGTGACGAGTAGCTGGCACCAGCTCAGGTTATTCGAATATATATATATATAGACGAGTCTAACGAAACCAGTAGGGTTTAAGGTTTACGTTAAGGACACGTTCTATACCTGATCATCGTTTGATCCAAAGATAATTGCTTTGCAAATGAGATACATATGTATAACATATATGTGCACACTGTCTTGTTACTGTATCCTATATGGCACATGGAGTGGCCAAGTCGGCCATATGTGTGTGTTCCAGCCATCAGCCAGTTTCACCTGATCTGCCGTTTGACAAAGAACTCAACATGTGAAGTAGAACATACGATATAATGTAGCTAATCACATGTAGAACAAGAATTCCGCGGAATCAGATGTCTCGCCTTGTCCCGCCGCCTTGACCTCGAGCCTGGGCCAGAAAGCAATGTTTACTGGCCCGAACATATTATACAAATAATAGAATATCAGATTATATTCTTTGGCTCACTAGTCAATAATTGTTTTATTATATGATAATAGTCCGTATATAGCACTTACGAGCTTATGCTACTAGAAAAACATTGAAAAAGAATTTGAAAAAAAAATGGAAAAGAAAAGTTAAAAAAAAAAAAGGTTTAAAAATTAAAAAAGATAATGCTCGCTACTGGAGCCCATATTTTTTTTTAAATAGTCATGTTTTTATCTACATATCATATCTGCAGAGGTCCACATATTGCCACAATATTGTCAACACAGTTTACGGAAATTTAATATAATAATTTACCTGTATACATTACCTGTAATCATTTACCTGGACAGTTAGTGGTCAGTCTGGACATTTGCACATGCTTGCACATGCACAAGTGAAGGGCTCTCGCAGTCACTATTGTTCGACCGGAGAAGGCTATTGTTCTCTCAACAGGTAAGGTGTACAGAGCACACGATAAAACGGGTCATCATGCATTAATGTTCAGTAGCATAGAAAGAAATAGAGTTGACCTTCACCCTGGAGCCCGGAATTTTGTTTAATAGCCCTATATGCATCTACATATCATATTAAAGGTATGTATAAAGTTTGATGACTGTAGCTGATACGGTGTTGAAGCAATGACCGTAACACGAAAACGTAACATTGAACAATGACCGTAACACGAAAACTTAACATTTAATGATGACGCCGCCGACGCCGACGCCGCCGACTCCGGAAAAGCAAAACCTATATCTCGCTTTCCGCTTCGGGGGCGAGACAAAAACCAGGAGAACGGACACCTATAAACTATATTACACCTAACTGTAAACTATGTCAATTTTTCTGGACAGGTTTGTGCCTGTGTTTTTAACAACATGAACCACCACTATAAATACGTGTTGATTAAGAAGTTTGCTGGAGTTTCTATATATCTTCAAGGATGTCTTTACTATTTCAGTACATCATACAGAGCTCCAGATAAGCTGCGTATTTGCTTAAATACCGAATTAAAATTGCCAAAAACCTAATTGAAATCAGAAGTAGCGAGTATCAAAAAGCAATAAGAAATTTGTGGTACCTTTAACATGCTGCCGAAAACAATAAATAGATCACAAATATAGCATATTTTTCTCATTTTCATGAAAACACATCTTGGTATTTCATTAGAATTGTCTCCAAGGAGACAATTCTAATGAAATGCCTAGACATGTTTTCATTTCAAAGCAAACTATTCAATAATTGCTGTCTGTTGATGTGTAAATAGTAGTGTGATTGTTTTTTACACAATCAAAATGTTGAAATACCCAATTGCTTCAGAAATGATGGAGTGACAATACTCAATTATTATTACTTATCTGGAGCCCTGTCATATGTGTTTGCACAACTGTTACACATCACTGCTGCCCTCAATACAACATTAACATTTTGATTTCACAGCTTCACTTAAACACTTCGCATGTTTTTTAACACAGTTTGCCGGACATTCATTATGCCGCCAGGGGCGCCATTTTCTTGCTACAGACTACGTTTGACGAGAATATTTGCTTGATTTCATGTTCTTCAACCGGTCTTTTATAACACTTCTGTATTATGTTGACGGATTGCTTTTGACAGCGCGCATGAATTATGTAATTGATTTAGTTTGGTTAAGGCTACAAAAAATTAATGTTTAGATTCTCATCCCCGCCCGAGCCTAATAAAACGGCCAGCCCAAGTGTTTTTTTATTTAAAAAAAAATGTATATTATTTTTTTTATTTTTTAAGTTAAAAAACATTTGGTAAAATTTACGAGAATGATGCGGCCCGCGTATTATACCGCTCCCACAGCTTTTTATCTGAGTGCTTTACGTAGCGCAATACAGCAACCCCGGAACCGGCCCCCTCCAGATTAGCAATACTTCAATATGAACATGTTATTACAAAACACTATTGCACGCAACTGCGCCTTGCCGTTCAACACCTCGTTTTAGTATTGCCTGAAAATAAAAAATAAAAAATAAAAGTGTCCCACCCGCCCCATTTTCCCCCAAAATTTGGATGAGAATATAAACATTCATTTTTTTGTTGCCTAAGCCTACAGACCCTGCGCGTGTGGCGTATATTACGCACCGTGAATAATTCGGGACGATTGTGCGTCACCATTTTGTTCTATCGATCAGGCGTCAGCTGATCACAGCTAGTGTGTGCTACTCAAGACGGTCAATACACTATACCGTATGACGGGGGATTACAGTCATATACCAGCGTCTAGAGGACATATAACGTGCTAATTCGCGGATGTTGTGTCGTTTGCTTTTTATTGTACATACAGTACATGTCGTCTACGTTTTCATTGTACCGACAGTACATATAACCGCCTGCGTTAATCTTGCCAAAATCATCAACGTTTCTGAACATCTATTGGCAATGCCAACTCGCGATGAAGCAAACAATTTGATTATCTAAGCCTGAACTGTAGCACAGCTCAGGCTCAACGGATCAAGATGCTTGATTTCCAGCACAGTATTCAAGTATTTTGAAATAAAGAAATTGACAAATACTGGCAAGATAAGCGCAGGCGGTACTGTACTACATGTAGTAAAGACGTGATAATTAAACCTGATGACGGGAGGATGTTGGGTCGTTGGTCACTTCAATGCACCAGCAGCATTTTCATCACAATTGCAAAGTTTACTTATTTTGCTAAGTACACTTTGAGGGAGATCGTTACATTAAGGATACATTTATTAATTTTTATTATACGGAATTTATTACATTATCACAGCCATTTTGGCTGTGATAATGTAATAAATGCAGTATAATAATTATGCATACGTTTAATCATCAAATGTATGCAGTCGTTATATGTAGTTCTATATAAAATAATGCATTTTGGGAAAAATAAATGACTACTCCCTCAAAGTATACTTAGCTAGATAAGTATGCCCAGCACTTTTTGTGAAATCGACTACAGAATATGTAGTGTAGATGCTTTTTGATGAACTCTGTGTTTTTGGACATCAACCGTTTCTTTTCACTGACAAATACTCGTAAAATTGAATATGTATACTATAATGTTTTAAGTTACATGTATAATGAACCTACTGTATATACATGTAGCGGTAGTAATCATTGAGGATTTTGTATTCATGCTAAGTTTGGGTCAACACAACCAGGTATGTTTATGTATACACATGTGCCATGCTTATTTTCGTAGTAATACTCATTTGTAATTATTTACGGAAATAACAACTTACGTATATGATGTGGTTGTGTCTGGGAAAACGCGGCGTATGAGATGTGCGACCATTGTCGTTCCACGGGCCTGTTTCATAAACTTCGTACCACTAAAATGTTCGTAAGTGCAACATTATGATAGTCTGTTAATTTCACAATAACAACGTTGTCTTGTATACGATTATTGGATTTACATTTATTGAGCATAGGCTGCATATGCAGCCTATGCTCAATAAATGTAAATCCATCAATTGAAATTTCCAGACGATCCTAAATGTGCCTATGCATATACAGCCTAAGTTCAATAAATGTAACTCCATCAATTGAAATTTCCAGACTATCTTAAATTTGCACTTACGAACATTTTAGTTGTACGAAGTTTAGTGAAACGGCCCCCAGGTCAGCCTGTTCATACGCACAGTATGAACACGCACTATAGGCCGGTATTAGGCTACAAGAGTGTGCTATTTGGTTAGGAGTTGGTCACACATCTCATATGCCCTATTTATCCAGTCACAGCCACATACGTATGTCTCGTCATCATATGCAGTATTTGTGTTATTATATATATAATATACATATACAACGGTTTGCGTTTTCTCCAGTGGCTGGTTTCGTTCTTCCTTTTCGCAATCTATGCTGAAAAATCGATACAATGCGAAAACAGATGCTCCGCGTTTAAATAGTTTAAAAGGCCGGCAAACTTCATGCATCGCGTTGCGACCTAACATACAAGGTGTATGATCACGTGGTACTAACAACAACAACAACACGTTCTGAAACTTTCAGAATCCATCCGATTCAAAGTACGTATTCTTTTATATTGTCCTTATTACGTAACGGATTTTGATGAAATATGGCGCATCAAACGGGTCTTGTTAAGCTGCATTTGGTGGTCTCTGTATTTTGGCAAAAACGTCTGTCGTTTTTGCGAAGAATCCATTTCCGTGTCTACCGGCATTAGTCTGTGCCAAACACCCTGGACGATCAAATGCAGCTCATGAAGACGCGTTTGCTGCGCCATATTTCATCAAAATCCGTTTCATATTAAAGAAATTATCAAATAATACTTACTTTGGAGTAGGCAAGATTTCAACACTTTCATCCACTGTTGTTGTTGTTATAACCACGTGATCATGTGCACCTTGTTACATATGTTTAAAGCCGAACTCCCTGGACGATCAAATGCAGCTCATGTAGATCTCGTTTGATAATATTATACATGTATCAGCAGATGCACACATTTCTAAACATTTTCTGTAATTTGTCTCAGTTCTCATCAAATGTTTATGTAAGGTCATGTAAGGCCGGGCAAACGGGTTCGATCCTATTTTAACCTGCTGCATTGGGGGGGGGGGGGGGGATATGCCAAAATCAGAACGGAATAGTTGCATTAAAATATATTCAGCCCTGAAATTAGAATAACCCGACATGGTGCCAGGTCCATACTACACCGAAGTCACTTGGCCCCTCCTCCTCAAATAGGATTATGAATCGTATAATAAGGTGTATAACTAGATTAAACCACAGGCGATTGAAGTTCCCTCTCCACATTCAGAGCCCTCCCCCCCACCCACATATACTATTATAAATGTAGTCTATATACGTACTAGTCGGACCAGATTGATTTATCTAAGGGGCTATGTGGTTCAATCGCCTGTGATTAAACTTTCACATACAAAATGCCAACGACATATGTGAGGGCCAAACCAGTAACCTATTTCTCCAACATTGCAAAGTATACTTTTCTAGCAAAGTATTCTTTGAGGGAGAAATTTTCAATTTTAGGATAAATTTATTAATTTTTATTATACTGAATTTATTACATTATCACAGCCATTTTGGCTGTGATAATGTAATAAATTCAGTATAATAATTCTGCATACTTTTAATCATAAAATATATACAATGGTTAGTTTTATATGAAATAATGCATTTCAGGAAAAATAAATGATTACTCCCTGAAAGTATACTAGATAAGTATACTTTGCAATTTTGATGAAATCGGCTACAGGTCTCCCGTTGGAACTCCGATAAGGAAAATTACCCATCGCATGCTCCCACCTACCACCCACACACTTTACGTCTATGGCTCGGGGCATGTGCTGGCGTACACGTGTCTATGGATGTGGTTGGGGTATTTTTAAAACCTTTCAACCGCGGGTGCAGCGTGTATATGAGCGATATATATTCCTAAGCCTCGCCAGATATTTTTTCCCATTCACGGCATTAACCTACTATTCTCTATACATACAAAAGTATACAAAATTCGTCACTGGGCCCATCGAAATACGCGCCACACTGTGGACTTGTTCATAACATCATGACGTCATCAGTTTCATCATACTCGCATGCGGGGGGAAATGTGCAAAAAACAATAGCACAATGGACGCTAGAGAACGTGAAAACATGCAGATGTTGTATATTTTCATTGTTACATGTACACTGGGATAGAGATATAGGTAAATCATGTAATTGTTTTCATGCTTTTGAATCATGATTTGGCCTCCTATAAGAGTAATATGGTTATTCTTAATTCTATTACTTTTAGGGGAATTGTCAAGTGACTGAGTGTGTGGTATAGACCTGTAGCCTATTTCACCAACATTGCAAAGTATACTTATCTAGCAAAGTATACTTTGAGGGAGAAATTTTCAATCTAAAGATAAATTTATTAATTTTTATTATACTGAATGTATTACATTATCACAGCCATTTTGGCTGTGATAATGTAATACATTCAGTATAATAATTCTGCATACTTTTAAAGGTACATGCCCACGCAGCAGGTTACACTGTACTACTACTTTTCATGTTCTGTCATGCCTTATATGAGCCATTTGTCTACCCACTCACGAGTTAGTTTTAATTACGGCGCGTGTTAATTGGTTTTAAATCGCATTTTATATGCCACGACCAGAAAGGGTATTTTCCGACCTCGTGCTATTTTTACCAACACGCGTCACGTGACACGGTCAATCATATCACATATTTGACATGCGCAGTGAAGTATCAGAAGTTGAGAAGAAAAATCTCTGTTCGAGTCCAAATCTAAATCTCCACGTAACTCTTTCCATTTGGTGATCTGGTCGCCAATATTAACCACTCTCTCTCTCTGTACTGCCTGTCCCTCAGATATTTCGTCTTTTTTTTTGGCCGACGCCGTTTCATACAATTTCCGTCCTGGACGTTTCGACATGTTGATTTTCTTGTTTACATATTGGGAAGCCTACTGACGCGCGTAGTATACTGCGCATGCGCACCGCAAGCCGTGATGCGAAGGTCGTCGTCCCCGCACATTATCAAAATAGATTGTTACCGCCGCGCGTCGCTAACAGTAAATTGATAATTAATAAATGATTATATTTGTATAGCGGGCACTCGTAATATTTAGAACTGGTGGAATAGTGACATAATTATACACTTATTTAATTCCTATAAATAACATTTTGTGCCTACTGCGTGGGCATGTACCTTTAATCATCAAATATATGCAGTCGTTAGTGCTATATGACATATATATTCGGGAAAAATAAATGATTACTCCCTCAAAGTATACTTTGCAATTTTGATGAAATAGACTACAGGTACCATGTCAGCTTATTCTAATTTCAGGGCTGAATATATATATTTCGTTGAAATTGAAACCCGTAATGCAGCAGGAGGTTAAATGCGGGATCGAACCCGTTGTCTCAGACTAAAATGTCCTTAGCTGTTGACAGGTCGTTAAACACCAACACATCAATTCTGTCGTACATGCTTACATGTGTGACAGAACACCATTCACACATATTGGACTGTTGAAAAACTTTGAGTAGAAATGTGTTCCCAAAACTTCGTACGACTAAAATATTTCGTAAGAGCAAAATTAATACTTTTAAATTTATTGATTTACATTTATTGAGCTTATGCATATGCAGCCTATGCTCAATAAATTTAAATCCAATAATTGTTTACAAGAAAATATTGCTAATGCGAAATTTACAGATCATAATTTTGCACTTGCGAACGTTTTAGTCATACGAAGTTTAGTGAAACGGCCCACTGGTATACTAGTAACTGCGAAATTCAATTACACTCATAATCCCGTACGGTCTGTGCCATAATTATTGTACAAGCGTATGAGAAGTGTCACATATTGCAGGGTGTGTGAATGTGGCGGGGATGTTCGGGCCTGGACCGTCGATGGCCGGTCGTGGTGCTGGTGGCCGTATACACGGGTATTGTCGTGCTGTCGTCCACATCGTACATGGCCGGTGTGATATCACTGGCCCTGCTGGAGAAATACGGCGGCAGCACGGGCAGGATATCTCTCGCCGGCGCCCTCAATAGCGGGCTGTTGTGCCTGCTCGGTATGTACCTGCACGCACAGTCATTCGGCATGTTTCGGCTTTCATCGGTATAACTCTATATATATGAACAAGGCTTCTAACGTTGGTCGGACACGACCTCGTATTATAACATATTCTGCGATTTTGTTAACGCTAATGTGAATATTTTGGCTGAAAGCGCACATGTTCATTTGAGAATTATTGTTATCTTGCTAAAATGACATAGAACATATTTATGCAAATAATATCAAATTACAGCTCCTTTTCCTAGGTAGGACACAACCTCGTATCATAACAAATGAAATAATGTGTTTAAGGCTCTAACGTCAATATTGTAGTGGCAAGTTCATATGATCATTTGAGAATTATCGATGTCCTGCAGAAATACATAGAATGCATAAACAATTACGAGACCGTGTCCGACCAAAGTTAGAAGCCTTGTCTATATATATAATTATATATAGTAATACCGATGAAAGCTGAAACACGCCAAATGCCTGTGCCTGAACGGACCATTGATAAGGTATATGCGGATGCGGTACGTGAGTTTTGCAGCGTTACTGCCCGCAACTACTGTTTGTTCCACAATTTTCCTATTGGAATTCAATAAGGGGAAAAAATCAGCTGGCGAACACTAGCACCAGTATTTAAATTGTATTATATACATGTACATATGTTCGTTTCCCATTGAAACACATTGTAACGTAAGATTGCGAGATCGCGAGATTGCGAGATCGCGAGGCGAGATTGCGAGATTGAATCTCGCATTTTCGCCTCGCGATCTCGCCTCGCGTTCTCGCATTCTCGCGATCTCGCCTCGCGTTCTCGCGATCTCGCGATCTCGCCTCGCGTTCTCGCAATCTCGCGAGCTCGTGTATAAGTCAAGAGAGCGAGAACGCGAGAATGTAACGTGACACTAACAGGACACCGTACGCTGCGGAACTCGTGCATATATCCACATACAAATCAAATAACCTATAAATATTGCATTGTTCTTTTTGACAATGTCTCTATATAACATACACTGTAACAGTATAATGCCGTGACATAAGTTTACAAGTCCGGGTTATTTTCGACGAAAACTAGTTTACCTGCTAGCATGTATTGTAACCTGATAAACAGGGGGCCGTTTCACTGAACTTCGTATGACTAAAATGTTCGTAAGTGCAAAGTTAGGATCGTACGGAGATTTCTATAGATGGATTTACATTTATTGAGCATATGCTGCATATGCAGCATATGCTCAATAAATGTAAATACAATAAAGAAAACATTGGTAATGTGAAATTTACAGACTATCATGAAGCTGCCCTTACGAAAATTTTAGTCGAACAAAGTTTAGTGAAACGGCCCCCTGTTTATCCGGTTACGATATATGCTAGCAGGTAAACTAGTTTTCGTCGAAAGTAACCCGGACTTGTAAACTTATGTTACGACATTATACTGACGTCATTCGGTAACTTCACGTGTTCAACCAATTAAACGCCAGTTTTCTTTTCTCGTTAACCCGGATATTTGTATCAGGTCAATGCCTGATACAACATTAACCCATTTCATGCTGAGGATACACCATATTGTTTGTGGAAAATCCTAAATATTATATTTATATGAGCTCAGAAATATATGTCGTGACCATCATTTGAACCGTCTCAGCGAGACGGTTCAAATGAGTGGTCACAACATATATTTTCATTGAGAAATAACAAAAATAAAAATAAAATATTTTAAAAAATTTCATACCCATAAAGGTGTATTCCGAATGTAATGGGTTAAGTTATCAACCAATACGCATTCGGATAATACAAAGCTGACTACCTGATAAACTAAAACATACCAACCTAATATCTGTGTATAACACAATTTAGCAGGCTCTGTTCGGCTAGACACGGAATTCCTACGCGTTTCCTAGCATTACCTGGTAAATTTGGTATCAGAAGATACTAGCCTGGTATTCTCTACACTACCTCATGCGCAAATCCTGCCAATATTTGTGATTTTATTTATTTCAAAATACTTGAATATTGTGCTTGAAATCAAGCAGCCTGCTTGCCATTGTCAATATATATTCAGAAACATTTATAATAGTGGCAAGATTAACGCAGGCGTTTGTGTATATATTTCTTCCATTCCACAGGCCCACTGGCGAGCGTGGTGATGAACCGATTCAGCTGCCGAGTGTCTATCTTCACGGGCGGCTTTCTCGTGTTTATCGGTCTCCTCGCCAGCGCATTTGTGACCAGCCCGGATCTACTTCTGCTCACCTATGGTGTTGTCGGAGGCAAGTGAGTTCTGCACGGTCACCTTGTACGAACTGTAGACCTGTCGTAGTTTAACCCTTAGACCGCTACATACAACAATTGTCGTCTGCTGTTGCTTTTATATCTTGCCTTATTTCGCAATAAAACTTGGTTTGACAGCACTTCAGAATCATTTCCAATGCTGTCAAACCATGTTGTAAATTATTCCAAAGTGCTGTCAATGCATGTTTTTGTGGATAAAAATGGAAAATAGAAAACAACAGCAGACGACAAAACATTAAGATTTCGGTGTAAGGGTTAAGCACAATTTATTGCATAAAATGGGGCATTCACAGTGTAATAACACAGTGTAATAAAATCGGCTACTGGTATTAAATACATGATATTAAATCATAAATAGTGTTAGATTATGTATATTGTCATTTGTAAAACCAATTTTATGCAGAAAGTGTGAAAAAAACCGATGAACATATTATTATGAAGAAGCAAAAAAAGACTTGTATACAGAGCCTCGTGGTGGATGATGGTTATTTTGTTATAATTCCAGCACACACATATTTACACAATTCCCTAACATTTGATTGGCCCGTAGCAAGTCTCTGTCCAAAATTTATATCCCAGTAAACACCCACAGGTGCGCTGTCAGTGCTGTCAATGTAAACAAATGGCTGCCGTCTGTCAAAATAAACACATTTTCTTGATGAATTTATTTCAAATGCTGGAATTATAAGGAATTAATGGCCTTTTGTGGAATTTATCGGGGTATAAACTTGGAAAAGTCGCGGGAATACTGGACGAAGGCCTGCCTTTTAAGGCCTTCGTCCAGTATTCCCGCGTCTTTTCCAAGTTTATACCCCGATAAATTCCACAAAAAGGCCATTCATTCCTATAATACAGTGTACGAGAGGTTGCCCTTCTCATGGATACTTAGACCTCAGAACGCGGGAAACGTGAATTCTCGTCTACAGTTGTTTTATGGTTTGTATTTGTTCTCAATAACAGCACGTTGAATATATATTGCTGTCGCCATGTTTTGATAACAACAATGGAAAATAAAATAATAACTGGCAGACGACACAATTTAAAGGTACATGCCCATTCAGTAGGCCCAAACAGTTCTTTATATCAGAGATATCATCTGAGACATTTTCTGACAAAATAAACATTAATTCACCATTATCCCACGTATTGATTGACATTAGTATACATATATATTATATCAGACGTAAATTTCCACACTGATATCGGGGGCGATAATCGTGTTTCCGTAAAATATTAACGGATATTACTATTTATTCTCTGTATTTATTTTTTGATGTGCAATGATCATACTTTATAATATGTCGAAAATATTATTTTTGCAGGTGACGCATTTAAATAGTATAAATAATTAAACAATAGCATGCCTCATTTGCATATGAAAATAGCCTGATACCACAGCGAGTCACTATCAGTAAAATAAATATTACTAAATGATTATATCTGTATAGCAGGCACTCGTAATTTTTAGTAATGGTGGAATAGTGACACAATTATACATTTATTTAATTCATATCAAGAACATTTTGTGCCTACTGAGTGGGCATGTACCTTTAATTCAGCATTGTAATTAATGTTTGCCAAATCTAATGTTTTATTATACATGTATTTGAACACAGTAAAATAACGTGCCTGTTATTTCAGGTATTGGTAATGCCCTGGCAAGTACAAGTTTTGTCGTCGTACTTGGTTACTATTTCCATGGCAACCGTAACCTAGTGATCGCCATGTCAACGGCAATTATCGGGGTCGGTATGTTCATCGCAGCGCCAATGGGGCTAGTGACCCTAGAAACCTATGGTCTCAGTGGAACCTTCCTTATACTAAGTGGTTGTAATGCTCAACTGTGTGTCATAGCGGTTATATGTAAACCGTCCGAGTTAGAACTGAAGCTCAAAGACGACAGGCGGAAACATAGTCTAAAGCAAAGCATGGCGTATGGCAAACGTAAATCATGGTATACTTGTGTGAATTCCATTATTGGTGGAGAATCCGTGACAGCTATATATAAAAATAGATCTCTACTGTTGTTCTTGCTGAGCACGCTGACGTGGAATATGACGTTGTCCGTGTGTGTGATGCATCTTCCCACGTATATGTCCATTAAAGGAGCCGGCAACGGGCAGATTGCCGCGATTATGATGTGTTTTAGTGTCAGTAACACGATCGGGCGGTTTCTAGGTAAGTATATGTACACTACCGCCTGCGCTAAGCTTGCCAATATTTGTAAGTTTATTTATTTCAAACTACTTGAATATTCTCTTTTAAATCGAGCTGTTTGATTGGCTGAGCCTGAGCTTATCTCATGTAGAAAGCTTCACCAGACAGACAAATTACGCTGTGCGATACAGCTCTTGTTTGTCTTGGACTATTTACAATGTGTTATTTTCGTTTTAAAATGTTCATAAAATTGCTCCGGAATTTGGAGTACATATTTGAAGGCTAACAACCTTTCTTTTATAATAAACCGACTCCTGTTTTATCACACGCTCGTTCATACAGTTTAATTGTGTTTATTTGTTGTGGCTTTTCACTCCGAAACTGGCTCTATTTTCGTATACACGTGTATGTTACAGACATGGTCTACACTAACCTTAACACATTCGTCCACGTGTAGACTATTTCACATTGTAGCCATTTGTGACTGACGGGTAGCAGTGGTGGCAAACTGGTTAGCATTTCTCTCATTGTGTGTAGCAACTAGTAGAAAGTCGGAGAAAGAAAAACTGTTCCATGAAAGCCAAAAACAGTCACTAAATGCCTAGTAGGCCTAACAAAACGTCCTGTGGTGCGGGCAACCCGAACCTACCTATGAATATGCCACCGACCCTAGACCTTTTTGACCGTTTAATTTCATTTCCGATCCTTTGTGTGATTAAGGCTTTGCTTGCGTACTTTAGGTGCTCGTCTTCCGTGTCTTCCGTGTGCCTGCAGCAATAGCAACAACAACAATAAGTACCAAATAGTAAACCTACAGTAGCGCTTTTCTGCAGGTCAACTATACGTACTATACCAATACTATACGTATACTATACCAATACGATATGTTTTCTATACGATATGCATATAATATAAACGTACGGTATGTTTGTACCGTACATACCAACCAATATCGTATATATATACCATTCAAATCGTACTTTTATACGATTTTTATACATGTGTATAATTCTGGTACGTTTGTATCGTACAAACATACCAAATTATGGTATATTCATACCATATCGGTACGGATATAGCGTATATCCGAACGGATATCGTATGTTTGTATAATATTCGTATAGTACGTTTGTGTACGGTACAAACATACCAATATTATATGATCATACGATATACTCATTAAATATACCAATACTATAAAATTACGATATGTATACGATATTAGTATATATACAAATAGGTAAGGAGCAGAAAGCGCTACTGTATTCCACCATATTCTGATATTGGCACATACAGCTGTCTAGTAGTATTAACCCTTTGAACCCGAAAGCCCGCTATAGCGGTTTATGTAAACAGTGTAGATCCAGATGAACCGGCTCGTAACGAGCCGTCTCATCAGGATCTGCACTTTTGCAAGTAACTTTCATATTCAACAAAAACACTCCTTTTTCATAAATGGACTAGTCTGAAAATCATTTTGTGACGATTTGATGGGTCCGGAAATTAACATATAAACATCCATTCCAGTTACTTAGGGGTGAAAGGGTTAACAAAACACCTACCCACCTACCTAGCTTTTTCTGGACCGTTGCACGCACTAGAGGTTTTTTTTATATGCCTTCTTAGAGGCATTTTGTGACGATATTTGCTTTTCATGCAATCCCCCCCCCCTCCCCCCGACGTTGGCGGTATTCAAACACAGTTATTGAAATTAACAATTAACAGTATCACATCTTTGATACATTTTCCAGCTTTGTTTCTGTATTTACACAGCACATGGGCAATGCATACACTTGCCTTTATTATGTTGATGTAGGCCTCCGGCCCATAACATGTATGGTCGAGACGCCAGTTTTCGGGGTAGTCGGAGATTTCGGGGTATTCATATATTTTGTAATTTATAGACATGTGTGCAGCCGCGATGTGCTTTACGTGAGGTGATTAAAATAAGCATGACCTGACGTACATTAAGTCCTTTGAAAAACCCACCAAATTCAGTGGTAATTTTTGCCATTTAGGTAATTTTGTTCACGTACCTACCGTGATCTTCTGCGTCCGCCATTAATCTGCTTTTTAATATTGTTCAAATCATAAACAATATAAAACTGTGCCTCATTCATCTGCGAGATGATCAACAGCCAATGAAAACTCGGGACGAATTAGCAGATGTGTTGACACTTTCGGAACATGCCCCGAAAACACCAACCATAAGTCAAGATTCAAGATGACCGACTTCTGTGTTGCTAATCGCGCTAACGCGAATTTTAATCTAACAACAATCTTATTTTGAAGGCAAGACACATTGAAAGAAATGTTTACCAATTGATTGAACTGTCAAGTTAGCTCATATGTTATGTTTTATAAAAACCGCTAGTTGATGAACGTGTTAATACCCCGAAAACTAGACCCACCATCATCAAGGTACATGATCACGTGGTTACACCAACGACAACGTCGTCCACTCCATAGTAAGTATTATTTGATATTTTCCTTAATATGCAACGGATTTTGATGAATTAAAATATGGAGCAGCAAACGCGACTTCATGAGCTGCATTTGCTGGTCCAGGGAGTTCGGCACAGACTTATGTCGTTTTTGCGAAGAATCTATTTCCGTGTCGGTAGACAGAAGTTTGAGCGAAAATACAAGACCACCAAATGCAACTTAACAAGACGCGTTTGATGCGCCATATTTCATCAAAATCCATTATGTAATACGGACAATATAAAAGAATACGTACTTTGAATCAGAAGGATTTTTGAAGTTTTAGTACTTGTTGTTGTTGTTAGTACCACGTGATCATACACCTTGATCATACAATGGAACACATAATAGTGAGTATATAATATAATTACACTGCGTTGCGCCTGTTTAACAAATGGTAAATGTAAACGGAAATTGTGTATATCGTTTCATAGTTACTGGAACACATAAGCCTGTGAAAGTTATCCAAAGACTTGTTGGAATACATATGTTCTGGTAAGTGTGTCAATCTAATATCGTCATATAATTTACAATGGAAAAAAGCGTGGTATTCATCTTCCAGAACTTCTAGATTTGTCTGCATCAGGCAATACTGAAGTTCCCTCTATATTCCAGCATGTCTTCCGACTTCTATTTTAAGTTTGTGACTGGAACATCTACATTTTGCCATCGATTTTCTTAAGTGAAAAGGTAAAGAATATATGATGTATTTTTCTACATTTAGAAGGGTTTTAAAATGTTTGTAGCGAATACATGGACACGAGTACGTCATAAAACAGACCACGTTCGTTCACATGAACGATCGATAATCCACTCGCTAAAGATCGCGGATTATCTCCTCCTACATGCTGACGAACCGTGATCTAACTGTGGCATGTTGCCATTCCTGCTACGCGTCATTCATGCGTGATTGTAGCTGCAGCCGATTTCATAAAAATTGCAAAGTATACTTGTCATCTAACAAAGTATACTTTGAGGGAGCAATCATTTATTTTCCCCAAAATGCATTATTTCATATAGAACTAACCACTGCATATATTTGATGATTAAAAGTATATAATTATTATACTGAATTTATTACATTATCACAGCCAAAATGGATGTGATAATGTAATACATTCAGTATAATAACAATTAATAAATTTATCCTTAAATTGAAAATTTCTCCCTCAAAGTATATTTTGCTAGATAAGTATACTTTGCAATGTTGATGACATAGGCTACTGGTCTATAATGTATGCGTGATTGTAGCTGGTCTGTCCGTGGACCGAAGCCGCATAGACAGCTTGGTATTACACGTGGGCATGCTGGGCGTGGCGGGGATCGTCACGGTAACATTTCCGCTCTATGGTCACCTGCCCGGGGGCGATTACGTCTTCTCCGCCATAATAGGTATATGTATATCTATCCATGATGACATAATACATGTAGTGTATGCACAAAGATACGGTTCCCCACGAAATAACAATTCGTTCCCACTTGAACGAATTGTTAATTCGTGGGAACCAATTGTTATATCGTGGGAACGAATTGTTAATTCGATGGATCAACTTGTTAAATTGAGGGAACGAATTGTCATTTCGTCGGAACGAATTGTTAATTCGAGGGAACGAATTGTTATATCGTGGGAACAAATAGTTAATTCGAGGGAACGAATTGTTAAATTGAGGGAACGAATTGTTATTTCGTGGGAACGAGTTAATAATAACAAAATCCATACAAAGCCTACCGTTGAACGACTGAATAACCAGACCAGCAGAAGTTTGTTTCTTAATCAGTCAGAAACATCGTCTAACCCTTAGACCGCTACACACAACAATTGTCGTCTGTTGTTGCTTTTATATCTTGCCTTTATTCTCAATATAAACATGGTTTGACAGCACTTCAGAATCATTTCCAATGGAAATGATTCTGAAGTGCTGTCAAAGCATGTTGTAAGTTATTCTAAAGTGCTTTCAAAGCATGTTTTTGATGATAACAATGGAACATAGAAACTAAACAGAAGACGAAAACAAATAAGATAGGGGTGTAAGGGTTAATATATAGCATAGTTACATCAATGGTGCAAATTGCCTACATGTCTGATGGCTGGCATATAAATATAGAAGAACTGACTCAAATTGACGGGCCATTTCAATAGGGCTGACATTGTAATACACATATACTTTACTTTGTATTCCCCAACAGGTTTATTTACCGGCGGCCCCAATTCTTTGATGACCCCGATAACCCTGAGAATGGTGGATGTAGACATGCTGTCTGTGGCTCATGGACTAGAGTATTTCTTCAGCGGGATTGGCTACGTGTTTGCCACGCCCATTGCAGGTACACATGCAGTGTGGCCAATTGAATTAGGGTAAGTTAGCCACTCCCATTGCAAGTGATATGTGGCTGTGACTGGAGAAATGGGGGCTTTTGGGGTTTGAGACCAGTACAGATCTAGATCAGCATGTGTATTGGCACCGGTCGCCATTCATTCAATGAAACACACATCATCATGTGTTTAACAAGGAATTATACATGTATATCATTATCAGGCTACAGGAGTGTGCGACTTGAGCCAGAGCTACACTGGTCACAAATTCCATTAACCATATTTCTTCAGTCACAGCCACATATTATATGATACAATTAATTACCACTCCAGTGGCAAGTGGTATATTGGTCATGCCCTTTAGGCCCGTTACAGGCTGTATATTGGCCCGCCAAGTACCAGTTGTATATTGACCACACCCATTGCAAGTGATAAATTGGCAACGCCCATTACGGGCAGCAATCGACCAGTTACATGTGATATAGGGCCTACTAGCCACGCCCATGTCAAGAACATGTAGTATATTAGCGAATCACGTTACATGCCGTGTATTTTTCATGCCCATTGCAAGTTGTATTTTGGCCATGACCATTACAGCATTACAGTATACAGGTAACGCCCATGTGGGCTAACGTACATGCAAAATAAAAACATCTCCGTTACCAGGTATCAATATAAAAAAATGCATCAAACATAAAAATAACATTACATGTACTACCAATTATATACACATCGTACGTATTCATTTACAATGTAACCACAATCACAAGGAAAACGTGTATAATATTAACTCTGTATCGTGCATATTTTTCACGAAATATGTGCACTAAACTTGGCCTCTTCTCATGAACATTCACGTTTTTTCGAGCAATAACTACTGTCTGTTCCACGTTTTGCTGCCGACGAACATTTGGCTATTAAACACATTAAATCAAAAATATATTTAAAAGTAAGTACTTTTTTATCAACAAAAAAAGTCACCCTCCCCAAAAATATTTATTTGATGAAATTCCATCAAATATTGATTTTATTGCGAACAAAACGATTTTCCTATGGGAATTTAACATGGGGAGTCAATTTCCAAAACTTTTCGTTTTTTTATCCTTCTTGGAAATTGACTCCGAAACCTGGCGAGATAGTTTGAAATTGATGCAACAAAGAAAACAAAAGTTACATTTTGAAAATAGGTCCGTAAATAAAAAACATATTTAAAAAAAATGAAATCAATATTTTACGGAATTTCATCAAATACTTTTTTTTCGGGATTGTCACTTTTTTGTTATGGATGAAAAAGTACTTACATTTAAATATTTTTTAGATTTAATGTGTTTAATGGCCAAAAGTTCGTCGGCAGCAAAACGTGGAACAGACAGTAGTGCCATTGTGTCATACTCATGCTATATATCATGTGTTGTTACCTCACGTTGTCAAACTGTTATGACTCGAGTGAAATAAAGGATTTTATCCCGTCAACACAGTGCGTATGTGCCGTGAAACACGGTGCCGTGAAACATTTTTGATATCCTGTCAATACGACCTAATCACTGCGTATGAATATGTGCGGTGACTGTTGTTATCTTTTTTGCATTTAAACGCCATTTGTAGGTGTTGACGGGATAAATAGAACAGTAGGTTAGTGTCGTGAATGGGAAAAATATCTGGCGCGGCTCGGAAACGGGATGTGCTCGGTAGAGCCTCGCCCATCCCGTTTCCTAAGCCTTGCCAAATATCTTTGTTCCATTCACGGCACTAACCTACTATTCTCTGTAGATGTATCTACATGGAAGCTAACGACTTTCTCCTCACTCATTAGTCACACTATCTTGTTTGTAATGCTAATCTCAATGTTCCTATGTTTTAGGGTATCTTTACGACAGCACCGGATCATATGCTCACAGTTTCTACTTTGCGGGTACGTGTTCTGATGTTTAAGTAATTTACTAGCCAACGTTTTGCACTGAGTGCCAACTAATGCCTATACTAATACATTGCATTTTTGTTTGCTCCCGCCCAGTAGTTTTATTCATTATATACGTACTTTCGTTTCCCATTGAAACACAATGCAACGTAATACGTCAATATTGTTTCCATATTGACGTCTCGTGAGTTCTGCCCTCCCAAGTCAAACTGCAGTATCTGTTAAACTGCAGTATCTGCACTATGATGCTATGCTGAGCCTGTGCAATCATCCTCACCTATTGCTATGTTGAGCCTGTGCAATCATCCCCACCTGGGGATGATTGCACAGGGTCAGCATATCATCATAGTGCAGATACTGCAGTTTAACAGATACTGCAGTTTGACTTGGGAGGGCAGAGTTCATATTGGTCATTGCCGGAACTACACTTCACATACCAAAATAGTTCCTTCTAAATCATCACTAATTGGACCCCCCCCCTGTATCCGCGCCTGCTAGCCAACTATTCTCTATATTTATCTCGCTGGCGATTCACCAACCTGGCATCAGTCCGACCGGAGGCTCGAACCGTCGACCTCCCTGTTGCAGGGCGGATATCTTATCCAGCATTGCGACCATAAATTATGACAAACTACCTGTATGTGTCAGGGATACATATAAGGAATTAGTAATTGAGTATTGTCACTCCATCATTTCTTAAGCAATTGGGTAGTTCAACATTTTAATTGTGTAAAAAACAATCACGTTACTATTTACACATCAACATACAGCAATTATTGAATAGTTTGCTTTGAAATGAAAACATGTCTTGGCATTTCATTAGAATTGTCTCCTTGAATTGTCTCAATGAAATACCAAGATGTGTTTTCATGGAAAATGTGAAATATATGCTACATGTATATGTGTGGTCTATTTATTGTTTTCGGCAGCATGTTAAAGGTACCACAAATTTCTTATTGCTTTTTGATACTCGCTACTTCTGATTTCAATTGGGTTTTTGGCAATTTGAATTGGGTATTTAAGCAAATATGCAGCTTATCTGGAGCTCCGTCTGATGTATTGAAATAGTAAAGACATCCTTGAAGATATATAGAAACTCCCAGCAAACTTCTTAATTAACACGTATTTATAATGGTGGTTCATGTTGTTAAAAACACAGGCACAAACCTGTCCAGAAAACTGACATAGTTTACAGTTAGGTGTAATATAATTGATATATTATTATTGAATAGTTTGCTTCGAAGTGAAAACAAGTCTTGCAATTTAATTAGAATTGTCTCCTTGGAAAATCAGAAAAATATGCTATATTTGTGGTCTGTTTATTGTTTTCTGCAGCATGATAAATGTACCATAAAATTTGTATTGCTTTTTGATACTCGCTACTTCTGATTTCAATTGGGTTTTCGGCAATTTTAATTGGTTATTTACGCAAATACGCAGTTTATCAGGAGCCCTGATGTGTCCTAACTGTTGCATAGTTTCATATACATAATTTATTTCAAATAAAAGTTATGTGTTTTTCCTCCATTGTAGGCACCGTTATCTTGTTTGGTGGATTGCTTGGACTTCTGTCTTCGCTCGGCATGCGCAATGACGCCAACCGTGACGTCACAATCGTCGAACCGCCAACTGAGGAAAGCGCCACCCTCGTAGTACAGAAACATCAACAATCGTCATCCATTACCAATCTACGGACATCTGCATAATAATTATTAAATTCCATGAAATACGTTTACAAATTTACATTTACAGTATTTCCCTTAAATTGCGTCAAAAGTTATTGTAAATTTAAACGTATTTAATGAAATTACGCAGATGTCCGAAGGTACAAATCACATGGCTTTGTGAACACATTGTATATGTACTGGTTTCACATAATCGTGCATAGAAAAGCCAGAATCAAATGATGATGAGGTATATAACGGGTCCTTAATACAAACCTCTCTTAGAGAGGTTACACTATACTAGAGAGGTTCCGCTATACTAACAACCCAGGGTGTCCGGCTTAGAGAGGTTACACTATACTAGAGAGGTTCCGCTATACTAACAACCCAGGGTGTCCGGCTTAGAGAGGTTACATACTAGAGAGGTTCCGCTATTACTAAAACCCACAACCCAGGGGTGTCCGGCATAATAGAGAGGTACACTATACTAGAGAGGTTGAGGTCGCTGATACTAACAACCCAGGGTGTCCGGCTTAGAGAGTGACACAATACTAAGAGAGGTTCCGCTACATAACAACCCAGGGTGTCCGCTTAGAGAGTGTTACACTATACTAGAGAGGTTCCGCTACTACACTAACAACCCAGGGTTTCCGGCTTAGTAGAGAAGTTACACCATCTAGAGAGGTTCCGCACACTAACAACCCAGGGTGTCCGGCTGCTTTAGAGAGGTACATATTACTAGAGAAGGTTCCGATACATAACAACCCGGGTGTCCGGCTTAGAGAGGTTACCACTATACTAGAGAGGTTCCGCTACACTACAACCAGGGATGTCGGCTCTTAGAGAAGTTAACAAATACTTAGAGAGGTTCCGCTACACTAACAACCAGGGTGTTCCGGCTTAGAGGGTTACACTATATAGAGAGGTTCCGCTACACTAACAACCCAGGGTGTCCGGCTTAGAGACTGCCTTACACTATATAGAGAGGTTCCGCTACACTAACAACCCAGGGTGTCCGGCTTAGAGAGGTTACACTATACTAGAGAGGTTCCGCTACACTAACAACCCAGGGTGTCCGGCTTAGAGAAGTTACACAATACTAGAGAGGTTCCGCTACACTAACAACCCAGGGTGTCCGGCTTAGAGAGGTTCACTATACTAGAGAGGGTTCCGCTACACTAACAACCCAGGGTGTCCGGCTTAGAGAGGTTACACTATACTAGAGAGGTTCCGCTACTAACAACCCAGGGTGTCGGCTAGAGAGTTACACTTAATACTAGAGAGGTTCGCTACACTAACAACCCAGGGTGTCGGCTTAGAGAGGTTACACTATACTAGAGAGGTTCCGCTACACTAACAACCCAGGGTGTCCGGCTTAGAGAAGTTACACTATACTAGAGAGGTTCCGCTACACTAACAACCCAGTGTGTCCGGCTTAGGTCCGGCTTAGAGAGGTTACACTATACTAGAGAGGTTCCGCTACACTAACAACCCAGGGTGTCCGGCTTAGAGAGGTTACTGTTACGCGCCGGCTATGGGGCGTGTACCCTATACTGTTATGATCCTCTTTTGGTTGAGCAAAGCCGCTGTATGATTTTGTATCAGCTGTTAAAAGTGCCTCCTTGGCTCTTGGACTGTGGACTACTCAAGTCACCAAGGCACGCGCTGAGGGCTGAGTTTGTCTGATTGCTTTACTTTGGTCTGATTGCCTGGTAGTATCATGTAGTGAGAAGTACAGCAATCAAACTACAAGCCGGCAGCCTGTGCGTTATGACTAGGACTGCTGTCTTTGTGGTTCTCTATGGACTGGATGTGGGATGAGACACCACTCAGTAGGAACGCTGGGAATTCACAAGTAGCCGGTTGAATTATAACAATTTAATAAGTTGGTAACTGACGGTGAATGGCAGATACATGGACAACACAATTGTTTCACATACGTGTTCACTAAGAGTAACCAATATTATCTTGTTTTAGTGAAACAGATGAAGATGGTTCAAATGCATTATATATTTATAGTCATGTTTTAGCTACACAATAAAATGGCATGAAGAATAGAAACTGATTCTGCCAAACTTATCTCGAAATTGTCGGACGCTCGATCCTAATGCTAATGTGTGGTGCTATCATAATATCACGGTCACACTTCAGTAGCATGCGAACACATTATAATTTGTTAGTACCGCGCGAAGTCACAAACCAGTAATTAATGTAAAGATAGTTCTGTGCCGGGCTGGTTTAAACGAAATATTTAACATGAAATTTAGCCACCTAGCACTGCGGTGAATACACGTATCTATGTGTATTAATAATGCTATAACTGGATAAGACGGTGTAATATAAGTTGCCGTAAATAATGTCCAAAGCGATTCTGAAGACTTATTTATGCCTAAATGTAAATTTACTTGCTACGAGGATGATGTTATAATGATCTTACTGTGGAATTGATGTGATACATTTTTCTCACGAAATTTGCGTGGAGGTGTTCTTTGTGAAAAGCCAAAAGTCAGAATGAATCAACAAAAAAAATCGGGGTTCTTTTATACCCATGGGTTGGCCGGCGGCCAACGGCCAATTTTCGCAGCGGCCAACGGCCAATTTTCGGTCACAACGGCCAGCGGCCAATAATTTGTGGTCACAACGGCCACTTTTGGGTCGGAGCGGCCACTAATAGTTGGCCGCTCACGTGAAGATCTCGAGACCGGCCAGAAAATACTGGCCGGGCTCGTGAACGACCCAAAACAATTGGCCGCTGACGTATAAGTTGCCGGGGCGATCTCGTGAGCGGCCAGACAATGTTGGCCGCTCGCGTGCGGTCTACAATATTACAAACCGCCAAACTCGCCTGTTACGAAACGCACCAAGACGCATATTTCATCGATAAAGACAGATAATTAATAAGTAATACTTTTCTGAAAGTACAAATAAACCTATGATTATATACCAGAAAGGCATTGTTGAAAGAACGCTTCATTGTTGGTCTTTGAAAGTCACTTCGTTTCGTCAAATTAACAATCCCAGAACGCAACGAACAAGATGGCTGACGAAATGTGGATTATTTCTATTGCTGAGAATGAAGGCACGTTTTCTCAATTAAAATTGCTCTCTGGGATGGTTAGGCGTGGGCCATTTGACGAAATGATGTGGTTGAAAGCAAATTATCTGACAGCAAGCGTGGTTTTGCATCTAATGCTAAAATGATAGACTTTGGAATGACTGAATGTTGAACACGGATACAACAGGTGCGCAAATTGGAAGCATGTGATAGTGACAACGAATTCAGACAAGACCGTGATGTTTTAAGGTGTGTGCTGGGTCTGAGTATGAATTCCAGACGCACACACATGCCTACACTTCACTGCTTGTCATATCGACATAACAAGAAATATAATTTACAATAGTGAAGAGTGTTAGTAGTTCCTGAGGTTCACATCAACACTGATGGACAACTTAATAATGGGAGGTAAGTCACATATGCCGGTGCATATTAGTTACACTATACTAGAGAGGTTCCGCTACACTAACAACCCAGGGTGTCCGGCTTAGAGAAGTTACACTATACTAGAGAGGTTCCGCTATAACTAACAACACAGGGTGTCGGCCTTAGGATGTTGGACATTTACTTAGAGAGGTTCCGCTACACTTAAACAACCCAGGGTGTCCGGCTTGAGAGGTTACCAACTGTTACAGAGAGGTTCCGCTACACTAACAACTCCAGGGTGTCCGGCTTAGAGAGGTTTACACTATACTAGAGAGGTTCCACTACACTAACAACCCAGGGTGTCCGGCTTAGAGAAGGTTACTATACTAGAGAGGTTCCGCTACACTAACAACCCAGGGTGTCCGGCTTAGAGAGGTTACATTATACTAGAGAGGTTCCGCTACACTAACAACCCAGGGTGTCCGGCTTAGAGAGGTTACATTATACTAGAGGAGGTTCCGCTACACTAACAACCCATGGGTGAGTAACCGGCTTAGAGAGGTTACATTATACTAGAGAGGTTCCGCTACACTAACAACCCAGGGTGTCCGGCTTAGAGAGGTTACACTGTACTAGAGAGGTTCCGCTACAGTAACAATACAGGGTGTCCGGCTAGAGGCTTAGAGAGGTTACACTGTACTAGAGAGGTTCCGCTACACTAACAACCCAGGGTGTCCGGCTTAGAGAGGTTACACTATACTAGAGAGGTTCCGCTACACTAACAACCCAGGGTGTCCGGCTTAGAGAGGTTACACTGTTACTTTAGAGAGGTCCACTCAGGTAAACAATTCAGGGTGTCCGGCTAGAGGCTTAGAGAGGTTAAAACATGTAATTAGAGAGGTTCCACTACACCCTACAAACCCAGGGGTTGTCCGGCTTTAGAGAGGTTACAACTACTTAGAGAGGTTCCGCTACTTAACAACAGGGTGTCCGGCTTAGAGAAGTTCACTATTTACTAGAGAGGTTCCGTACCCTAACACACCAGGGTGTCCGGCTTAGAGAGGTTACACATTATAGAGAGGTTCCACTACATTAACAAACCCAGGGTGTCCGGCTTAGAGAGGTTTACACTATACTAGAGAGGTTCCGCTACACTAACAACCCAGGGTGTCCGCGGCTTAGAGAGGGTTACATATACTAGAGAGGTTCCGCTACACTAACAACCCAGGGGTGTCCCGGCTTAGAGAAGTTAACAGTACTAGAGAGGTTCCGCTACCAACAAACAACCCAGGGTGTCCGGCTTAGAGAGGTTTACACTATATAGAGAGGTTCCGCTCACTAAACAATCAGGGTGTTCTTAGAGAGGTTACACTATACTAGAGAGGTTCCGCCTACAACAACACAGGGGTGGTGGTTAGAAGGAGGTTTAAACTATATGAGAGGTTCCGCTACAATAAACAACCCAGGGTGTCCGGCTTAGAGAAGCTTTTTTTTTTTTACACTATACTAGACTGAGGGTTCCGCTACACTAACAACACGGGTGTCCGGCTAGAGAGGGGTTTACACTGTACTAGAGAGGTTCCGCTACACTAAAACCCCGGGTGTCCGGCTTAGGAGGTACACGTTTTTACTAGAGAGGTTCGCTACACTAACAACACAGGGTTGTCCGGTTAGAGAGGTTACACTATACTAGAGAGGTTCCGCTTCACTAACAACCCCAGGGTGTCGGCTTAGAGAGGTACACTTTACTTGAGAGGTTGCTCACTAACACAGGGTTGGTTGCATTAGATAATGGTTACACTAACTAGGAGGTTCCGCTTACCTAACAACACAGGGTGTCCGGCTTAGAGAGGTTACACTATATAGGAGAGGTTCGCTACACCTAACAAAACCAGGGTTGTTCCGGCCTTAGAGAGGTTGGCACTACTAGGAGGTTCGCTACACTAACAACACTGGGCACTGTCCGGATTAGGAGTGGGTTACAAACTATACTAGAGAGGTTTCGCTACTCTAAACAATTCCAAAAAGGGTGTCCGGCCTTAGTGGGATGGTTACACCTATATAGGAAGAGGTTAACGGCTTCAATTAACAAAAACAGGGTGTCCGGCTTAGAGAGGATTTCACTTTTTAGAGATGGTTCCGCTACACTAAAAACCCAGGGTGGTTCCGGCCTTAGAGAAGCTTACACTATATAGAGAGGTTCCGCTACAACTAACAATCCAGGGTTTGTCCGGGCTTAGATTATGTTGTCACTTACTAGAGGTTCCGCTACACTAAACAACAAAGGGTGTCCGGTCTTAGAGAGGTATCACTTTACTAGAGAGGTTCCGCTACACTATAACAACCCAGGTGGTTCCGGCCTAGAGAGGGTTACTCTATACTAAGAGGTTCCGTAACTAAATCAACACAGGGTGGGTCCGGTCCTTAGAGTAGGGTTAAACTAATTACTTGGAGAGGTTCCGCGGTTTACCACTTAACAACACCAGGGGAGTCGGCTTTATGAGAGGTTACACTGTACTAGAGAGGTTCCGCTTACACTAACAACACCAGGGTGTCCGGCCTTTGAGAGGTTGCACTGTTAATAGGTGGTTACGGCTACATCTTAACAACACAAGGGTGTCCGGCTTAGAGAGGTTACACTTACTTGGAGAGGGTTACCGCTAAACCTAACAACAACAGGGTGTCGGGTCTTAGAGAGGTTACCCTATACTTAGAGTGGTTCGCTAAATATAACAAACAAAAGGGTATTAACGCTTAGTGAGGTTACAATGTATCGAGAGGTTACTTCCGCTACAACCTAACTAACACAGGGTGTTCCGGCATTAGAGAGGTTGGCTCCTGTACTAGAGAGGTTCCGCTTACACTAACACAACAAGGGCAGTCCGGAATTAAGAGAAGGTTACACGTATACTAGAGGAGGTTCCGCTACACCTAACAACCCAAGGGTGTCCGGGCTTAGAGAGGTTACACTGGGTACTTAGAGTGGTTTCGTACCACTAACAACTCTGGCGGTTAATTTCCGCGACTTAGAGTGGTTGCAATGGTTACCTAGAGTGGTTCAGCTTACACTACAACAAAACACAGGGTGTCTGGATAGAGAGGTTACTCCTTTATTACTTAGGAGGTTCCGTTACAATAAAAACACAGGGTGTTCCAGGCCTTACTTAGAGAGGTTAAACTATTACTAGAGAGGGTTCCGCTACACTAACAACTCAGGGTATCCGGCTTAGAGGGAGGTTTCACCATGGTACTTAGAGTTGGTTAGGCTACACTTAACAAACACAGGGTGTCGTCTTCGGCTTATGAGAGGTTGCACTGTACTAGAGAGGTTCCGGCTACACTAACAACAACCCAGGGTGTCCGGAATTAGAGAGGTTACACTTATACTTAGAGAGGTTCCGGCTTACAAACTAACAACAAGGGTATCCGGCTTTAGAGAGCGTTACAATTTATACTTGAGTGGGTTCCGCTACACCCCTAACAACACAAAGTTGTCCGGGCTTGAGAGGTTACTCTGGTTTCTTAGATGAAGGTTCGCGACACTAAAACACAGGGAGTCGGATTAGAGAGGTTACACCTTTAATAGAGGGTTCAGTACCACTAACAAAACCAGGGTGTCGCTTAGTAGAGGGTTAAACATATACTTAGAGAGGTTCGGCTTACACTATTACACACAGGGTGTCGCTTAGAGAAAGGTTTCCACTTACTAGAGAGGTTTCCGCTAAACCTAACCAACCCAGTGTGTTCCGGCCTTAGAGAGGGTTACACTATACTAGAGAGGTTCACGACCTCATAACAACACAGGGTGGTCGGTTAGAGACACTAACAACCCAGGGTGTCCGGCTTAGAGAGGTTACACTATACTAGAGAGGTTCCGCTACACTAACAACACAGGGTGTCCGGCTTAGAGAAGTTACACTATACTAGAGAGGTTCAGGGTGTCCGGCTTAGAGAGGATACACTATACTAGAGAGGTTCCGCTACACTAACAACCCAGGGTGTCCGGCTTAGAGAGGTTACACTATACTAGAGAGGTTCCGCTACACTAACAACCCAGGGTGTCCGGCTTAGAGAGGTTCACTATACTAGAGAGGTTCCGCTCACTAACAACCCAGGGTGTCCGGCTAGAGAGGTTACACTATATATAGAGAGGTTCCGCTACACTAACAACCCAGGGTGTCCGGCTTAGAGAGGTTACACTATACTAGAGAGGTTCCGCTACACTAACAACCCAGGGTGTCCGGCTTAGACAGGTTACACTATACTAGAGAGGTTCCGCTACACTAACAACCCAGGGTGTCCGGCTTAGAGAGGTTACACTATACTAGAGAGGTTCCGCTACACTAACAACCTAGGATGTCCGGCTTAGAGAGGTTAAACTATACTAGAGAGGTTCCGCTACACTAACAACCCAGGGTGTCCGGCTTAGAGAGGTTACACTATACTAGAGAGGTTCCGCTACACTAACAACCCAGGGTGTCCGGCTTAGAGAAGTTACACTATACTAGAGAGGTTCCGCTACACTAACAACCCAGGGTGTCCGGCTTAGAGAGGTTGCACTATACTAGAGAGGTTCCGCTACACTAACAACCCAGGGTGTCCGGCTTAGAGAGGTTACACTATACTAGAGAGGTTCCGCTACACTAACAACCCAGGGTGTCCGGCTTAGAGATGTTACAGTATACTAGAGAGGTTCCGCTACACTAACAACACAGGGTGTCCGGCTTAGAGAGGTTACACTATACTAGAGAGGTTCCACTACACTAACAACACAGGGTGTCCGGCTTAGAGAAGTTTGTATTAAGGACCCGTTATATACCTCATCATCCTTTGATTCTGGCTTTTCTATGCACGATTATGTGAAACTGGTTGATGACTTGCATATACAAAGATGGCCGACTTGGCCACCTCATGTGTCGTATAGGATATAGTAACGAGGCAGTGTTCACATATATTATACATATAATCCATCACATTTACGATGCAATTATCTTGAAATTAAATGATGATCATGTATAGGACCGTTCCTTAATTTTAAATATGGCATACATTGTCACAAAACTCGACTCGTCCGTGATGCATGTATACGTAACACGTGACCGAGAGGAACGCAACTGCACGTGTAGTGTATATGTTATTTGCCAGTAGTCGTATCCCACAGCTAACATAGATCGGTTGACATTATCGTGTAATATGTAAGTTTATCTACCTTTATGCAATGCGAAATCCCGCTATATCGGTTTATGCAAAAAGTGCAGATCCAGATGAGAAGCCAGATCCAGATAACGAGCCGTCTCATCAGGATCTGCACTTTTTGAAAGTAATTTTAACATTTTTGAGAACAAAAACACCCCCTTTTCATAAATGGACGAATCTGAAAATCATTTGTGACCATTGGATTGGTCGGAACATTAGCATATCACAGTCCATTCCAGTTCCTTAGGGTTGAAAGGGTTAATAGTACCAGGTATCCGGTATGTGCCAATAAGAATAATATAATCAAACAGTTCTTTTTCTGGCCGCCACATACATACATGTACTATGAGCGACATGTATGTAAGACCCAGATCGGGGGTCAGTCCCAGAACGGGGACTAATCCCAGACAAACGTACGAATCATGGATAATGGACGTTTGACTTCGATGACAATCCCGACTCCTTGAATAGTTGCCATTTGTTTTATCTGGAAGCATGCGGCCAGATCGTGACTGTCACGCTAGGGTGACACCGGGCTAGTTTACTGAAGGGATGGAACACCAAGCATGTTGTGGACAACAAGGTATATATTTACAATGATGATGTATTTACATAAATGAAATGCACAAACAATGGATGATAATGTCAGTACGGACAACGTCCCCTAGCAGCCACCGCCACAGGCACTTGCACAACCAGGCACCTCCACGATCTGGAAGCATGCAACCAGATCGTGACGTTACGTCACTAACTTTGACGTAATTCAAGCTTGAAATCAAAACGGCGTTAGGTAATTAATTCAGAAGGTGCTGAATTAGACCACGTTCTGTGAAAACTGGCCGCTGTTCTGGGAATTGACCCCGTTCTGGGACTGACCCCCGATCAGTAAGGCCAAACATAATATTTTAATTGTTTCCCCTACCACTACCTACCCACCAAAATTATCAGAAATAAAATAAGTTTGGGGTCGTTGGGTAGGGAAAATGTTTTATTTATCTTCAATTACCAACTCATGACCAAATTGGTCAGTATATTTGCTCGTGATAATACATAGGTCCCATCTGTAATCTTTAATAATACAGAGTTTGGGCAAATAGAATTATGGTTTAAGGTGTAATTATCTATCACAAACAATAATAACTTAAATAGATTATTTAGATTTTTTTCCCTACCGACCTACCCACACCTATATGACCCGGCTAGTGGGAGAGGAAACAAATGTATTTTTAATGTTGGCCTAGCATATTTCACCAATATTGCAAAATATACTTATCTAGAAAAGTATACATTGAGGGAGAAATTTTCAATTTAAGGATATATTTATTAATTTTTTTTATACTGAATTTATTAGATTATCACAGCCATTTTGACTGTGATAATGTATTACATTCAGTACACTAATTCTGCATACTTTTAATCATCAAATATATGCAGTGGTTAGTTCTATATGACATAATGCATTTCGGGAAAAATAAATGATTACTTCCTGAAAGTATACTTTGCTAGATAAGTAGTACTTTGACATTTTGATGAGAAAATGTCTCCGATGATGTCTCTGATATAAAGAACATTGTGTGCCTACTGAGTGGACATGTACCTTTAATTAAACGAGTGTAATGGTTTCAAAAGGAACTCGGCATTGCTTTGCTTGTTATGACATGTGACTGCAGACATGGAGCTTATCGGTTTTGTCACCAGTGTAGAACCAGGGGCCAGTTTCACTAAACTTCGTACGACTAAACTGTTCGTAACTGCACATTTTGGATCGTCTAGACATTTCAATTGATGGATTTACATGTATGGAGCATAGACTGCATATGCTCAAGAAATGTAAATCAATAATTGTTGTTAATGTGGAATTATCAGAATTTTACACTTACGAACAGCTTAATCGTACGAAGTTTAGTGAAATGGCCCCGAGATCAGTATGTGCATCCGCACAGTCTGATCGGCATCTGCACTGTTCGCCAGTCCATCAATGAAAAATCCAGCGTGCTTGTAACAAGCAATATAGACGTTTATCAAGTTACAGGCGTGTACAATTTGATCTCATAAGCCACATTTCTCCAGTCATAGCCACAATCAGTCGAATTAAAGATACAGCATTAAATTCACACAAATGTTACAATTTAGCCATTGTTTTTTTTTTTTTTTAAACAATATTTTATTTATCCAATACAAGTGATAAATGATACATGATAACTAATGGGATTTGACCTAAAGCAGAACTTATCGTGGTCATTTCCCATGTATATTATATAGAGAATAGTAGGTTAGTGTCGTGAATGTGAACAAATATCTGGCAAGGCTTAGGAAACGGGATGTGCTCGGCTGCCGAGCACATCCCGTTTCCGTGCCGCGTCAGATATTTTTCCCATTCACGGCACTGGCCTACTATTCTATTTATCCCGTCAACACCGACAAATAGCTTTAAAATGCAATACAAATAACCCCAGCCACCGCACATATTCATAAGCAGTGATTAGGTCGTATTAACAGGATATCAAAACTGTTTCATGGCACCGTGTTTCACGACAAACACGCACTGTGTCGACGGGATAAATATGTATATACACAGCATCATCCACTGACGCTGTACTGATCACAAAAGGTGTTTTCTGTAGCGGTCTCATTTTCATATGTATTGCTTGTGTATTCCGATGTTAGTACTCTGTGTTATTACATTGCGTAAATGCATGTTATGTAATAATCATACATGCAATAACAATGGTACTTCTGTCACCCCTATTGACACTTAAGAGACACTATCGAACAAGCAGTACTTTCACAATTGTCCTTAATGGTTCTCCTGTAGAGTAATTATCTCCCCTTATGATCACAGTTTCTAATACAGTGGAATCGCTCTAAACCGGACCCCCAGGATGCCCGGTTTAGAGAGGTTCCACTGTAAGTCAAGGGGGGAATGGTTAGTGCATATAAGTGCCGTTTGGGCACGCCGCTGGTTAAAAAGGAATTCGACCATGTATGACCAGTGTAAATCGCTGTTCACCGTATTACTCGAATACAGTGGAACCTCTCTAAACCGGACACCCTGGGAGGTCCCCAGGGTGTCCGGTTTAGAGAGGTTACACTGTGAAACAGACAGTCAATTGCTCCAAGACATGCGTGGGTGCTTTGCGATCACGAACATACATGATCAGTGGAGATAAATACGAGGAACGTGATTACAATTAAGTTTGTTTGTTTGTTTTATTTTTGTCCTGTTTAGAGGGGTTCAACTGTATTAGGTACTTCGATATAACGCACAGTCTTGGACATTTTATCTAATATAATCGTGCGATTGATTGATATACAGTACGGCTTGTCTGTAGGTTGTCTATTCATACTACACCAATAGTATATATATGTTGAACCTCATATGTCACAGAAACGAATATATCACAAGTGTGATATATTCGTGTGAATGATTCACACATGGTAAAGAATACGTACGAATACATTACACAAATGTGTGACGTTTACGATTGGCATCACTACCCCTTGCAACAAAAACGAATGTGTCGCATGTTACAAAAACTCGAACAAAAATTATTAAAATATTCTCTAGACGAATATGTCACGTGAACATTCGAATGGGGGATAACAGTGCAATAAAATAAAACAGAATAGAGCAGGCATATTCGCCGGGTTATTTGAAAGTCATGCCACGCATGCAGACAAGGTAAATGTAAATGCTTTGATTTAACGACGGCACTGGCTCGATGACATTGCATGACGATACCGACTATTTAAGTCCACGTCCGATAGGACTAGGCTATCACGAATGTGTCTTGCCCAAGGACACACCGAATCGACCAGTGGCGGGATTCTAACTCGGGGTCTCCCGATCCGGAGTCCGATGCTCTACCCACTGAGCTATTCCAGCTGATTTCAGACAGCACTAGGGGCGTTTCATGTTATGGCGCTTATTGTCTGTCCGTCTGTTAGCGATTTGGTTTGCGTTGAAAATAATCTTGACATAGGATTCTCAAACTTGGTATGCAGGTCAGTAACGACCAGCGTATGACCAATTTGAATTGACTACAGTGTGTCAAACGTCAAAATCGCGGTGACTTTAGACAATAAAACAGTTGCCGCTCTATAACTCGAGAACGCCATGACCTAGGATGTCCAGAATTGGTTTTCAAGTTAGTCATGACCAGCAGATGACCCCTATTGATTTGAGGTCAGTAGGTCAAAGGTCAAGGTCGCGGGCGACATTGGACAATAAAACTAACTCAATAACTTAAGAAGAGTTGGTGCTAGGATGCTCAAACGTTTGATTTTGAGGTCACTATGCACATTGTAGCACCACTGCGTGTCTTTTTGAGAAATAGGGGGGGGGGGGGATTTATGTTTGACAAACAACTCTTGTTAAACGAATATGTTAAATGTCAATGTGTCATTCAAAGCTATCATCGGGCGTATATTGCTCAGCTTAGTTTAGTAGTTGCCTCCTGCAATTGTCTTCATTATAACCCTTTCAACACCAAGTAACTGAGCTGATGGAATATTCCATGTTATATTTCAGACTATTCCATTAACCATGAGATGTTCATTGTAAATTTAAAACATTTTACATTTGTTGTCAGATATTGGCGATAAAAATATGATTTTTGTGACAAACATTGCAGATCCTGATGAGACGGCTCGCTACAAGCCGGCTCATCTGGATCTACACTATTTGCACTATTTGCAAACTCCAGTATCTAGCTATGTGGTGTTGAATGGGTTAAAGGAATATTATTACATTTGCTCCTGAGGTTCCGTCCGTTCGTCCGCCCGTCCGTACATCCGCCACCAATAACACAACATTGACATTTGTGACCTTTGAAATGCAGATGAAATACTTAGCCATTTTTTTACGTCGAAAAGTTTGTCCCAGTTTCTCCATCATGTCATATCTTCAATATTACTTGAAGGATTGCTTTACTATTTGGACAGTTAATTCTCCTGAGCATGTGTGACACACTCACACCAACAATGACAGAACTATACTGTTAACAATAATATCGTCTTGTAATAATTGTGTCGTCAACATTAATTCGAAGTGTGCGATTTTTTGTCGCCCTGGCTTGCCGACAGCGCCATATAGTCGGCACGTTGGCGGCCGTACAACCGTGCGCCTCAGCGGGCGTGACATGCGGGCCCCGGCCATCTCGTTCCTAGTTTGTTCCAATCATTGCTCTATGTATATAATATGTAAATTCTGATGAGGTCGCTCACACCAGGGGCTATATTTGATTATTTCAACATTTAGATATGTCACTAATATACACACATAGCGTTTGATTGTTATTACATGGTACACCTCTTGGCAGTATTTCATAATATTTGTAAGACGGAAATGAAAAATGTTGAAGGAAGGGCGGATAACCGCGTTTTGTTCTTAAAATATTAACAAAAATCAATATTGATTCGTCGAATGCATTTTCTAGTATATGTTATCGACAGCAGTCGTAATTAAGTTGCTGCACATAATTGATTTTCACAAGTTTGAAATTTGCGATTGTGTGACATATTCGTTTATACCAAAAATTGAAAAATATTTGGGTGAGATTTTCGGTTTGTGATGTATTCGGTCGAATTCGGCCAGTATTCACCGAAATGTGTGACACATTCGCACGAATACTTCACACGTGTGATATATTCGTTTCTGTGACATATAAGGTTCAACGTATGTGCACTGTGAATTAGTATAATATTGACATGATTCTGGTTATCTAATAATTAGTACATTTAATATTACCACAGCATACCAAGTACCGTCATACGAAATTCAGTGTAGAAACTACGGCTATAATAAAACATACATGCAACATAAATGGGCATGTATACTTACTACTGTCTGTTTCACGAAACCTGCCAAAAAACGTTATCTGTTTTGATAATAAAGCAACATTTTTAGAATGAGCCCTCTTTTTATTTCATGAAATTTCGTGAAATTTTGTCAAATATTGATTTTATTGCGATTTTTTCCCCCATGTTAAATGCCCATATACATCTTCACAGAGTGAAAATGTCTATGGGGATTTAACATGGGGGACAATTTTAGAATTTCAGAAATACTGGATCGATTTTCAAAATTTAACTTTTGTTTTCCTAGTTAGATCATTTACAAGCTATCTAGCCAGATTTCAGAGTCAATTTCCAAAATCTTTCGTTTTTTGGCTCCTCTCCCAGCTCATCCACCTGGTTTTTCCCCAGGTAAAATTCCCATAGACAAATCAATTGTTAATAATAAAATAAATATTTCACTAAATTTAACGAAATAAAAAGAAGGCTCATTCTCAAATTTTGATAAAATTTAATATTATCGAAAAGAATATTGTTTTTTCATTGTTATTATGGCCGTGCAATTTGGGCAAGTTTCGTGAAACAGACAGTAGTTAAACATTGAATTATTTATTTACGTCTCATCAACTGTACATAATAAAACTCAGAACAATAACACAACACAGATACATGGCTGTTTTGTACAATTGCCATTCTATAAGAATTACAGGAGAAGATGCATTACCACGTTCAACAAACAGTAATACATTCAGGTGTCACCGAACCACTTCGCCACAATAGACACATTTCACAGGTTCTGTATTAAAGGTACATGTCCACTCAGTAGGCACAAACTATTCTCCATAATTATCAGAGATATCATCTGAGACATTTCGTGGCAAAATAAACATTCATTCACCATTTCTCCACGTATTGATTGACATTGTTATACATTTTATATCAGACTTAAATTTCAACACTGATATCAGGGGCGATAACCGTATTTCATTAAGATTTTAACTGACATTACTAGTTATTATCTGTGTTTATTTTTTGATGTGCAATGATCATACTTTTTATTACACTCTTGCAAATTATTTGTACGGGTTTCGCTGTGAGAGAAAACCCGTAATCAACTCATTACAAATAATACACCGTGAAGAGAACACCCGTAATTTTCTTGGAAACCACGAGCTACCATGCACAATGTTTAATTTTTATTACAGTCAAAGTAATGTTATTTGGAAAGGGTCTCGACTAATCTAAAATGTTAATGTGATTGAACACATTCCAAACATGCACTCAAATATATCTGGCTCATAGAAACAGCTGCCTAATTTGGATTTCAAAAAGTTTATTTGACGTCATTGTATAACTATGCATGCGCACATCATAATTCATTGATTATAATCTCAAAAATAGAATACATGTGCATATCTATCCGCCGTGGAAGTGTAATAAATAGGATATTCCATCGTACATGTTTGAATAGCGGAAATAATACACTCGTGTCCTTCGGCGTCCTTGCTACGCTCACTCGTTGCTTACGCGGAAGCCGACGCACACTCGTGCATTATTTCCGGCTATTCAACATTTACGATGGAATATCCTCTATATAACCCATCGAAACTACTATTTTTGTAGGTGACGCAGTTAATTTGTATAAATAATTAAAAAATAGCATGCCTCATTTGCATACCATACCATAAATAGACTGATACCACCGCGCGTCACTATCAGTAAAATAAATATTACTAAATGATTATATCTGTATAGCAGGCATACGGGGCGCCATGCAGGACAGGTTAATTATGTGTACAAAATCGAGTTTTGTAACACTAAAAATCACAAAATTCAATTCTGTGTCACAAAATTCAATTCTGTCAATTCTGTGTCACAAAATTCAATTCTGTGTCACAAAATTCAATTCTGCATACGTTTCGTATACAAAATTCATTTTTGTTATAAAGGATTCAATTTTGTAAGACAGAATTGAGTTTTGTGAAGAAAATTCAGTTTTGTAGGACAGAATTCATTTTTGTCCACAATAATTAGTTTGCGTAGGATAGTCTATGTCATCTCTACGTTGATTGGTTGAGATCGGTCTTAGTCCATTTTTACTAGATGGTGGAGTACACTTGCAGGTTTAAATATTTCAATGCGAAAATATAACCCAATATATCAATATTATACTTCTTTATGGACAGTTATTTTGGTTATATTATGATTACAAATGAGTGGTCACACCATATAAGCTATATACTTTGAAGGAGAAATAAGAAAAATATTCAGAATTTTCCCTCAATTATGTAAACAGGGTCAAACATAAAGTAGCCGGGACATAGCTAGACCTGAGAACATGCCCATATATAGAGAATACCAGGCTAGTGTATTTTGATATCAAGTTTATCAGGCAAGGCTAGGAAACGCGTAGGAATTCCGAGGCTTGCCGAAGAATTCCTACCGTTTCCGAGCCGAGCCTGATAAACTTGATATTAAAATTACACTAGCCTGGTATTCTATTTATCAGGTAACGTTTTATGCTCGAAAATGACATTATATGACGTCGTATTCTAACAGTAGATCTAACCTTGTGAAACAAATGGTATTGGATCTGTGTCTACTAGTTGCGAAGTTACGTGTTCGCAACTATGTGTCTACATGCATTATTTACAGTATACACCATCTTAGTACATGTATCCATGGTATCTACACAAATACTACAAATGGTTTCCTCAAATGGCCCAATACACACATTCTGTTTATAAACACAGACAGCAGTCAGAACACAGGCCACAGCGCGTGTATTATTGATTTAACTGGGGCAAATGTACCTTGCGATACACACTAAATGACGTCAGTACTCGCGGGAGATCTACATGTACATGAATTATGTGTACAATTATAACGCAAATGAGTTTAAATACGAATGGGTTTGTCAACGTTTGACTGTTTGGAGATAGTTGAAGAAGCAAAATGGCAGAATGAGAAATGAATCATCGGCAGAATGAGAAATAAATCATCGACATTGAATGTGTAGATCGGCGACCGTGACCCATTTCTCCAGTGCAGTTTCTGACCAATGGTAGTCATTCTTACATGCGTGTGCAGAATTGACAGAATTGAATTTTGTGGCACAGAATTGAATTTTGTGACACAGAATTGAATTCTGTGGCACAAAAGTGAATTTTGTGACACAGAATTGAATTTTGTGGCACAAAAATGAATTTTGTTGACAAAATTGAGCCATGTCCCACTTGGCGCCCCGTAAGGCATCCGTAATTTTTAGAACAGGTGGAATAGCGACATAAGTATACACTTAATAGTTAATTCCCATAAAGAACAGATTGTGCCTACTGAGTGGGCATGTACCTTTAAGTGTGATGTCATGTTGCAGCTGGTCTGTGACAGAGGAATATTGTGTATATATGTCAGCCGCACATTCACATCAAATGAATGTGCATATATGTGTTCTGTTTTGTAAGTAAGACTCTGGTACTGACTAACATATGTTATATCAGTTTGCATCACATGTATTTTAGCGTGCCTTGGATGGTCAATTATTGTCTGTACATACACGAAACAACTTTCTAAACAATGTACAGAACAATCAACATGCTTTCAGTAGCCGATTTCATAACAACTGCAAAGTTTACGTATCTACCTAAGTACATTTTGAGAGAGAAATATTCAACTTAAGAATGCATTTATTAATTTGTATTATACTGAATTTATTACAAAAGGTTAATTCGTGGGAACGAATTGTTATATCGTGGGAACGAATTGTTAATTTGAGGGAATGAATTGTTAAATTGAGGGAACTAATTTTAATTTCGTAGGAGCGAATTGTTATTCAAGGGAACGAACTGCAACATCGTGGGAACGAATTGTTAATTCGTGGGAACGTCTTGTTAATTTGAGGGAATGAATTGTTATATCGTGGGAACAAATTATTAATTCGAGGGAACGAATTGTTATTCCGTGGGAACGATTTAATACAAAAAATCCATGTCCCCTGCGGGGCTCCGTAGTTGCCAATACATTAACATAAACATCATTAATGCATTGGCAACAGTATGACTGTAATTGAATCATAAAAAGCACAATGGTATTATACAATCAAAGTACTGAAAGTACTGAACATACGATGTTTTCAAGTATATTGGAAGGTACATGCCCACTCAGTTTGCACACCCTGTTCTTTATTTCAGAGATATCATCTTAGACATTTTCTGGAAACATAAACATTCATTCAACATTACCCCACGTATTGATTGACATTATTATGCATTTTGTATTAGATGTATTTAATTAGACTTAATAATTAAAAAAATATTATGCCTCAAAGTATATGAAAACAGCCTGATACCACCGCGAGTCACTATTATTAAAATAAATATTACTAAATGATTATATCCGTATAGCGGACACTCGCCATTTTAGAACTGGTGGAATAGTGACACAATTATACAATTATTTAATTCCTATAAATAACATTTTGTGCCTACTGAGTGGGCAAGTACCTTTCAAGATGCATGCCTCTGCCATAATAAATTGCGATTCATGTAATATCATGAAATCATGCAAAATTTACTTATTTGCATTTAACAGCTTAATGTTAGCTGAGGTAATTTAAATCAGGAGGCATTATGCTTTACACTGTAACACCTATTTATCCCGTCAACACAGTACGTATGTGCCGTGAAACACGGTGCCGTGAAACATTTTTGATATCCAGTCTTCTGCAGAGCCTCGCCCATCCCGTTTCCGTGCCGCGCCAGATATTTTTCCCATTCACGGCACTAACCTACTATTCTATGTATCCCGTCAACACATACAAATTGCTGTAAAATGCAAAAATAGTATTGACTGGATATCAAAAATGTTTCACGGCACCGTGTTTCACGGCACATACGCACTGTGTTGACGGGATAAATGTAGATACACTTGACTTCAATGATAATTGCTTCATAAGAGTGATGTGATATGTGAATATAACATATGTGAATATTATCTTCTTACTGTATACTATTTAGAGCATTGAGTTGCCATCTCCAACATCTTTGTATGTACACGCCATCATACAGTTTCACAACTTTGCACGTTTCAGTTTGACACATACATCAAATAATATGACTGTCACAGAAAACCGACTAGAATTTGGTGCAATATATAATAAACGGATATCACAACGGCAAGCTATAAATATTATGCCAGCAAACTATACAAATGACGAGATATCTAAGCATTTCTCCCATCAATGTCAAAATAAATTTAAACCTGTTAGCTTTCCAATTTGATGCACAGCCTATGTTACTGTACACGTTACCCATAGGTAAAGCCATATCTACTCGCATAGTAGGTGACTAGACACCAGGGACAAAACACTCACGTAACTGCTTACATGTTACTGTATTTGACAGCTAATAAAAGAGTACAGTAGTGGGTATATATGGTATGTGTTATGTGGTTTGCATTGTGATGATGCAATACGGACAAGTTAAATTTAGCATGGAATTTCCTCGACTTGCTGTTTACATCGAAAGCAGACATGCAAATGCGAAATAGTTATGACTAACGACAAATTGTGATCATATTCGTACAATATTGATTGATGTATCTCAATTGTTTTTTTATGGATTGCGTCTACGGAGGTACCATTTGAGACAGTCACTTAAACCAAAATAACCTTATTTTGAGTCGTGTTGTTAATATATGTGCTTTATATATATATTTATAAGTCAGGACTGCATTTTCTGATGAATTTCAATTACTGATGTCAGTGCTGGCTGCAAATAACCCGAATGGGACTTTATGTCAATTTATACTCGGTATTTACAGTTTTAACCAAGCAACTGACGTGCAAGATTTACATTTATTTCGTTACTGTCTGAAGACTTTGACGCAGAGTTCATTAAAATGCTATATACACGTGTTATACCTCGCATTTGAGATGTACTATATAAACGTGTTATATCTCGCATTTGAGATGTACATCTGTACTGCAAGTAAGTATACATTTTTAGCGTTGCTAGCTCGCACCAACCAATATTTCCATTGAACATATTGAATACTTGAGAAATAATTCATACAAATGAGGCGCATAAAGGGATCTTCTCAAACATGTTATATCAAATCAGTCACACAATACATTATTTATTGGGTTTCATTTATACATTCCTGACCATCTTTTATTAGATTGTCTTAGAAAGAGTCCCTAATTAGGATCTCTCGCTATGAGTATGTTATGAGGTTTGCTGCAAATAGACAATACATCTATCATCCTATTTGGGCCTCATTTTAGGGCCTCATTCACGTTTCAAACACGTGCTATATAGCATGATAATGACGGAAAATGTCATGTACTTAAAATGTGCAAACATACATGAATGCTATTTGTAGTTAGATGTTTTTAAATGTTCTAGGAACTTATTTAAGTCTCAGTTCGGCAACAAAAGGCAGATTTGTTTGAACAAAATTGAAGAAAAACATATTTGTAAGCACATAATAAAAATACGAATGTGGCAATAAAGTTCAACTTCTTCACGTAATACTATGCAGTTCTTTTTGTGCCAAATAATGATATACATTTTGTAAAGCCACCCCATTAAGGGCGGTATTTCGGCAACATTTAAAAACAAGAAACATGTGGTACAAGTGTACTCAAATACATATACATGTACACGCGGATATCATGTTAAATGGTGGAAGACATAGTGAAGCATACATTGAAATTGTGCCGTGTTAAAGACCCATATGCACATTTTGTTTGACGCATACCATATTCAAATGTTTCAGCTAAATAGTGAATGTCAAAAATAGCATGCCATGATATGTGTGAACACGTGTTACACACGTACGATACATACGTGTGTAACACGTGTTCACACATATCCCGTTGCCAAATAGTTATATAAGCCTTCAACTTATATATAGTTGGTAAAATATTTGTTAAAAAAACTGTTTCACCTTGTAAAGGTCGAAGTCGTATTAATGGACTGGAGATTATGTTTTTAAAACATTGGTATATCCTCTGGCATACTGATCATACACAAAATTTCTACAAACATTTTAACGTCAAAATATGCTAAGTGTTTCAGCGATATATGTGAAGGTTATACCACAGGTTGAAGTAAAGGACTAAGGTCTATAAATACATTAAATATACATAAAAGTATCAATAAGTGGACAAAATCAATTGACAACAAAATGTTTACTCCCTGTTAGAGCACAATACAAGGTGCCTATGTTTGTAATGGTCCGTACTCGGACGGCCTCGAGACAACGGACTCTCACGAAACAGTCAACCGATTTATATCATTTCCGCCAATTGCAGACGTTAGGCAAATGTTAGGGCTCCGCAACGACATATTCCCCGATGCGCTAGCCTATATCATCATGTTTTCGAGCTAGAGATTATTTTGTTCAACAAACTTCCTCATTTATCTTTAGTCGTAATATTTCGGTAACCTTTTTCGGGCCTATATTACTATATGACAGCGCAAACATCTGCATCAAAACTACAATTTTACGTCGTCCGGGCCAATGAAGAAACAGTTTGCATCGACACAACATTGTTTCCAATCGAACATTTGATAAAACCTACATTTATACCAGTCCAATGCATCACGACAGACATTCCAATCGCACCAACATTTCTCATGAAGCGAAGCTATGAAACGGTACCAGCTGACGCGTCACCGAGAAAGTCAAAGAAACAAATGTGCCCGATGTCTTCCTACTAGAGACAAATGCGGAACTTTGTTGGAACAAAATAACCCATAGCACATCGGCGAATGCATTATTGCGGAGGGCTAATATTTGCCTAACTTCTGCAATAGGCGAACATGATATCAATCGATTAATTGTTTTTTTTTCACTCATTGATACTTTTAGGTATCTAATGTATTTATAGGCCTTGTTATGTTATTTTAACCTGTGGGTTATACCAGTCAATTTCAGGTTAAAAGGCCGATGTGTGTGTCACATATGTCCACATGTATCAAGTCCAAATATGAAATAAATAATTGATACTATGTGGTAGTTATGGCATAATAACAAACTCTTAAAAACTCCTACCTACTTGATGACGCAAACATGGCTAACTGTTTCAGCGACCATGTGAAGGTAAAACATGTCGCGGTCATGACACTGCTAGCGTGAGCGTTTCAAATATGTCTACATGTATCAAGTGATCGAATATTAAAGTAGTCCATCCATTGGTTATGACATGATGGAGACACTCTTACAAACAGTTTTACGCCATTCAGCGACATCATAAAGGTCAGAAAGGTCAAGGTCATGTTAATTTTCGCTTGAGGGTATAACATATTTCCACATACATGAAGTGTCAACACTTTTAACTAATCCATTTAGTAATATTGAACTAACCATATGTACACAAATCATCTGTATTTCTCGAGGTGCATATACACTGAAAGTCAATGATGTACGTATAGGTGTATAATGCAAACTTTAAGGTTATTTGATGTACATGTATATGTGGATATATGCCACTCGTTCCACCGCACAACGATATTGTACTCCTAATGTCGAGCAATATCGCACGCTACTGAACTCGTGAATATATCAACAGAAACAGCAAATAGCCTAATAATATACATTCATAATTCAGTAAGTTCCAATATCCTCATAGGCGAAGCACATTAAAGTAAACAAATGACTATTAACAATACATGTATATGTATAACACTATTTTGATAAAGGCCATGGGGTGGAAAATCTAATCCAAAGTCAGTATTAAAATAAAAACATATACCTGTCCAGCTCGTCACATGCAAAATCAAATAACGCACACAACCGCCGGCGTTAATCTTGCCCAGATGTCAACGTTTTTGAACATATAATGACAAATCGCAATCAAATCGCAATCAAGCAGTTTGTTTGACTGAGCCTGAGCTGTAACACAGCTCAGGCTTTGTCAATCAATCTGCCTGACTTCAAGTACAATATTCAAGAATTTTGAAATGAATAAATTGACACAAATTGGCAAGATTAGCGCAGCCGGTAGTGTATTTGCGCAGACAAATGAAATCAGCTATACATGTAGAGCCTTGCACGCCGTGCAGGAGCCAGCACAGTGTGATAAGTTCGTACCCGAAAACACGGGACAGTTAGGTGAGCAGTCCTGGGTATGTATCCTGTTTTGAGCACACCAAACGGCGGACGTACACACGAACGGATGTTGATACCACACGTCCGAGTACCGTTCTGTCGTGTTCCAGGCATTGCATGCTGTATCTGAAATAGAGCGGTATTTATTTTCTTTAGGTTATATTTAAGGGTAGGATTTGGCTCGAGGGCCTTCCAAACCAGGTATTTATCTAGTAACGAGCTTTATATTGGCAGAATACGTGCTGACTGATAACATATTGCTGTACATGTATCAGGCATTGACTTGATACAAACATCCGGGTTGCAACTAATTGATAACTGACGTTTCATTGGTCGAACTGCGGCACATGACGTCACCTCAGTGGAATACGTCACGGAAACAAGTCCGTGTTCTTTTCAACGATGTGGTGGTTGGTTGGGAGAATGGGATGGGTAATTTAACGATCGGGATTCATCCTTACCGGAATCCCGATCAGAGACATGGTTGGACCCTCAGGTACGTCTTTGGTTTTCTTGTATGTGATAGTTGCATCTGGTTACACCCCTTGTAAGAGTAATCCTACTGGTATTACATTTAGGGGAAAGGGCCAAGTGACTGGTGTGGTATGGACCTGGCACAATGTCAGGTTTCTAATTGCAGGGCTGAAGATATCATTATTTCGATGTAAATATTCCGTTCTGGTTTGGGTATTTTAACCTGGATTTATCCTCGACTGTTGTGGATAAGTGCTGATCTGTATGATATTTTAGCTAAAAATTATTGTATGCATTGTTTCTGTCATATCTTATGTGAAATTTGCTATCGTGATAAGTTGATATTATATAATATTACACGAACGAAGCAGACTATATATATCCTCTAGCATGGAAGTAACTGAGCACGACAATAAATAAATAACCCAACAATAAATAATAATGATCGTATTAAATTACCACAAACATAGAGTACAATCATATATGTTTAGATTTTTGATCTTAACTAGACTGTGACCTTATCAAAACTAGAACATAAGACACATAGATGAGACCAAGGAACCCATGAAAACATATATATGTCGCAATACACAATGGTAGCAGCATGACATGCGTACACATTAATTATCGCCTATAGTCCTGTATGAGTCATGATGAACTGATTTTGAATATGCATTCATTATAAATTAATAGGTAGCAATAAGTAAATATAAACATTATGAGGCATGAAATTTAAATTATCTTTCCATAAGACATGTGCTTTAATAGTTTTCTTTTAATTAATTAAACCCGACACATATTTTCAGGAGATGACCATTATATGGTATTTATCCTGTTTTTGTTCACTTGATAAATTAAATACTACGATATTCTTAATGTTCCATGGCCTTGAGCTGGCATTAAACTTAACCAAAAGTAAATACATGTACAAATACATTACATAACTAGGCATTATGTTTGTAAAACATGGATATGCTCCCGTGGCATACTGGACTCTAAGAGGAGAAACTGTTCCAAATTGTGACTTTTCGACGTACATTTAAATGTACACGGACGGACGAGCAGCCGTATGAAACCACAAGAGCAACGCAACATGCCCCCTTGTCATACCGCAGATAAGTTTCTCGGCTTTTGATTGGCTAGCTTGCCTGGTCATATATATTATATGACCTGCCAAGACCGTCGGACATATAGGAATTGCGATTACCCTCCGGCGCCTCGCGTCCAATGAAGAACATTTTGCAAGCGTCTACCGATTGCGAATTGTATTCCTCACTAAACACAATAAAACCCCGAATTTATCAATACAAGTAACAAATTGTACACTAAAAACCAGTCTATATTGCTTATTTTTCCATAAATATTCTTCGCTCATCAAAATATGAGCGAAAAATTAGTCAAAATAACGAAAATTGCTTTTCAAATCTAAACGCCCTTGCCTTCGTGACACGGCTATATTTAGGTCACAAACTATGGGTTCCACGCACGAAACCGCGGCGTAGCAATGACAGCGAATGTTTGGGAACCAGTCACATTATTCTAGAGGCGCCAAAGGGAGAGCAAATCGATAGAGCAGTGGAATATACATTAAATTACACGATATAAAAAAACTGTCATAAAGTCGTTTTCGATGGATTTCTTACTCCATATTTAGTTTGTTTTCGTTTAATAAAAAAACGAAATGTTTATTTACGCCTTTATATTAAGACTGACGGTAGAAAATCGAATCTCGGATTATTTTTCTTCTTGAAAAAACGCAAAGATCAAAATAAGAGATATGTTTATGCGGCCAAATACAGGATCTGCGGTATGACAAATACGTTATTGTGATTCTACACAGGCTATATGGTGTAATATTGCCCGTCTGAAGGTATGTTATACCTCCAGACGGGCAATATTACACAATATAGCCTGTGTAGAATCACAATAACTTATATTGCGATCACATAGGGGGCATACATACATTTCTGAAGATATTTTCTTCAGAAATACACGTCTTCAGATTAATAAATGCGGAATTATGACAAAGAATACGAGACGTATGCAGTTTGATTGTTGAATTTATAAGTATCGGCATTCTCGACCTACTATGATATTGACATTTAATGACTGCAATTCTATTACACATATATATTTATTATCAATAGCAATGGCAATATTGACACTTTTTGTATGCCACGTGTATTAATATGTTTTCAAAGTATATATAGAATCAAGATTTGTCATGATTTTCAATGACCTTGAAAAGACATATGAACTTAATTGGAAAGAAATGGCACCGTACTTTTCTGAAAGCTGAATAGTTGTAATACAAATCAACTGCGAAAAGAAAAATAACA